>CM067221.1:117609939-118064825 GCA_034190945.1 Octodonta nipae
TTGCTTTCAATTCTTACAAATACATGTTTAAGTAAGTAATAAATTTTATGATACTTAATGATATCCCAAAAAAATTGGTATTGATTATATTATTATTATCAAATCGGTGTTGAATAAATTTACTTTATTTGATTATGATTATGAGATTATATATATGCTTAGACTTTGTTATTGTGGCATTTTTTAAATTATAATCCGTTTTTGAAACAATATTTTATCTCTAGGTTTGAAATGTTATACATGTTCATTGACCGAAGACGATTCTGATACATCTTGTGTGGACAATCCCAAAAATGTAGAAGGAGGAATTACAGATTGTGATAAAAAATACTGCACGATACAACGAGTAGATTATAAAGTAAGTGTTTACGTTAACTTTTAAATGTTGCAAAATATGATAAATTTGACGTTGATTAGTTTTCCGGGAATAAATGACGAAAAAGTAATTTGGGAATGTTAGTAATATATGAAAGTATATAAATATTAATAATCTTATTTGAAAAAGCACCGAATACCCAACTAAATTGAGCTGCCCTTTAAGCATTTTCTATTACTAGTGGTGGCCCAGTGGTCGAAATTCGACCCTATTACATGAAACTGTAAAAAGTATATTTTTATAAGAAACAGAGTTGTGGAAAAATCGGAGAAGTAGATGTAATGGCCAAAATTGTTCACTCATATTGACAAATCTATTGAAATAAAAAGTAAATAAAAATGTAATCAAATATCGGTATTCGAAATATTTTCGACAAAAATGTCCCCTCAAATTTTTGC
Source organism: Octodonta nipae (assembly GCA_034190945.1). Lineage (NCBI taxonomy): Eukaryota > Metazoa > Arthropoda > Insecta > Coleoptera > Chrysomelidae > Octodonta > Octodonta nipae. Next base: position 117,610,714 of record CM067221.1, read on the forward strand.
CTGGAACCGCTCCTGGCAAAATATTCGATATAATAATTGAAAGTTGTTCTTTGCAACCTAAAAGTTTTCGTCATTTGCGGTTTCAATCAAGTTCAGGCAGATTAAAGAAAAGAGAGGACCAACAACCCTAGGAGAACTTAAATATTTAATACATTCTCTATTGTCCGCTGTCTGACATTTTTTTACACAACACCTTCGGGAAGGTTGTGATAATAATATATTAATCAAATAATTAAATTCATATTAAAAACAGAATATTTAATATGAAGGTTACTGCAACGAGTCCGAAAAATCAATACTGATCTACTACATTGACTATTTTACCACTAAACAATAACAACGCTTGTATGCCACTTTCAGAAATAAATGCTCTAAGAATATATCTAACGATCGCTCCCTTCAGATATAATTAGTCAATGTTTTGAGTTTTGACCGTCTGGCGGCGGCGGCACAGATCAAATAGACGGCACTGTCAGTTGTTTGGCGTTGACAGTATGGACGTAAATTATGAAATTTTATTACATTTTATTTAATGAATGAAGCAATATTATAAATTAATATTAGCATTCCGCACTGAAGGTCGTCAGTAGCTATTAAACAAAATAAAAATGAATAAAATCGGTTGAGAGACAGAGGAGAAAATGGTACCTAATCGTTTTGTCTTTGCCTTTTATATATAGTTTTAAAATACATTTACTCGTTCTTTGTCATATTCGCATTTGCAAATCTCCATGGATTTAACAAGTCAGATACAGGGAAGTAGTTGTAATTTGGCATGGAACAAAAAAATGCGCTCAATAAAACAATAAGGAATAAACTACGTGAAGACACCCAAGAGTGATTATGAAGACTATAAAACAAAACACAGGGCCTAAAATCTTCAAGAAGAAAATATGCATAGGAAGAATTAAAAGGGCCAGAATGAAGAACACCAACGGAAACCTTCAAACAAATCAGTCGGAGATAATAAGTGGAAAAATATTACACTAAACTATATAGGAGCAAAAAAGAACCAGACTATCAACTACAACAGAAGAGCAAAATAATTATACGAAACGTCAGATCAGAAGAGATACCAGAAATTACACTCAATGAAATCAGATTTAAGAAGATGAAAATCGGAAAAATACCTGGACGTGACGGCATACTATCAGAGATGATACAGTCGTGCTAAAAGAACTAGTCAATTTCTATAATGACTGTCTGGGACAAAATTGTATAACAGAATAGTGGATGGAAGCAGAAGTCATACTAATACAAAAGAAAGCAGATGCGTCAAATCTAGATAACTATAGACCAATAAGATTATTGTCTTAAGTTTACAAATTATTCTCGAATAACACCAAAAATTGATTTCAACCACCCATAAACAAGCTGACTTTCGACCTGTCTTCAGCACACTCTAGAAACTGTTAAAAGATAGGAAATAGTAACGAACGTAAACTAGAGCTCTATATGGTATTCGTTGATTTTAAGCCTTCGATACAATGAAAATTTGGAAACTCCTCAAAGCCCTGAGAAGCTGAAGCATAGGTAAGCTGAAGCATAGGTAATCATGCTAATAAACAACATTTACGCTTCAGCAAAAATGTACGTAAAGATAAACACCCCCACTACTATAAAATGAAACAACTAACCTTTAGAAACAATACACGAGTATGTACATATATCTATGACTGAAAATCTTCATTAAGGAAGGCAATATAACAGATGAAATTGCTCCAAGAATAAACTTAGCCTGGATTGCCGTTGGCAAAGTTCGCTCTACATTCAAATCAGAAATACCAAATTCCCTGAAAAGTAAACTATACAGGGTGCTTTATCAAAGTATGTAGCGGCGCGGACGTAGTTGATACCTCATTGGGTGCTCGAAGCGAATTGAACTGTCGATCGGCGTGACCCTGGTATTTATGCTAAGCCGTGGAAGCATAGTCTGCCCTGATAGGTCGGGGAGAATTGGGTGGGTGGGTACTACGAGCATAGAGGGTTTCAGTGTTGCGTATTGAAGTGCGGGATACCAAATTTTGTTGAGTTTTAGGCCTTCTTCTTATTGAAGTTGAATCATTGGAAATATCGATTTGAACAAACTTAATATTTTTTACGTAAAATCGGTAAGATTTTGTAAATCTATAGAGAAAATTGAAATAAAAAAAACACGCCTAAAACCCCCTTCACCAGCCTAAACAGAACACTTATAATTTGCATGTCGAGAAATGGAGTAGCTCATGATATTTAACGTAAAAATGTATTTAAGACCCATACATTTTTTTTCTATTTATTGAAATAAACTATGTGGGTTCAATTTAATTTAATCAATTAATCAATAACGGATATTCACTTTCTAGAACATTTATTTTCACGTAAACAAAACAAAACAAAAACTTTATAACAGCTGATTCGAGTACAATCATAACAACAAACTAAACTGAACGTACAAAGTCAACTCTCCTCTACTCAAACTCAATCTTATATAGTATACTTAAGTTTCCTGCTTGTTCTAGACTTTTGGTGTACAGCGACTCCATTGTTACTTCTTGTTGGTTTTGAAGATTCCAGAATTTGATGTTTTTATGCGCTTTGGAATGAATACTGTGTTACGGTGCTTTCGCCAGGACCGTAGTGGCTAAATTTATAACATTATTTTTGACTGTTATGTCTATAACAGAAAAAAAACCTTTTATTTGAGCCTTTTTAAGGGCAGATCACTTCCCCATCGTTCTTTCTAGGGCACATGTTAATAGGAAATTTTTGGCTTATGTTAATGAGTTCTGTACACAGCAGAAATTTGGAAATACCAACTTATGCTGCTGAAACATGCTGTGTTACAAAAAAGACATTAAACCAAGCTAGAGCAGCAAAACTACAATGCGAATGGGCGGGACACATATGCCGCTCAACAGATGACAGATGGACGTAGCATATTCTCGAATGGAGACAAAGAGTCAGGGGCGGATACAGACACGTATCTCCGGGGTGGCGATTTCATGGTTCAGGAGGGGGATCCTGTCCTAATTTTATCGAAATATAATTTTACTCTCAGATTTCTTAGACTATTACCTTAAAAAAAGTCTTTCAGAGGTTTAAACCCATAGAAGTGATCTTCTCTGGGCTCTTGGAGTTAAGATTCCTCGTTTTAATATTAATTTTAGGAACTTTGAGGCTCTCGGAGGGGGCGATCGCCCCCATCGCCCCTTCCTTGGATCCGCCCATGCAAAGAGTTAGATGGATACCTATGGTAAATCTAATACCAGGTTGACTGATGACATCAAATAAAGGAACCAACTGGAAAAAGGCATAGAACCAAGATTGGGGGCAAAAAGGGGATAGAAACAGACATATCGTGATTTTTTTAGTAACCAATTTGGCAAGTTAGTGCAATTGATAGGTCTTTTCTTATGTTAGAGGTTAATAGGCCAGAAATGATACTGCTGGTATCTAACGAACGTAAATACGGAAACATATTTTAAAAAGGACATCAAAAGAAACTAATTTGACATTAGATAGTAGTTTAATATTTTTAGTTTTGTCCATTAGCTGAAACGAATTTCTAACCATGAATATTCCATGACTCTCGCATAAATCTATGATTTTTTGCAATTATTTTAAAACAGTTACAAAAGGTAGCGATGACCTTCAAGCAGTGTTATTTGATGTAAATTTTATTTTTTCAGGATCCCAAAGGGAAACTGTCGTCTATGGTAAGAAACTGTGTTGACAAACCAATCTACATTAACAAAGTCCTTGAAGACGACAAATTCAGAACGTACTACAAAGCTTGTCGTCAAGATCTGTGTAATGACGGAAACGGTCGTGGGGACACATCTAGTTCTACAATTGGTAGTCTTGGAGATAAATCGACCATTTACTGTCCAGGAACGAGTACAGATAATGCGACCGCAGAGACTGTTTCCTTGGTGATCGTATCTGTTTGTGCTGTATTGTCTTATGTTCTAGGTTAGAGTAATTAATTATAGGTGCTAATTTATCAGATTTTGAGTTTAGGGCTGTTTATTCTAATTTATACTCAATGTTTTTACCAACCATGTTTGTAATTTAATATACGCTAAAATTATCTATTAATTTATATTCTTACTAGCTCTTGTACCGTGGATGCACCGTGTATATACCGTGTATGGATCGTGTTTATATACCATTTGTACACGGTGTTTACACACGGGGTATATCTGCGACTTTGTGCCTTTGTTGTTAAAAGAATTGTCCTAATGATACAAGACTATGAAGAAATAACCTTTAACAAATTTTTGAAACAAAATCTATGATAGAGTGCAGGAGCTCTAAGAAACATAAAAGTATCGTAGACATTTATTATTCATTGGCTTGTTTTACAAGAATTGTACTTTGATCCAAATTGACATATTTCAATAATAAAACAGTGTCAACATTTTGAGGAGTTGCAGAAGATAGGTTAGAAACATAATACAAAATACTCTTAAATATAATATAATTTCTTTTGACATTTAAACATCTAGGCATATATTTTACATCACATGTCAAATAAGACTTATAATAACGACAAATATGTACAAATTTATTCTAATTTAAATGACAATTATAGAATGTTAAATCTGATTATAATTTCAGTCGTACCAAAGAACGATAACTTGTACCCGAGTTGTTCCCAGTGATAAATCATTACCAACCACTTTCTTTGGTAACTTTAGTAGATCCCAATTACATCACATGGTGATATATAATCGAAGGTCTACAAAGATAGATCTATTCCAACGAGTGATCAACAGTTTTTCTCCAGCATGCTTATTTCCTCTTCAATGACAGAACCGTTTCTGTTGGTTCTGTCAGGGGTATTGTCTGTGCAAAGCGAGGTCTCAGTCTGCAACGGTAAAAATGAACATAATAGGTTTGTTCATAGTAGCCAGTTGCCAACGATTCCAACGGTTTGAGAAATTCTACTCCAAACGAGCATTCGCCGAGTTAACTATCGAGCTCGCTGATTGACGTAGAATTTCTCAAACCGTTGGAATCGTTGGCAACTGGCTACTATGAACAAATGAACAAGCCTAATATTTGAATTCACTATATCTTACCAGAGCTTGTAATTGAAGACAAGTTAGATAATTGGTTGGGAAACATTAAAAGCAATAGTGGGCCTAAGTTCAATCCTAGGAAGACTTCAGAAACTGCCATACATTTTGGCGATTTTAAGGCCCTATATTCTACTCAGTGAAATCTGCTAATAAGGTATGAGTAAGATGTCATGACTGAGCTTAGATCATTTACCATCTAGATATAGCCTGTCAAGTATAAAATCGTGGCAACGCTAAAAAGAGAGGGCAATATAGACAGTATAAGAGGCTATTTCTCTTAGTGGGTGGAAGCAGCCAATAAACAACATGCTGAACGTATTTCATTGAAAGCAGCTCCCAACCGAGTGAAATAGCCTCTTGCCCTCTCTATTGCTCTCTCTCTTCTTAGTCTTACCACGACATTTGTGCACTGCAGGCTATCTCCAGAAAGTACATGTTCGAAGTGACTGAGAAAAGTTTATTAAGAAAACCAAATGACTCAGGTGTAGTTATCAGTATAGAGTGATTAATTTGATCAAAAGAATTTTGTATGCCCTTTTACATAAAATTGACCTTGCCTGTCAAAAAGATCCATAAAGCAGTTGCCAAATGCTGCTCAAAATCACCTCCTTTACATAAAGCCTAGTGCTGAGCCAGATAGAGGATCTTAGAGAAAAGTAGTCGGTATTGTATAGAGCAATTTCGAATATTTTAGTAAAGATACATATCTAATATAACAAAGAAGGATCTTCCAAATTCAGTACTGGACATATTTTGGAAATTTTTCAAAGAAATGGCAGCTGCGTCGTTTTCAATATGAGACTATATAGACAGGTAAATGGCATAGGGCAAATTCTTTAAAAAACTATAGATGTTGTTGGAAAATATGTGAATACTTACAACTGCGCTAACGTTTTTGTAATCACTGTTCTCCATCTTATCGCAGTGCCTGGTTTGCAACGGGATTTTAACAATTCTGTCTCCATAGCGGGACGAATCTTTCATTTTATCTGAAAATAAAGTTGAAATAACTAACATAGTTAAACGTAAACACCTCTTTCTGTTGAAAATATACTTGAGGCTACCGTTTTATTAGTAGTTTATCAAAAATTCTTAATGATAATCTGGTAAAATTTTTGTACTAATGGTGTATGCATACATACTTGCTGCCAAAACAACGTAAAATGATTTGAAATCTAGTTCGTCTAGACTGATTGACACCCCAAAGAACCATGTTGAACGTAATTGTAATATATTTTTGCACAAACAACTAAAAAAGGGAAGCAATAACAACTAACTGTAAATCTAATAATCCGAGGACATAGGAGTGTGATGCCCAGATCAATTTCAAGATACTGTGAATGAACTAATCTCTAAAATTGGAGATCAACAGCAAATAATTTCAATAGTAGACATGAATAACAAAACACGAAAAAAAAAAGACGAAATTTTAAGCAAGTGATACAAATGTCAAATATAACTTTTGCTGTTTATAGACCGAAATAATGTATTTTCAAATGCTATTGACCCCAAAATATGAAGTTATAGGAAATCTGAACTAATGAAATTTTGAAACGTCACTCCCTAAGTTTCTGTATTAAATAAAAGGAGCGAAGAAAGGATGAGAAACACTACGTGCTCAATATAGAAAGTATCTTGGAAAATTAAAAGTAAAAAGTGGTCAAGCCTCTACTGTAACTGTAAATGGCGTTACTGTGATCAAATGCTATTTGTCAATGATTGTCTTACTGTAGATAGACTACGAATCTCTTCAGTTATCGATAAGGAGATTAACACTGAGAATATTCGTTCTGAAAATAGCGACGAAGTAGTTGCACAGGAAATTTCACTCAGACAGAGCAATGTTAACGACGGAATCGAATCTGTCAACGATTCTGTCCAACCAGTTCATCAATGGGCAAATGTATCTGCAAGAAATTCGTCAACAATCCAAAGAAAGAAAGTTAAACAAACTAAGGTGAATCAGGAGAACGCGTCATCAATCATAATGAAACAAGGAATATTACCGTTTATAGAATTTCTGCCCTTGCTAAACATGTCCCACTTGGATCTACTGGTGCGGTGGGCGTTCCCATTGACGAACACTGAGCTACATGACATACTCGTGCATACTGATTGTCCCCTTGCTGTAGACCTAAAGACATACTAAATCAATTCAATAATAACGACGCAAACTACACAAAAACAGTAATAAATAAACTGTTAATGCTTAGTTCTACGTGAGTGTCGTCCGTGGTGCATTTGAGGCGCCAGTGACAAAAATTGTGTGAGGTTTGGCTAGGTGACCAGTTTAGTGACTGTGGAATAGTCTTTGCAATCTCAGTTAAAATTTATAATAATGACAGCATAGGACAGTGCCGAAATTATAGCTGTTTTCGCGGTGTCGATTCAGGATGCATCCGGAATGGATGCGTGACGAATCCCGGATCTGCTTTATGCGCAAGTGCAGTTACGAACAGGTACTAGACTTCTCTGTACCACGAACAATTTCAGAACTGTAATCAAACGACACTGTAGTAGTAGTTTATTCGAAAAAGCAGATTTTGTATTTATATACAACGCAACTATTACTTCAAATAAAACAGGTTGTGAACACAAGACACAAGCTGGCTAACTCATATCAAACAATCCGACAAATATCTATACAATTAGTCGAATCGTTGAATGGATTACAGATCATACAAAGAGGAATGGATTCTAAATTAAACGTTTCTGTACTTTGGTATAAAGCTTCAAAGTCACAGAAATATAAAAGTGTATAAAAAATACTCATAATGCGCATGTTCGAACACTTCGTTCTTCCTCACGTCAGCGGACTCATTTCACTCGTCCTGAATCGATCCAAGATGCATTCTGTTACCACAAACGCCGTGAATGAGTGTGCGCAAGCGCTTAATCCTGGATCGATAACGGATCGTTACCGCGAAAACAGCTTATATTATATGATTTTAGCGTGTTGTGCATTCAGTTTTTGAACTAGCCCCTTGTGCCACCGGTCTTTACAGTGTACTAGTTTGATTTTATACGACTATATAGGGTGTCCGGAAAAATGAGGGAAATCTCCCAAGTTCAGATATATCGTGAAAAATTAGATGACAAGTTGTTAAATTTTATTTTTGTAAATGTTCTCTCCTATGGTGTACTGTACTCAAGTACTTAAGATCATTTAATGAAAATTTAGAGTGATAGAAATAAGAACGTCGTAAAATAGTGTCCTCGAAATATTATTAGCTTTTATTATTTATCATTTGTGAGTTTACAACTTGAAGTGGTATCAATATTTGTTTGTTTACAGAAGCAGGCGGCCTCACTCGCACCAAAAAAACACTGTCGTAAAACTATATATTCTAGTAACAAATTAAATTGGGAAAAATATTCCATAAGGTATATAGAAACTAGCACAAGGAGCGTTGCTCTAAAATTTCTAGCCTCTCTTATAAATTATGAATATGGTGATATGGTAACAGTTTGTTTGAATCGAAAATCGTATAATTTCACCAGTGTCTTCATCGGGGTTTTTATTTATGTCTTTTGAAGGTTAGTATTAACAAGAAACAGAAGCGGCATGACATTGGCAGCACCATTTGCCCATCAGTTCTGGGACCTAATCCATATTATGGATTAGTAAATACTAACTTAAAAATATTTGAACTAACCTTAAAATCCTCTCTCTGCAAGGAATGCATCTTTGGAAAATCCTATGAGTTACAAAATACGCAAAACACTTATAAATATATGGCTTTAGTTCAGTCTTTACTTCTCCATTCAAGAAACAAAATAGGATGGCTACGAAAAATCCCTGTAACAAAAAATATGTAAAAACTGATTGGTTGTAAGCAAAATTTAAAATGTATGTTTTATTTTAAAACAGAAGCAAAGTAATTCTTATATAAGACTTTTTATAGAGATTTGTTATTGTGAACTTTGTAGTTAGTAATAGTTAATTTGCACATAGAAAGAGTTGTCATCTTACAGCTGCTCACAGTAAGTACTCTCCATTAAGGTGTTTGTTCAAGAAAATTATAAAGTAGAAAAAAAGTCGTGACCCACGTTGCCAGACTGATTTTTGAGCTCTTAGTTATAGCTTGTTTACTTAACTAGACAATAACAATTTTGGTTCATTCCTTAGTGATATCTTGCAAACATTGTTTTTCTAATAGCCTTTCAATATTTTTGTGATTTTCTTCAGCTTATATTGGTTTAAGGTCGTAACCATAGGTAGGCACAGTTAATCTAAAAGTTAACTTCGTTAATCCTTAATTCGTTAGTTAAAAAGTTAACTTCGATAATCCGTAGAGCGTTAAATTTTGGAAAAATTAAAGTTAACCGATCAAAACACATACCTACTGCTTTTTGAACACACATTTATTTAATTCAATAATAAAGTCGTCAGAGTACTAATCGTAATTTTGCATTAGGTGCATGTTCCCCTTCATAAAAATAAGCATATTAAAATTGACATTCGACAGCGATGAATGTTTTTGTTCGTAAAAGATCTTAGCCCGTAGAAAAAAGACGTTCTACTGCAGCACAGTGTTATATTTAATAAAAAATTTATTAAAACTGGTTCACCTAGAAAGGCAACATCCGTAAAAAAAATTTTTGACTAGCCAAGTTCTTATGAAATTCTGAGCTTTGTTTTTCAAAGATTTGTGGCCTCTAGACCTATTTTCATCAGACAGTGCTGTAAAAATCAACCCCTTATTCTTCATTTTCGCTTCTTTTCTTAATAGTCATATTATCCTTTTCGTTTGTTTCCCCTTCTTTAATCAGAGCATCTTCAACTTTTGCTTCCATAAGCTTCCTGACTGTTGAGAATTTGTTGCTATCATACCTTTGGAGCCACAGTAGACGGAACTTTGGGTGAAAGGCAGCAGCCAGCTGGCATAATTCGTCTTCTATAAACCGTTCAAATCTTTTTTTTATTCCAGATCATAGGAGATTGGTCAAAGGGGCACACCAATGCACTTGGTGGCAGTCTTGCAGTTTGAACACTGTTGTCACAATGGTTGGTAATAGAGTCCCAAGATATGCTTGAGCTTCACCCTGAAGTAAGTCTTGACTGAGATTGAGCAGACTTGTTTACACTAACACCTCGCCTAGCATTAAATCATCCCTCCAAGAGCATAAGTTATACTGGGTGAGCTATTTTTGATGATCAGTATGGGGATCTCGGAAACTAGCGGAGATAGAGCAATGGTTAAATTGGGAAAGATTTGCAGTTTTACTGGCCCAATTTAATGACACTTTCGGATTTTTGTAAAAAGTCATGGCTTACTAGACGAAATTCTGTCCATTTAGTCAAATCCCTGTAACTCCTTTGTTTGTGACTTTATAAAAAAGTGTGTAATTATCAAAATTGAAGGGAATTGTATCCCGAATATGATTGTCAAGTTCTCGTATGCGTGATAGCTCTCGTATTCGAGATATGACACAAACTTTTTTTGAATGGAAACAATAGTTGGCTATGACCGCAAAAAATCGGATATTTTTAGAACTTTTCAACGATATAATACTCGAGTTATGGATGCTTTTCTCTCTTATTTTCAATTTTAACGTAGTTAGACATGAAACAGATTGATTTATTAATAACTATTCCAAAAAACATTGAACGATGTTTTTATTACGTTTATCAGATATAACGAAAAAACTAATTAAGTAGGTACTTACTAAAAACTTAAGAAATTAAAGTACATAATAATGGTTACAATTTATGTTCGAAAAGTCCATCATTGTTATTTAGATAAAACCTCACAGACCACCACTGTCTCATACTTTCTTTTGTCTACTTTGTTTTTTAGCGCACCCCATAAATGGAAGTCTATAACTGCCAAATCGGGAGCCTGGGATGGCCATTCACGTGGGCCATTTCTTCCTATCCAAGAGTTTGGATAGATATTATCTAAGTGTTGTCTTACTAATAACGAGTTATGAGCAGGTGCTCCCCAGTAAGTGATTCGACATAGATAAAAGACCCCAGAATAGTAGACCCTATGATACCACACCAAACATTAAAACCAAACTTTATCTGGAATCGTTTTGTTGTACATGGAAAGGGTTTTCTTTAGCCCAGATATGCTCATTGTGTCTATTGAACATACCGCAGTTAGTAAATCTAGTTTCATCTGACCATAACACCTTGAATGGAAACTGTGGATTGTTAAGGCAAATGTCTCTAAACCATGTACAAAACAAAATACGTCGATGTTCGTCACCAGCATGCAAAGTTTGAGAAACTGAAAGATTGTACGGGTGGAACTTGTGCGCTTTCATTACCTTAACTACAGTTCGTTGAGATGTGCCAGCTTCGGCCGCAATCTCACGAGTTGATGTAGATGGATTTTGATTTATCATTGTCAAAACATTTATTTGTGCTACTTCGTTAATTTGATTACGTTCCTTTGATGGTTTAGTAAAATATCCATATCTGCGTAAACTATCGTAAAGCGTAAAGCTTCTTAAATGTACATAGAGCAGATTGACGATGATTAAAATATCTATGAAAGTATTCCTCAGCTGCACGAACTGAATTTTTATGGCATATGATATAACATTCCACCATATTCAGTTTTTCTTCGTTAGAATATTCCATTTTATCACGAAAACTTGTCAGTATCGACTGTCAGTTCAGCACTACTAATGAAATTACTCTCAAATGAGGAAACGTCAAAGTGAAAATTATCTTTTTCATGGCTACCTACGTTAAAAGTGAAAATAAGTGAGAAAAGCATCCATAACTCCATTATTTTCATGAATAACTATATCGAGTATTATATCGTTGAAAAGCTCTAAAAATGTCCGATTTTTTGAGGTCATAGCCCACTATGGTTTCCATTCACAAAAAAGATAATGTGTGTCATATCTCAAAAACGATAGCTGTCACGCAAACGAGGACATGACAATCATATTCTGGATACAATTCCCTTCAATTTTGAAATTCACACTTATTTATAAAATCAAAAACAAAAGAGCTAGAGGGATTTGACAAAATCGACAGAATTTCGTTTTTTTCAAAATATCTAGTAAGCCATGACTTTTTACAAAAATCCGAAAGTGTCATTAAATTGGGCCAGTAAAACTGCAATTCTTTCCCAATTTAACCATTGCTCTATCTCCGCTAGTTTCCGAGATCCCCATACTTATCATAAAAAAAAACTCACCCTGTATGGCATCATACTCACACGCCCACTTCGAGTATATCATCGAAAAATCGTTCATTATTCGACTCGCCGAACATACGAGCCTGGTGTGGCGCGTAATTCAAACACACAAAATGGCAGCATGTCAACAACCGACTAACGTAACAGCCTAAAATTAACGGAAGTTCAATTTAACGGAAGTTAACAAGAGCGTTAACATTTTTTGAAGTTAACTTAGAAGTTAATCCGTTCACCAGATTGTTAACTTCGTTTAATAAACATGGAAATAATCATAATGTTCACTAAATGAGATTACTTTACTTCTTTCGTGATAAGATAAAAGTGTTTAGTAATGTTTTTACCTGAAAACTTCCAAAAAATGAATCGCACACGAACCAAATATATTTTTGTCCAGTAAGATAGAACACCAGAAACACAGCGTAATGTACCCCAAACAGTGGTACCAGCACTAACGTAGACTTTGCCCACTTCTGATACCTTTTTGTGTCTTCGTTCATTGGTGATCTGAGCTTGGTGTAAAGTACATATGATATGAATAAGAACAGTACACAGTTGATCTGAAAAGAAAAGAATGAGTGTTGTATGGTTTACTAGATAGTTTTTAGAGTGGCATCTAGTTAGGGTTCCGTGTATACAATATACGGATACCCATATAATAGCGAAGCCGCTAAAACTAGCCATTTTTGACAAACTGTACCATTCGGAGGCTGTCAGAAGAATAGAGCGTTACAAAGCAATTTGCGCAGATATTCAAGATATAATTTTAATCTTTAAACCATATTGTTAGGGTTCCGTATATACAATATACGGTGACGCCTTATAATATCACTCCGGATTTCTGCCTCTGTCACATCTCAGCAATTTTCTCCTAAACTACTTGACGGAAGAGGTTGAAATTTGGTATCAATGTATAGTTTGGTGACCCGATCGGGAGTACATATCGTAAAAGAAGAAATTTTGATTTTAGGGGTACTTCTGGGGGGAAAAACTAAAAAAATCGACCGTTCCCCCTCCCCTGATCTCCGAGACTACTGGGCCTAAAATTATGAAAAAATAGAAAATATAGAACGTTGCCCGAACTTTAGAGAAAAAATAAGGAGAAACCCTTAATATTAATTTTGGGGGGCAAATTATAGAATTAAACGAAAATTTAAAAATAAAATTTGAAATCATGTAATACATCAAATGAAAGGTCCCATTCTGAGGAACACCAATATATTTTTTTCATATTTAAAAAACAATAATTAAAAAGATATTAACGAAAATATACCAAAATTTACCCATTCCCCACTGCTTATTACTGAAACTATAAATCGTATAGTTTTGCAAAAAAATAGAGGTCTAGGGTCCGACTTGAATTTTACTGGAAAAATAAGCAGAAACCTCTATTTTTAATTTTGGGGGTCAAATTACAGAAGTAAATGGAAAATATAAAATTAAAATTGTTTCTAAACGTATCATGTTATATATCAAATGAAAAGGACTCATTGTGGCGAAAACAAATATATTTTTTTCATATTAAAAAAAAATTACAAGATATTAACAAAAATATAAAAAAATACCCATTCCATCCCCTTATCTCCAAAACCATAAGTTATAAAATTTTGAAAAATTAGAGGTATAGTGCCTCTGAACTTTACTGGAAAAATAAGGAGAACCCCCTATTATTCATTTTGTGCCCCCCAAAATGAATTATAGCATTAAATGGAAAATAAAAAAAATATAGTTGTTTCTAACGGATCAAGTAATATATCAAATCATAGGGCTCATTATGACGAATATAAATATATTTTTTTTAATTTTTTTTAAATTAATATTTTAAAATATATAAAAAAATATATTTAAAAAAATTAGCCATTCCCCCCTTTATTCCCCAAAACTATAAGACCTATTTTTTTTTGTTTGCAGGAAAAATACGAAGAAATCCCTAATATTAATACTGGGGGCCAAATTATAGAATTAAACGGAAAATAAAAAATATTTTTAACGCATCATGCAATACATCAAATGAAAGGGCTCAATATGAGGAATACAAATATACATTTTTCATATTTTTAAAATGAATTGTTTACAAGATATTAATATAAAGATATAAAAAATTCTCATTTCTCGCTTTATTTCCGAAACCAAACTAAAAGTTTGAAAATAATTTCGGGTACTGGGGCTTACTTGAAATTTATAAGAAAAATTATAAGAAAACCCCCATAGTAATTTTAGGGACAAATTATACAATTATATTATATTAAACATCGACTTAATTCCCACTTTAGAAACTACACTATTTAAATTTTGAAAAATATTATTTTTTTTAAATAATTTGAATAACAGATTTAATAGTTTATAATTTAATACTTGACCTATTTTGCCATTTATCTCCCAATTAACTGAGCCTCAAAATTCAGGCAGTAGATTATAAAAGGCTTCCCTGAAAGTTTATTAGTAAAATAAAACTCTAATGTTAATGTTTGGGGGCCAAATTAGAAAATTAAATACATATGTATTCTTATAAAAATCAAGTGAATTCTGAAGCAGATAAAATAAAAAGTCTATGTGTGGAAAATGGAAGTGTATATTTTTTATGAATTTAAAACTCTTCCTTTAAAATATATTAGGGTAAATATAAGAAAATGCACTCCTTCCCTGCTTGTCTCAAACTGGAATATTCGAATCTTGAAGGTGGTACGGAAACCCTAAGTATGCGAGTCCAACTCGCACTTGACCAGAATATTTTAAGTTGCCGTTTATCCTGTCTAATGAAAATACGGTCAAAGTTTTACTTACTAGGACAGATATCAGTGTTGGAATAACCACTATCAGGAAAGCCACTTTGTTATCATTTGTAGTCCAACAGTACATGTCATCCATGTATATTCTACTAATCACCCAGAATATTATAACTATTAATGGTAAGCCTGAAAAATTGTGATAATAAATTAAATTTAAAGTATAATGAGAACAGACTCTTAAATAAGTTGTTTGAAATAACATACCAGTAAATTAAATAGAAATTATATCATTTCATTAAACAAAAATTGAGAAGCGGAATATGAGCCGAAGATATAGTTTTGTGTATCAAGTTTGTCTAGACTTACCCCAACCAAAGGCTATATAGTGAATAAGATTCTTACTGGAATCTGTAAACATAGCTCTAAATATGAGGTTGGCTAGATAAATGCCCTCAATTAGGATCCAAGAATAATTGGCTGTTGTGAAATACTGCACCAGAGTTGTTAAAAGTTTACACTGGTAGTTATTGGTCTAAAATAAAATAAACTTTAATATGTCGTTTGTGTTTTTTAAAAATTGCAAACATTCATATCTTCCACATATACATCATCATAATCAGCCGGGTGAACAACTCTACACCGGAAAACTGTTATATTTAAAAAATTCGATGACGCTGCCATATAATTGCCGAAAACTCTCAAAGATAGCTAGAATTGTAGAACTACAAGAGGCACGAGAATCAAATGGAATATGATTGGCATATATCAGTAGAGACAAACGATTCATTGTTCCATATCATCGAACTGTTCCAAATGATTGGAATCAAAAAGGTCGGTATAAATGCATCATAACTTTCATAACTTGTGTTTACATCCACAAATGGTTAACAATTGTTCAATACTATTGATTATAATAAAAAATAAAGATATATTTTGTTTTCGAAATTGTATAATGCAAAACGCGTAAATACCTTAATTAATTTTCATAAACTATAATTTTGAAGACCAGAGGTGTATCTCATTGTGTTCTATACAGGGTGAGTTTTGTTTGATGATCAGTATGGGGATCTCGGAAACTAGCGTAGATAGAGCTTCGTTAATTTGATTAAGTTCCTTTGGTGGTTTAGTAAAAGATCCATTTTTGAGTAAACTATCTTCAAGCTTCTTAAATGTACATAGAGCAGGTTGACGATGATTAAAATAACTATGGAAGTATTCCTCAGCAGCTGCACGAACTGAATTTTTATGGCATATCATATAAAATTCCACCAGTGTTTCTTCGATAGAATATTCCATATTATCATGAAAACTTGTCAATATCGACTGTCAGTTCAGCACTACTAATGGAATTACTCTCAAATGAGGAAACGTCAAAGTGAAAATAATCTTTTTCATGGCTACCTACGTTAAAGGTGAAAATATGAGAGAAAAGCATCTATAACTCCGTTATTTTTATGAATAACTATATAGAGTATTATATCATTGAAAAGCTCTAAAAATGTCCGATTTTTTGAGGTCATAGCCAATTATGGTTTCCATTCAAAAATAAGATAAGTTTGTGTCATATCTCGAAAACGAGAGCTGTCACGCAAATGAGGACATGACAATCGTCTTCGGGATACAATTCCCTTCAATTTTGATACTTACACTTTTTTATAAAATCAAATACAAAGGAGCTAGAGGGATTTGACTAAATCGACAGAATTTCGTTTTTTCAAAATATCTAGTAAGTCATGACTTTTTACAAAAATCTGATAGTGTTATTAAATTAGGCCAGTAAAACTGCAAATCTTTCCCAATTTAACAATTGCTCTATCTCCTCTAGTTTCCAAGATCCCCTATCAAAAAAACTCATCCTGTATAACCTGTGTGTTTGAGCTTTAAGGCGACGCCACCCGATATGAAGTTACGTGTTTACGTTAGATCAAATCGTAGTATTTTTCATGGCTAGAAACATACTAAAAACACCCGGGTAGGGTGTTGTCGGGTGTGTGTAGTGTGTTTCTAGACATAAAATATGGTTAAAATAGATTTGACGTAACACTCGTCACGTCGGGTTGGGTGGCGTCGGGTTTCATCAGTTTGATTTCGCCTTTAGTTGTAAAAGCAATTAACGCATTTTAAAATGGTTTGAGCGCACTATTCACTCTCTAATGTTTAAATTCAAATTATTACATCGGGCGAAACAATGTAGCATTAAAAATTCATTCGAAACAACTGAGAACTATTCTGAATTGTGTAATCACTGGGCCCTCGGCTCGGTTTGAGAAGATGATCTGCATGTTCCAAATGATACATATCACTGTTCTATGATCGAGGCGTAATACTCATTATCACAGGTGAAAGCTGCATCATGAAACATAGGTAGAACATAGCTGAATATCATGATGATGACTGACAGAAGCATAGAAGAGGATTCTGGAACACAGACCAGAAACTCTGAAAGCAGCCAAACTGAAGTGCTATAATTTAAAAAGTCCTTAAATGATAGAACTGCATCTTGAAACAATAAGGAACCAGCACTGACGAGAGTCGATTAAGTTTGTCACGGACCCAAGGGAATAACAAGCAGTAGGTAAATGTAAACTTTAAATTATAGGAATACAACCGAAAGCGCGATTACGAAATAAGAGTAGACACTGAAACGACAAAAGCAATTCATGTTATAGTAGAGTTGCTCGCTTCAAGTAGTATGTAACAACATATTTATACTAACCTCAAAATCTGCTTTAAAGTAGAGTCCCCCATCCTGTACGCTAAAATCACTCGGTAGGCCCGTTCCGTTTACGAATAGAAACTCTTTAAGGATGTAGAAAAAAGCCCTCAATATGAAGGAAACGAATAAATTCATGTGGAGAATATTTCGAGCGCAATGTAGCTTTCTGAAAAAAAAATACTTTGAGTTGTTATTACTTATAGAAACACATATGTTCCAACGAAAACAAGTCACCTGGATTTTTTCCCAAAATATTCACTAACCATTAATTAAGTTTCACCTTATCCCATTTTTTTTTAATGAAACCCTACCATAAGTGACATTTAGTGTTAAAGCCTATTTAAAAAAGAATTCAACGGTGTATCGTTTTTGATATCCTATCAATATTTAAGGAATTTGCGAATTAAAACGTGATTCCTGGATAATTTTCTGATCTTTGATGATATTCATGAATGATAATTAAAATAGATAATTCGCTTACAATTTTAAAGAATTTGTGCTGACTTTGTACTGAAAATGGATTTTAAATCATTTTATTATAACAGATGTTTGGGATGGTCTCCATCCAGTGCAAAGCAGTGATTTCATCGTGCATCAAATTCATTGTGCACATTGGAAAAAACATCTGAAGTAAGTCGGCCACATTCTTCTTGGCTGCGATATCTCAGGTCATCCCGTGACTCTGGAGGTCTTTAAATGTCACCAAGAAAAAATCCATGGGGGTTATATCTGGCGACATTGCTTTCCACTAGCTGACTTCTCGTCTTCCAATCCATTTTTCAGGAAATCGATTATCCAGAAACTCTCTAACTGGCAAGCGATAATGTGGTGGGGCACCGTCGTGCTGAAAAACAAGTTTGTCTTCTACTAGACGATCTTCCAAAATTTAGTTATTCTTGGATCTACAGCGTTTGCAAATAAGTCTAAATACTTATCTCCATTTAAAGTGCTCTCTATGAAAACGAGTCCAACGATATGATCACTTAAATTTTTTACTAAAAGGAGACGTCAGAGAAGCAAGTATTGTATAAAAAGTTGGTATTGTTGTTTATGTGATCAGGCAATGTTTCACAGAATTCTATTCTTTTGTCAAAGTTGTCTTCATTTAATTTTTGGAGCGGTCTGATTTTGTAGGGATGAAACTTATTACATTTCAGAATACTTCTTGGAACAGCTGCTGTAACTCAATTAGCCTTAAAGATTTCTTCGGTTCCATTACAATATGTCTTAATACTGCTAGTTCAGAATCATCGATTCTTCTTGGCTGGCGTTGCTTGTGAACCCCGAATCCCGTTTCATTGAATTTTTGAGTTTGAGTATCTTGGTATTTTCAAAAAAATTTCGCACTGATATGGATTATGTTGTGTGTCAAAAAAATGTTGACAGTGACAAGTTGGAGTCGGAGTTGAAACGTCTCCAAACAGATAAGTATAACACTATACCATATCATACACTATTTATATACAGTATACAGGAATACTGGTTGATCATTTTAAGACATCTCTTCCTCTCAGAATAATTGCGAGGAAAAATTTCTGTACGGACAGACAGTAATTCGGGCAATTTTACGAAAATTTGTTCTCCAAATACGATTTTAAATACTTATCTGTTGCAGGAAACAATTTTGAGGAGAGAAAACCCCAATGAACAGACAAAATAATACAAGACCTCCTCAACAATCTTTTCGAAATTAATATAAATTATGTTAAAACTAGCCAACAAAGTGATCAGGGTGATGAGAAATTTAAATAATAAATCAGACAGTTATAAGCAATATTGAAAGGGGTAATAGAAATCAGTTCCAATATGGTTGTTAAATAAAATTACACTTCACTTGTTTAAATAATTTTTATTTCAAATTTTGCTGTTTCAACTCAATGCCGGAAATAAGAAAAAAAGCTATAATTTTCGGAGAATTGCTTAAAATGAAAGTTGTAGAATTTCCTCCGAGGTATCCAATGATGACTTTGGGTTTAACCTTGTAAATTCCATTGAAGGTCAAGGTCAATTTTTAGAACGGAACATGAACTTGACCACGACTTTTCAGTTCAATCAAGGTCAAAATCTGCTTCAAGTGGGAACTTGAATTGTATCGCGGTTGTTGAGAATAGCGGAAAATTTAAATGAAAAAGATTAATATTTTCCTGCCTATTTATAAGATCTGAGATTGCAATATACATCATAGCGATGTGGGATGCAGTGTTTGTCACATGTTTCTAGTTTTTCGGTTTTATCGATGTATAGAATGAATCATTAATTTTTTATAAACATTAACAAATAACTTACTTTATTAACAGCATAATTAAAAATGCTATGATTAATGATATTAGAGAGACGGAGTATCCTGTTTGGTATATTAGACTAACCGATGACAGTAGGTCCTGCAAAACGAAAATTTGACTTAAAAACATTGTTAACTTGGAGCATGTATATTTTGGTGAGGATAAGTTCAAATTATAAATTTCCAGTACTTACAAGTTCCGAATCTGTCAAAGCATCGGTATTGTTGAAATCTTTATAGATTGTCACTGTTCGTCCATCGGAACAAGAACTATAGTTTGCCCATAGTTTTAGTGTAGTTTCGTTAATATACCACGTGCCGTTTTCAGTACAACTTCTAGTTGCATTTCTGTCCTGCAAGAAATAAAAACTTCAACTGTCAATAAGGTTTACAGATTAGGGCCAATATAAATATAATTTCGGAGTGTTACCTTTTTCTCTTTTCTCAATAGTGAATAACTTCAGGTGGCAATTAATCGGTATTAAGTAAAGGCGGCACCCATCTAGCAACTAGTTTTTACGTTTAAATATCGCACCTCAAGCGCGTCGCCAGAAGTGGTAGGTTTAGGCTTTTAGGGGGAGGGGGGGCAAGTTGGCAATTATAGTATTTATTTCGCATATAATGAAGCGTCATTGATCCGCAAGAGAGGTCGGGGGGGGGGGGGGCGGTTGCCACTAATGAAGCGTCATAAATGATAGTTTGCCTTAAGAGGTAGACTAGTACAAGTTTCCTTTTAAACTACTTCTAGGAATTAATTTAATGAAAATAAAAATTTAATTTAACTGGGAATTTTATAAAATTTGCTGTATTGGTCGCCTCATGTTAATACAAATTGAAAGCAAGATAATACAAACGGGAATGACCTAAAGGTTTTGGTCATTTAGTTAGAGATATTCCCAGGATTGCAGTATTAAATGGTTAAATTATCTTGGTATTTTTATATTACCGTCAAGTAGGTAGGCATGGAATCTGTTCCTAAAGCTACTCTATAGAGTAAGAGACTTACCGATTTAAATCCCACGATATATGATGCACATGGTAAAGTGGCGACATCTCCTGCCAAAGTTGGAGGCCAACACATGATGTCGTCCCAGAGGGGGTTGCACATTAAGACTAGAAAAACGAAAATTGATAATCTGGATAGGATTTAATAATTTTGTTTATAGACCAATCAATTGAGCAAAAATCAACTGATAATGTGCAAAAATACTATCAGGATACCGACTGTGCCATCACATTAACAAAGATTCCTAGCGATATTTTGCTGTTTTTTTCCACTCGCAACTATTGTTTTTTAGTTTTTTATAAACAATTGAAGAAAGAAAATTACGTTTTTTTTTCTTAGCATGTTTATAAAATCAAAAATAATAAACTAATCTCAAGGGTGTCAACAGGTCAATTGTAAAGCATGATGATTGGATGATTAGTAACAGGGAAAAACAAAAAATACTGGAAGATGTAGCATTTTTTTTAAATCGAATCTTCGTCACTTTAGAAGTTGTAGAACTGAGCTTGTAGGACCTGATAGTAATTTATATCTATTTTATGTATGACAAAACCAGGCGCTACCGGTTTATTAGTTTTTGAACAATTGTGATATAAAGTTTCCTGTTCATTATTTTTGCTTTGTGCCCCCATGCGTCATAGATAATCAAATTTCAATTTTGAAAAAAGTTGTTGAAAGTAGAGGTGTCATTCTACAAAGCCGCTATTCTCATTTTGACTAAATGTCTGTGAAATATCTGAAAAATGTTAGCAAACATTACAAAAAATGGGCAAGCGTATGAATGTATTCAAGGAGTGGGGGAAACACGGTTGTTGAGGGGAAGATTATAGTAATATATAGTAGAGGCACATACATACATCGTTTTAATATTTAAAATCCTCACAAGTAAGAATTTTTATAATGACCGCTCTCTTTCGATGTTCCGTAAATCCACAAATTAAAGCAAAAACGAGAAACCATTTACATATAAATATATTAATCACCAAACAGTTCTCATTTGAAATAATAAAATCGAACAAATCATTCTGCATAGAAGTTTTTTAGCGATTAGATTCTTTCACCATCTGTCAGAGTGACAGTTACTATCAATAATAATTATTGTTAGCAGTTCCCCTCAACAACCGTGTTCCCCCCACTACTCGAACGCATTCATACGCTCACTAAATTTTGGTCATTTTTGCTAACATTTTTCGTATATTTCACAGGCATTTAAAGAAGAATGAAAATAGATGCGTTATAGAATGATACCTCTACTTTCAACATCTCTATTCTGAATTATATTTGACGATCCATGTCGCATGGAGACACACTGCAAGAAAAGTGGACTAAAAACTTCAGATCGCAATTATTCAAAAACTAATAAACCGATAGCGTCTAGTTTAGTCACGCATAAGGTACATATCAATTAGTATCAGTTCCCACAAGCCCAGTTCTACAACTTCGATAGTGACGGAGTTATGATAATATAAAGAAAACCCCTAAATTTTCCAGTATTTTTTGTTTTTCCCTGTTACTAAAGATCTTATCAGATCGATCCTGGGTCATTGGTATTTCCATGCGTTACAAGGCACCTGTTGACACCATTGAGATTAGTTGATTATTTTTCATTTTATAAACATGCAACAAAAAAAAACGCAATTTTCTTGTTCCAGTTGTTTATAATGAAGTAAAAAACCATAGTTGCGAGTGGAAAAGTTAGCAAAATATCACTACAAATCATTCTTAATGTGATGGATGGCACAGGTACTGATAGTATTTTTTACACGAAAAAATCTTTATTGATTGGTCTATTAGACAAATATCATTCGAGAGAAAATGATTGATTTAACCGATTTTATATTATATATTTCTATTTTTCTTCTAGCAGCTTTATTTATTGATACTTTTTTCCAGCATATCACATTCTCGCTCTGTGATTACTTTTGGTTTTTCATTTTTCTAAAGTTTCATCCATGTTTACGAATTTTTCATTGTTTTTCTTCGCCAGGGTGAAAACAAAACGTATCATAGTGTCTTTCCTGTGTTGTTATCTGATAATCTATGCTTGTTTTTTTTGATATTTTCGGAAACCTTACTTACTTTTTAACTGACTTCCGAAAAGGATATACAATATACGGATACCCTTATAATATCACTCCTGATTTCTGCCTCTGTCACATCACAGCAATTTTCTCCTAAACTACTGGACGGAAGAGGTTGAAATTTGGTATCAATGTATAGTTTAGTGACCCGATCACAAGTACATATCGCAAAAGAAGAAATTTTGATTTTAGGGGTACTTCTGGGTGGGGGGGAACTAAAAAAATCGACCGTTCCCCCCTGATCTCCGAAACTAATGAGCCTAAAATTTTTTGAAAAAATAGGAAATATAGAACGTGGTCCGCGCTATACAAGAAAAATAAGGAGAAACCATTAATATTAATTTTGGGGGGCAAACTATAGAATTAAATGAAAATTTAAAAATATATTTTTTTTTCAAACGCATCATGTAATACATCAAATGAAAGGTCCCATTCTGAGGAACACAAATATATATTTTTCATATTAAAAAAATAGTGAAAAAGATATTAACGAAAATATACCAAAATTTACTCATTCCCCCCCTCCCCTTACCTCCGAAACTATAAAACGTAAAGTTTTGAAAAAAATTAGAAGCATAGGTTCTGCCCTGAAGTTTACTAGAAAAATAAGGAAAAACCTCTACTTTTAATTTTGGGGGACAATTACAGAATTAAATGGAAAATATAAAATTAAATTGTTTCTAACGCATCATGTTATATATTAAATGAAAGGGCTCATTAAGACGAAAACAAATACATTTTTTCATATTTTTAAAATAAATAAATTAAATGATATAAAAAAATACCCATTGCCCTCCCCCTTATCTCCGGAACCAAAAACTGTAAAATTTTGAAAAACAATGGAGGTATAGCCCCTTGCCTGAACTTTACTGGAAAAATAAGGAGAAACCCCTAATATTCATTTTGGGGGGTAAATTATAGAATTAAATGGAAAAAAAAATTAAATTGTTTATAAGGGATCAAGTAGTATATCAAATCAAAGGGCTTATTATGAAGAATACAAATTATTTTTTTAAACAATTTTAAAATAAATTATTTAAAAGATATTAACAAAAATATTTAAAAATTACCCATTCACCTTACCTCGGAAACTATAAGACGCAAAAATCTGAAAAGAATAGAGAAGAAACATGGACTTTACTGAAAAATAAGGAGAAACCCCCTTATATTGATTTTGTGGGGCAAATGACAGAATTAAATGAAAAACAAAAAAATTAAACTTCTTTCTAACGGATCATGTAATATATCAAATCACAGGGCTTACTATGACGAATACAAATATATTTTTCTAATTTTTTTAAAATGAATGATTTAAAATTTATTGAAAAAAATATTATAAAAAGTTCCCATTCCCCCCTTTATTCCCCAAACAATAACACCTATTTTTTTTTGTTTATAGGAAAAATACGAAGAAATCCCTAATATTAACATTGGGGGCCAAATTATAGAATTAATAAAAATAAAAAAAATATTTTTTTAAAGCATCATGCAATACATCAAATGGAAGGGCTCATTATGAGGAATACAAAAATAAATTTTTCATATTTTTAAAATTAATTGTTTACAAGATATTAACATAAAGATGTAATATATCAGATAAAAGGCTCATTATGTGAATTACAAATATCTCATATTTTTAAATCATTTGTTTAATAGACATTGACAAAAATATTAAATTGACTTAATTCCCATTTTAGAAACTACACAATTTAAATTTTGAAAAATATATTTTATTTGTATGTTTAAATAATTTGAATAACAGATTTAATAATTTAAAACTTGACCTATTTTACCCTTTGTCTTCCAATCTACAGAGCCTCAAAATTCAGACAGTAGATTATAAAATGCTTCCTTGAAAGTTTATTAGTAAAATAAAACTCTTATGTTAATTTTTGGGGGCCATATTAAAAAATTAAAGACATATGTATTCTTATAAAAATCAAGCGAATCCTAAAGGAGATAAAATAAAAAGTCTGTGTGGAAAATGAAAAGATATTAGGGTAAATACAAGAAAATGCACTCATTCCCTGCTTGTCTGAAACTGGAGTCTTAGAATCTTGAAGGTGGTACGGAACCCTTAGTACGGGAGTCCAACTCGCACTTGGCCAAATTATTTAAATATAAATTATTTGTGACTATATTTGAAGCACATCTTTGCTGTTTCCGTAAGAAATTTGTGAACTCTAAATGAGTTTGTCTGTAGAAAATTTCTTGGCGCATTTCTTTCTAAGGGGATTATTGTATAATCAGAAAATATATTTTAATATTAGCCAAATCATCTATTGATACCGGGACACAGGCAAATAGGATGTACTTATTACAGAACAAGTATACTAAAAAAACACTTTTAATATTTTTTACTGTTCAATCTACGTTAAAGCTTCTCAAAATCCCAACTACAACCAAACAACAGTTATTTTTTGGATAATCTCAAAATTTTAAATCTATAACTGCAAGAAAATATTCATTTCCATTTAACAGTTTGAGAAAAAATACAATATGAGGAAATATCTAGTACCTGTGTTTGCTTACCATTTGTGGTTTCATTATAATAAGGAATTTGATGTTTGTCCCGTACTATTGATCCATAAGTTTGTTCACAGTGTTCACTTGCTATGCCAAGTTGTTTGGTTTGGTTTTCCAAGACTGCTACTATGTGTACATTAGGCATTGTTTAAACTGAAACAAAGAAAACGGTTTAGCCTATTTTTAGATTTCTCTGGAATGTAGACTATTCGTTTGCAAAATAACTTTATACCATCACTGATAAACTAAGTTGTGATAATTGATAAAAAAAAATTATTACAGGGCAATAAATATGTTTTTTTGATTGTGTTTTAAAAAACACATAAATCAATAGTTATACTTAATATACATTTATAACTTGACTATAAAATTAGTCAGTGTGTGTCTGTTTACAAAACTAAATAAATCTCTGGACCTACTTATGCCTAAAAGATCAAAAAAGAAGTTCTGGCACATTCAAATGGACGTGCTCGCTTGTGTGCCCAAGAGGAAGGAATGAGGACATTTTATAATATTTTGTTATACCAAAGTATCACATTTATAAGTGTTTCTCTGAAAAAGTATCCCAATTTCTTACTCAAATTTGCAAGGTCGCTATTAGTTGAAAAGTTCCACCGAGTCTAAAAGGATGATTATAAGGTTAAAATTCTCTATGTGAATATTTTCTGTATCAGCTAATTTTTGGAAAAAGTGATTTGCGAATATTAAATTTATTATGTTAGATCTAAAAGAACGAACATGTTCATCGTATTTTTAACTGAGTTCCAAAAAGAAGGAGGTTATCAATTCGTCGCGTATTTTTTTTGTATGCATGTTACCTGATTTCTTCTTGTGTGGTGAACCGTTTTGTATGAATATGGTCTTGTTTAATAGAGTATATATCCGGATTGGTGAAACTTCAAATTTTGGAAAAGAATTCTATTGGTAAAGTGATGAAACTTGCGAATGAACACATGCATGCATGGAAATCGACCAATATCCCTAACATATTGGTCGAGTTTCCGAAAACTCCTTATGGATGTGTATAGTTTTTTAACGTTTAATCTATTAAGGAAGATCCCATATACTTTTCTGCGACGTGGAACTTGCAGATTTGCAGAAAATCGCCGAAAATTCCCAATTTCTTATCAAAAATTTCATCGAAATGGTATAACGACATTTCTCCATAAAAAATTTAATTCCAACATAATAGTGCGGTTGTTTTAGGCACTGGAAGTTTTAATTGCGAATTTGAAAATTTTCTATGAACATCTCAAGCATCTAGGTAATAAAGCATAGTATTTTCGGTTCCATAAATCAATGAGTACCAAGCTCGTTATGTTTGTATACCAGGCAAATACCTATTTAAGTGCAAATTTTTCCATTTTGCGAAGACGGTGCTTTTGGTTGTCACATTCTCCCGGCCTAATAGAAAATTCACTGACAATACACGTCAAACTCTAAACTGGCATTTGGTGCGTTTATACACAGGGTGTTTAGTTATGGCAAACAAAATCACAAAGTAAAGTGATAGGAGTTGCATTTATATGAGGATTGAAATATAGGTCGGAGTAGAATGATAGTGGGCCATAGGCAGCTGTATATACAGAATGGTTGGAATATAGGGTGGAGTGGACGTTTGGTGGTATAAAAATGTTGCAAAAATGTGGAATTAAAATTATATAGGGTGATTAAAAAACTGTTATATTATGTGGACGTAAACGTAAATTTTATAAGAAGTTGCATAAAGTGTGGAGAGGAATTAATGTTACACAGGGAGATAATATAAAATGTTAAAAATGAAATAATATATGGGGTAGCCCACAAGGAGTTATATACTATGGTTGAAATATAGGACGGATTTGACTCCGTAAATATGGGATGGATTCTACTTCGTCCTATAGTTTACAGAAGGCAGCTAACAAATTTCTGTTTGTCCGTGGGCAGTCGTATGTACAGGATGGTTGGTACATAGGGCGGAGTGGAATTATCTATAGTTATACAGAGTTGTCAAAAAAAGTTGAAAAAAGGTTCCATGGCGTGGTCCATAAGGCATAAATATATTTTGGGCTAATTTGTTCGCGTACTAGTACATTTTGTTGGTAAACATTTACCTGTTAATTTAAATGAAAATGTATCATTGTGAAATGTTGAGGCTTTCGATGCCACCTGTTTCTGCCTATTAAGGTTATACATACAAAATAAAAAATAAAGACTGAAAACTCCATGAGTTCAAAAAACTAAAAAGTTTAAATTAAAACATTTTTTAAAAAATATAACTTCCACCTATAACTAAAAAGCTAAAAATAATTATAACAAAATACAACTCTAGCAAATAAATAACACATTCAATGTTGTTAGGTACCTACCCAGGAAGTAAAAAATGTTAACATTAAAAGGTGCTCATTCTGTACAAATTAATTACCTACCAATTTGAAGTCGGTGCCAAGCAACAATCAGGTTTGATGAAGTAATAGATAAGTACGCAATGAAGGATTTTAGATTTGCTTCGAAAGCGAGATTTTTCTCGTCGCGTTATTTCAAATGATGGTACAATTATTTCGGTTTAGTAATGTAAAACAATATCTTCTTAGTGACCACCTGCTGCTGTACGACAAACTTCTAAGAATGTTTTGCCAAAGTTTTCGAAAACTTTCTGGCGTAACTGCAGTTCAATTACTGTTCTCTTTTAATGTAATATTCTCTTTTAGGTCATCAATTGTTTGTGGATCGTTGGCATAGACTTTTTCTTTCAAATAGCTCCATTGTAAAAAATCTAGAGGTGATCGATCGCAAGATCTAGGGGACCAAATAATGTTTCCTCTTCGAGCAATTATTCGATTACCAAATTTCTATTTTTAACAGATTGATTGTTTCTGCTGCTGAATGGCATGTTGTATCGAATCTTGTTGGTACCACATATTCTGTACATCAATATGCTCCAATTCATTGCACAAAAAGTTAGTAATTATTGTTCGATATCCATCACCACTAACAGTAACAGCATTTCCATTGTCATCTTCAAAAAAGTATGGACCAATCCCTCCACTAGCCCAAAAACCACACCAAACGGTCATTTTTTGTGGATGCATCGATATTTCCATTATTTCTCGTGGATTTGCGTTATCTGAATCTTGTAAGCCTTTAAATGAAGATCTTTGTGCAAAATTCTGAATAACGTGGTTTTTGGAATGTTCAATTGCTGTGCACGATGACGAATTGATGTTTTTGGTTGATCAACAACACTAGCAGTAACAGCTGCAATATTTTCTTCTGAACGTCAACTACGATGATATGTTTTGCTTTTTTCATCTTTTACTGAACCAGTTTTCACAACTTTTTGAACAATTTTTCCAATGGTAACATTTGACGCACAATTTTCTCTTCCATATTCTGTACGAAAATGTCTTCCAACTTCTGCACAACTTTCACCAAATTTAATAATAATTGTTAATAATAAACACGCGTTGCTTAATAGTATATCTCTCCATTTTTAATAACTGGAATATTCCTACTTGTCATCTGCCAAATAAAATATGATATTTTAGTACAAAAAATATAAATGGCGGCAAATTCAAAAATTAACCTCAAATTGGAACACCCTTTAGTAACGAATCTTCTATGGTTCGAAATTAAAGGACTGGAAGATCCTTTAATTTATAGCAGACATACAATAAACTTTTCTTATATACGACTGATCCATTATAAATTCAATACTTAACAGACAACTATAAATACCGATGGTTTGAAAATTATGTCTCTATTTGTATATATGGAGAATTTTTTTCAGTTTTCTTGTATTTATTGTAGTAAAGATGTAAATAATTATTGTATACATCTGGGGAAGAATATATAATAGAACTGGTCAAATACTCAAGTTTTTGGTAACCAACTTAGATGCAAAATAAATGTTTCAGGTATTCTGTAGAAATAAAAAACACGTACCTTAATGAAAAATTAGTAATTTAAAAGTTAAAATTAGGAGCCTGAAAAAACATGTGTTAAAATATTTTGGTATAATAGCGTAATAAATTTAGTTTTAAAAAATTATTTATTATTAATTGTTATTTAGTTTATAAAATATTTATTATCATTATCGAGACAGAGTCTTGAACGAGATTTAATTTTTGAAGAATTCAGGAGATCGAGACCACATTTGTCATACTCTCGCCTACTCTCGTCTCTTTTGAAGCCCTATTCCGTATAAAATTCCTAGAAAAAATCCAAGGCTACTTCTATCACTATATGAAAATCGAATTAACAGAAATGTCCAAGTTGTACAACAGTCTTGATAGAAACATTTGACAGGGATAACAAAGAGAGATGAGAAATAGAGTAAAATGGATGCGACGCAAATGTCAGATGATGGACATCTGGCAATAAACGTGATAATCCGTTATTACTTATTGATTAAAAAAACGACCCCTTATAATAGTTGTAAACCAGCAAGAGCAATTAGCTCATAAACACCGACTGTTTAAATATATGAAAATAAGACATTGACGTGTTATGAAGGCAGCATTAAATAAGGATCTAGAGAATAAAATAGAAATTATATTGATGATGATTTATTTGATAACATGTTAAGCATCATAATACTTAAGCAAACATTCTGAGTAATTGTTCAACATTACAAAAGCAATATGTACGTTTCGACTTACCCAAATTTAAAATAAATGAAAAAATAAACAACTGACACAGAGACCGCTCGCTTTTACAACGAAAATTGCCGAAAGTTGGATTTGACTAATAAGATCCCGGCTAAGATACCTTAATGATGATAATTGCTTATGTCAACAATGGCTGAATCTATAAAACTGAAAATATTTATGGAAACTGACAATATCTACCATAATAAATTTTGATAGCAGCAATGTGAGAAACTAATGTACAGAGAGAATATACTTTGGAATATGTTTTTTAAGAAAAAGGGAACATTTTTGGTAAACAACAATATCGTTTGTACATGTATATGAAGGGAGTTTATTTTTACCGAGTTCAAAAAAGGAGGAGGGTATCAATTCGTCAGCATTTTTTTATGTATACTCAAGTGATTATTAAATATAACATTTAAAATATATGTATATATATATAACCAACTTCTACCTATAACTAAAAGGCTAAAAATAATTATAACAAAATAGAACTCTAGCAAATAAATAACACATTCAATGTTGTAAGGTACCTACCCAGGAAGTAAAAAATGTAAACATTAAAAGGTGCTCATCTAGTATATTTTGATGCCTGTGCCAAGCAAATCTAAAATCCTTCTTTGCGTACTTATCTACTAATTCATCAAACTTGATTGTTGCTTGGCACCGACTTCAAAAATATACTAGATTGGTAGGTAATTAATTTGTACAGAATGAGCACCTTTTAATGTTTACATTTTTTTCTTTCTGGGTAGGTACCTAACAACATAGAATGTGTTATTTATTTGCTAGGGTTGTATTTTGTTATAATTATTTTAGGTAGAACTTGGTATATATTTTTTTAAATGTTTTATTTTCAACTTTTTAATATTTTTGAACTCAGGTAGTTTTAATTCTTTATTTTTTATTTTGTATGTATAACCTTAATAGACAGAACCAGGTAACATCGAAAGCCTCAACATTACACAATGATACTTTCTCATTTAAATTTATAGGTAAATCTTTACAAACAAAAAGTACTAGTTCGCGTTGACTTAATAAGCCAAACATATATTTATGCCTTATGGACTACGCCATGTATCCTATTTTTGACAACTCTGTATAACTATAGATAATTCCACTCCAACCTATGTACCAACCATCCTGTACATACGACTGCCCACGGACAAGCATAAATTTGTTAGCTGCCATCTATAGGACGGAGTAGAATCCATCCCATATTTACGGAGTCAAATCCGTCCTATATTTCAACCATAGTATATAACTCCTTGTGGGCTACCCCCTAAATTATTTCATTTTTCACATTTTATATTATCGTCCTGTGTAACATTAATTCCTCTCCACACTTTATGCAACTTCTTATGGGCTATAAAAGAAATATTTTTTTATCATACTGTATAAATACAATTCAATTGCAGCATATATTTCAACCATCCTGTATATGATTTGCTTATGTCCACATCATATAACAGTTTTTTAATAACCCTATATAATTTTAATTTCACATTTTTCCAACATTTTTATACCACGTCCAGTCCACCCTATATTACAACCATACTTTATATACGGCTGCCTAAGGACACTATCATTCTAGTCCGTCCTATATTTCATTCTTCATTTAAATGCAACTCCTTACCAAATAGCAGTTTAAAGTTTGACATGTGTTGTCACTGAATTTTCTATTAGGCCGGGAGAATGTGACAACCAAAAGCACCGTCTTCGCAAAATGGAAAAATTTGCATTTAAATAGGTATTTGCCTGGTATACAAACAAAACGAGCTTGGTACTCATTGATTTAAGGAGCCGAAAATACTATGCTTTACTACCTATATGCATGAGATGTACATAGGAAATTTTCAAATTCGCAATTAAAACTTCCAGTGCCTAAAATTACCGCACTATTACGTTGGAATTAAAATATTTATGAGGAAATGTTCGTTATGTCATTTCGATGAAATTTTTGATAAGAATTTTTGAATTTTCGGCGATTTTCTGCAAAACTGCAAGTTGCACGTCGCAGAAAAGTATATGAGATCACCTAAGGATCTTCCTTAATAGATTAAACGTTAAAAAACTATACACATCCATAAGGAGTTATCGAAAAATCGACTAAAATTTTAGGGATATTGGTCGATTTCCATGCACGCATATGTTCATTCACAAATTTTATCAATTTACCAATAGAAGTCTTATGCAAAATTTGAAGTTTCACCAATCCGGATATATACTCTATTAAACAAGACCATATTCATTCAAAACGGTGCACCACAGGAGAAAAAAATCAGGTAACATACATACAAAAAAAAGCGAAAAAATACGCGACGAATTGATAACCTCCTCCTTTTTGGAAGTCGGTTAAAAACGGCTTTGCTGTAAGGTGAGAATTACGGTTTTGCAGAAAATCAGAATAAACAGAGGTTAAGGGATTAGGATATTGTCTTCTACAAAATATATTCGAGCGTGATTTTGTATATTTTTCTATAAAATAAAACATACCATTTTTCTGAAAAAAAGTATGTACAAAAACGGTAAACATCAATGTAAATGTCAATTTTTGTAACAGTTTTCATTTTGATTCATTTGAAGTCAGTTTCTTTTTGAAACGAAGTTATGTTACGAGGCTTACAGTCTCAGAAAATATTTCGTTAGTGTAACGAAACGAAAAATTGTTATAACGGCGATCTTTTCTATATGGGATACGGTTGTAGGTGTCTGAGCGTACGTGCATGTGATTTTGGGTTGTACATAAGTAGTTCCGTTTATAGGATGGTTGAAATATAAGGTAGAATTGAGTTATAGTTATAAAGGGTGGTCCAAAAAATATTGTAAATACAGCGTGGATCAAAAAATGTTATAAAATTGTTAAATGAAATAACCATATGCAGTGAGGATATTTGCGTTATAGGTCGGAGTATAATTACAGTTATAAAGAAAGGTTATAAAAATGTTAGAAGCAGTTGAATATACAGGATGGTTGAAATATTAGGAGCAGTAGAATTAAAGTTAAAAATTAGGTTAAAGAAGTTATATAGTGTGGAAAAGGAGTAGTTACTTTTATAAGGTGGTTGAAGTAAGAGTGGAGTAAAATTGTTGTTATTCAAGATGTATGAAAAATTTGTTTATATGAAAAGCACTTAGGATATTTGAATTATAAACTGTTGTATAATATAGTTATGGAGATGGGTTCATATACTGGGTGCTTGAAATAAATGGTAGAGTAATAGTATAGTTATAAAATGTAGTTCAAAATTGAGAAATGTGATCTTATATAGGGTAGACCATGAGCAGTTGCATAAATAGAATACTTGACAAATGGGGAGAAGTAAACTTAGAGGTTTACAGGTATAATTGAAACAATAGAAAAATAGAAACAGTCAATGGTGTGGAGAGGATTTATACTTACACCGGGTGGTTTTAAAGACATCAGGGCGGTTACAATAACTTTTCGAGTTGCATTATAGGTGTACAGGTTGGTTCAGAAAATGATACACAAATAAGTTATATTGGGTGAGTAATACACAGGAGCATAGACGGGGTGGTTGCAATATAGGGTGAATTAGAGTTACACTTATAGAAAGTTATCCAAATAATTGAACAAATAAAAAAATAAACTTTGTGGAAAATATAGAAAAAAATACAAATTAAAGAGAGGGAGAAACAGAGAGAAAGGGAGAGAGATAAGAATATGCTAAAATTTCGTATATCCTCCAAAATGACTTTGATAGATTATTTTTTAAATTTATTAAAAATATGTATTAGGATTTTACGTAATGGGACTTTCATCTCATATCTTGAATAATATTGTATTTTTTTATTTTTTCTTTTCAGTTAAGATTTGAAGATAGGTAATGACTGTTAAATGTAGATAGAGGCTCTAATTTAAATATATACAGACAATTTCATATTTACTAAGAAATGAAAATAGCAGTGTTGATAATATTAAATGGAAATTGGTTGAGCTTAAAAAAGTAGAAACGCACTTTGTCAAATGCATGGGACTTTATTTTCTATAACAAAAACGTTTACAAAAAAAGCAGCATTTTACAATATAATATACAAGATAT
The DNA here is from genome assembly GCA_034190945.1 of Octodonta nipae. NCBI lineage: Eukaryota > Metazoa > Arthropoda > Insecta > Coleoptera > Chrysomelidae > Octodonta > Octodonta nipae. The sequence continues at coordinate 117,644,971 of CM067221.1, forward strand.
CATTGTACTTAGCTCCCTATAAAATGTAAATAAAATAAGATATGTTTTATAAATATACTTGCATTAGCTCAGCTGTTATTCAAAATTTGGAATATGCCAATGTAACATGTTTTGATATAAAAAATTCAACTGATATATCAAACTTAATTTTACAGGGGTGTTCCATATATAGGATAGGTGAAATATAGAGTATTTGTTTATAGAGTGTGGTTCAAATATAATATGAAGTGGAATTATAGTTTATAGGGTTGTCAAAAAAATTGTTTAATATCCACAAGTAATTGGAGATATAGGATGGTTGAAATATGTAGTGTATTTAAAAAGTATTGCGAAGACATGTTATGATCTACAAGTTGTTCCATATACAGGATGGTTGAAATATAGAGTGGAGTAGAATTCTGAGTATACAGGGAAGAACAAAATGTTATATAGGGTGGCCCATAAGTAATTACATATACAGGGTTGTTGAAATATAGGGTGGAGTAGAATTACAGTTATACACAATTTCTAGAAAATGGTAGAAAAATGTGGGGCGAATTAGAGTTATACACAGTGTGATTCAAGCAAGGTTAGACAAATAAGTAACAGCATATACAGGATGGTTGCACTATAGAGTGAAGTAGAGTTACAGTTATACGAGGTGGATCAAAAAAATGTTTAATAACTTACAGTTTGGGTGAAATTTTAGAGGGTTTTGTGCATTTATAGTTATGTGGGGTGGATAAAAAAAGTTAGAAAAAAATGACACTCAAAAAAGAATGACGTTAAGAGAAACAGATAAAATTTTGCAAAGTTATGACAAACCCCAAAATATTATACCTACAGAACCGAATCTTGGTCGCTATGAAAATAAGATATCAGACAAGGGCTAGTGGCACAACCACCAAAGAAAATGTAATGAAGATTTCTCCAGAATAAATACTCCAAAAAGTGCTTAATTATAATACCGCTTCACTTGCAGACCGAGAATAAGATGGTGAACACAGAACAGGCAAATTATCTAATCCTGGGAAGGTAGAAAAAGATTTATATTTTACTAGGACACACTGTTTATGTCTCTATAGTTGTTATTGAGTCATTGTTTTAGAATAACCCTTTAAAACTCACACAAACAGTTTTCCATTAACTCGTTTCCAAATATAAATTGTTTAATTTATATTGAGTAAATATATTTTATTATGCATAAATTCCATTCACTGGGATGTTAAATTATGTGAATCCATACTTTAAATACTACAGTAAACATTCACTGAATGAATATTAATAAAATAAATACACACTTACACACGAGGTAGATAAAATAAACAGTCTCGCTAACTTCCACTGATTATTATGAGGAAAAAAACCCCATCAGTAGGTAAATGTTAATTAATAATTTCCAGGTTTGTTGTTTTCACCTGGTATAGTAGGATCGAACGATAAATAATGTTCTTATCTGCGATAAAAACGAATACACCATAACTGTCAATGAAGATTATTAAATTTCCAACAATAGAGTTCTGTTTGTTTTTTTCATTTTTATTTATATGAGGGGTTTTTGAATGCATTGATTAATTTGCATAATTTATGGAAGTATATGGATCGACCAAGGGTAGCAGAAATTGTAAATGTTGAAACAAATGCCGATTTTTGGAAGAGTTATTTCGAAGAAATGAAAGATGTGTTTTTTGAGCAGCTCAAATACTTGGGTTCTGATGTTATTTGTGGCTGAGATTTTCTTGGGATAATTCACGGAAATTTCATGAATGATCGACAAATATGGTTACCCAGGGTGCATTCCAACTTAAAGGAAGAACTTGAAAAATAGAATTTATTTGTGGCATGATAGTGCATTATATCAAAGAATTCTGATAATTCACCCATTAAAGTCATAAGTTGTATCCCGAGGTCACCATTGTTAACGGTATTGCAAATGCACTCGTGAATAAATTCTGAAGACAAAAGTTCTTTTGATTGAACTTAATTACCCTGTATCTGTGCCATATATTTCAATTTTACTTTATGTTTTTGAAACGTTTGGTTTTAAAATATACACAAGTTTGAACTCTGATGTGGTATTATTCCTCAAATGTATCTGTTAAAATTATAAAGGGTGTTTCAATAAATGTTGTAGAGGTCACAAACGTATTTTCGTGAATAATAAAAAATTTTAGATTGAACTTATTAGTTCTGTGCCAAGTTCTTTGTATCTGTTAGGGTGTTTCAATAAGAGAGCAAGTTCTTAAGGTCCAGTAAACATGGTTTTCTATACCAAAGAATTGAAATATTTATTGATTTATAATTTATACATTTAGGAATTATCTATGAAATAAAATAACTTGTAAATGACAGACATGGCTTTGCTAACACATACATTTATTACAAAATTTGTAATAACATTACTATATACTTTTTCTTCTTCTCTATTTCAGGTATTAGGCTTTTGTTGGTTAAGGTACCCATCTTTTTATTGGTCTACCAATACCTCTTGTGTCTCTACATTTTACAATATTTACAATTACAATATATATTTATTTACCAGATACATTCCACGCATATTTACATAGTAAATCCTACAAGGTAACAAAGTTACCTAATCGTAGGCTGGTATATACTTACAAACTAACCACTAACTAAACTAATTAACTAAAATTAAATTAATTGGATAAAAAAGTTTCATTGTATTTATACATATATTAAGTTGTCCATAACACAACAGTTGTATCAGTACTTTCATACATTTTTCATAATCCAGGGTTTAAGTTTTGTTTTAATCTTATTTATCTTTTCTGTTGCCATTGTTTTAAGTTTATTTGGTAAAGAGTTAAATGTTATTATTGCTCTATAGTAACTATTCTTGACGCTGACAGTTTTACTTCTGTTAGGGATTTGAATGGTTTTATTTCTTGTTATGCTCGTAGAATTATTGAATACATTACTAAGGCTTTTATAATGATATACTACAGATTCACATGTAAACAGTTGTTTAATGTTGAGGGGGTATTTTTGATTAGGTATAACTTGTTTGTTTTCTATAATTTTTAATAGTCTATTTTGAAATCGCTGAAGCATTTGTAAAGTGTTATGATATGCTCCTCCCCAAGCTATTACCCCGTAGCTAATAACGCTATGGAAAAAAGCGTAGTATAACATAAGTAAGGTTTCAGTGTTCATAGATTTACTTAAATTATAGAAAATAAATACAAGGTACTTAGTTTTACTTAAAATATATTTAATATGTAATTCCCACGTCAACCTATAGTCGAGAACTACACCCATATATTTAAAATGTTCTACCCTTTTTATATTGAATCCATTGATATTAATGTTTATGCGTTCAGGAACACTGTTAGAATAGTTGCTAAAGGTAATATACTCAGTTTTGTCAATATTTAGTGATAATTTAGCTACAGCTAGCCAATTACTTATTTCAATTAGGCAGTTGTTCATGTTGGTTTCAACTTCCTTCCAAGTGTCTCCACTACCTACAACAGCCGTATCATCGGCAAATGATATTACAATACCATCAGGCAATAGCTTTAAAAGTTCATTAAAATATAATATAAATAGAAACGGTCCTAAGACAGTTCCTTGTGGAACACCTGTATCAATCTGAGAGAATTCACTCATGATATTATTGATTTTTACTCTCTGGTGCCTACTGTCTAAATAATTTTCTATTAATTTATGAGCTTTACCCCTTATACCGTAATTGAATATCTTGTTAAGTAATATCTGATGGTCAACAGTGTCGAACGCATTGGCAATGTCGAGGAATGTCACAGCTACAGGACGACTCTTGTCTAATTTGTTATATATAATGTCTGTTAAATAGTTCAATGCGTCTTTGGTTCAAAATTTTTGTGCAAATCCATATTGCCTTTTTGATACTATTTTATATTATTTAACAAATTGCAATAATCTAGTGTAAATTATCTTTTCAAATATTTTAGCAAAGTTTGATACCAATGAAATAGGCTTATAGTTTGATGTAAAGTGTTTATCTTTAGATTTATGTATAAGTATAACATCAGCTTTTTTTAAAGCATTGGGCCATATAGCTTGTTCAATATAGAGATTTATAATATGAGTCAGCGGCTCAGCAATGTGCTCCCATAAAGCTAAAATAGTCTTCGCATGAATGTTATCTACCCCACCATTTTTAAGTTTCAATTCTTTAATAATTTTAATAACTTCAAATCTATTAGTTGGTGTTATAAATATGGTTTCAGAGTTAACAGGTGGTAATTTGTTTATGGCATTTGTTGGTTGCTGGATTTTATGGCTAAGTAGAGACCCAATATTACAGAAAAATTGATTCATGTCATTAGTAGTTTGTTCTGGTTCCATAAGTTTTTGATTATTTTCATTGTAAATGTAACTAATATTTTGATGATATCTACGCTTTTTGCCAAGTTTTGTATTTATTATATTCCATAATTATTTAGGATTTTTAAAATTTTTGTTTATTTCATCCCTATCATATAATGTTTTCGCATTATTTATAACCTTCTCTAAAATCTTTACATAGTTCTTATATGCAATTTTATTTTTGATATTTTCCGGATTTGATTTCCATGTTTTATATAGTTGATCTTTTTTGTTACAACATCTTATGACCGATCTGGTAATCCAGCTACTTCTAGGTATATATTTTTTTGACTTTTTTAATTATAATACAATACTTTTTTAGGGATTCTATTATATTGCATTCTGACTACATGTTTTTTTTTCATTTTCCCTTATTTTCTGACATTCTTCCGCTTATGCTGAAAATGTTCGGTTGACTTCTTATACAATTATTTCTTATTTTGTCTATATGTTTGCAACCTTTAGCCATTGTGAAGAACTTCATTTCTTGACGTTGTAACCTGTTTTTATCTTTCTTGGTTGCTGTCCCTGTCTCGCTGCAGTAAGTCAGGATTGGCCCCTATTCTAATATTTCATTATTAACCACTATCTTAGATCTGAAAACGCGACTAATTTGGTCTTATTGTATACATATGGGGGTATTTCATTAATACAACTTCTAATTTCGGCCTTTAATGGTCCTTATCGAACAAATCAACGTTTTGTAGAAGATTCCCCTCTGTTACAGGGCAAACATAGCTATTGGCTACTGAGGATTAAATTGAAATTAAAGATACTGGGTAAAATTAAAGGGCTATGTTTCAAGTTATGACTATGAAAGGGTTGAGAAGAAAATGACGCAATATTTTCCTAGGGTATAGCTAAGGTATGTGGACGATATATTTGCTGTTTTTGATACCAATACGCTTAATATTAATGATTTCGTCTTATATTTTAATAATAAGTTTCCTACTATTAAATTTACGTATAAATTAGAAAATATAGTGTTGAAGATTCATTAACATTTATTAGTAGATTAGTATATTTAGTTTGGAACAAGAGTTTTGGATTAGCAGTGTAATTCCGAATCTTTTCTTTTGTATTTTTTTTTGTTTTTGTTGGTGATTTTTAAGCGCACACTCATTGCCAGAGTCACTTGAACCACCGTCTGGGACGGATAGACATTCTCGCTCGTAAAAGGACTAATACTCTCTAGTTCTTCATTGCTATAGTTTTAAGTGAAATCAGACCGGTCGTGAAATAGACACAGTAAAATTCACTAAAGGGCAGTGCGGGGTCAGCTTCTCTATATACAGTCAACTTCGCCTACAGAACGGTCATCAGAGCAGACAAAGACACATGTAAGTACTCTGGCATGATCGTTTCTTTAAATTGTTACCAACATATCATAGTGAAACCCCCATCCCATTTCATATAGGTTGTCCCATTTTTACATCTAGATTTTCTAAAAAATGCTAATAACGCTTTAGAATTTGACATATATAGGAAGGATACCAGCACATTTAAATATTTACCTAATAGTTCTTTTCACGGTCAACAACACAAAATGGTGTGGATCAATTTCCTTGTACATCGTGTGTTGACATTCCCTCTTACTAAAGAGAGGTGTGTGAAAGAAAAGAAAACAATTCGGGAAATAGGTACATGTAATGGTTATCCAGTAAATAATGTAGAAATATTGTAGAGAAGTTAATTAGAAAGAAACAACATAGGCGAAGTGTCAACTTTTCGAAATGAGAAACAAGTTTATCTCTGTCCCTTATAATAATTATACTAAGGGCTTTAAAAGAATTTTTAGGGAACTTGGTATAACGGTAGTATACAGAACAATGAAATCCTTACAAAAACTATTGGGCAATTCCAAATATCTCGAAAAGTAGCAAATATACGAGTTCAAATATAATGACTGTGATCTGAAATATTCTGGGCAAACATGTGGAGTTATGAGAACCAGATTTAAACAACGCTTTGCACATATAAAATACGGGAGCTCTGATAAATCTAGTGTAGCACATCATATTTTGGAACATAGTTTCTCTATAGATTTAAATTCGTTACGATTAGTTAGACAAGTAAATAATTGCTTGTTACTGTTAGTACCCATTTTCACCGCCCAGTGACGTCATACCCTTCGCCGCCATGTTGCTGATAGTCCACTCTGAACTCTATGGTGTACGTTAGTTATCAATCACAGATTTTTATAGCGTGACGTCACACTGACAGCCTGTCATCTACGTGAGCGAGTTCGAAGTTGGTGGCATCATCAAGCGGCAGATTTTTTGTAGAAACTGTGTTGTATCATTACTGAGTTTGTTGGTACAACCCCAGGACATCAGATAATCCCACAGCCCAATGTCCAAAGGCGTTAAAGCACAAGATTGTGGCGGCTAATTCTGCTCACCTAACTGAGAAATGGTACGACCAGGAGCAAGGCAGTTAATATTTCACGAGCGGTATGAAATGTTGCACTGTTCTGCCGAAATCATTCACCTTCCTTATTTTCAAAGAAATACTGTCCAAGAATCTCTTCAGACCACATTACACATCACACAGTGACACGTTTTGGATGCATTGCTTCTTGATGAATCGTCTTAGATTTTCCAAGCCCCAAATGTGGCAATTTGTTCCAGTAACGAAGCCATAGATGTGATAATTGGCGTTATCACTTAAAATGATTATGTACAAATTTGCTTCTCCACCCAAAATCATCACGAGGATTTAGCTAATTGCTTCTGCAAACTTTAAATGAACGTTAATATGCCCGCTTTATTCAAAGTTTGGACCTCAATATGTTCGTAGATAAGCGAGAATGGCCAATTTTTGTAATATTTCTGCAAGAAATCTGCAAGCTGTGTCTTGATACGGAATATTAACTTTTTGTGTTTCTTATTTTCAGAAAAACTAAGCTGCTACAGACGGACAGTTACAAGAGTGAGGATTTTCATTTAACTGTTTTATGGAATCCTAAAAGAACAATAGAATATCATGTTTGCAATTGTTCCTAACTCGATATATGTCTGTTTTTAATTCTTATCGTTATCTTTATAAGAGTAGAAAGGTCAATATTACAATGTAGGTGATACATAAGATAAAATTAGAACAATTTTTCTAACTGCGTTAATACGAAAATAGATATCAAAAAGGGGCGAGCTTAATTTGTTCAGGTTTAATATCAAACGCTAAAAAGTGTTTGCAAATGGGTTAATAACGGCAATCAGTGGACAATAAAACAATATACGTAAACAGTAGAGTAGAGAGTAGGGTAAATATGTTTCACCGTGGGTCAGACTTGTATAACTAATGTTAAGGTAAAATTTTTAATTTAACTTTTAATGATTTTACAGCTTGATCATTTTGAGAACATGTTTTAGGGATTCTAACCTTTAAATACGAGGGTGAATAAAATATGAACCGGACTTTTGTTTTAAAAATTTTATTGGTACGATTAATACAAATTTTAATACATATTATTTTTCTACATAGTCTCCTCTCTTATGTATACATTTTTCCCACCGAATCTGAAGTTTTTTAATACCTTTCTCAAAGAATGAAACTGGTCGTGTCGATAACCAATTGCGCACAAACGTTTCTACACCTTCGTTGTCCTCAAAGTGGTGGCCTCCCAGTTCTTCTTTAAGTGGCCCAAACATGTGGTAGACACATGGCGACAAATCAGGACTGTAAGGCTGGTATTCAAGAGTTTCCCAATGCATTTTGTTCAATTTTCCTTGAGTCAATGCAGCTGTATGTGACCGAGCGTTGTCATGCAACAGAATCAAACTTCGGATAGATATATCCCGCCTCTTTTGCCGATAGGCAAGTTTCACTTGTTGGAGTAGTTCGCAGTAATACTCAGCATTAATTGTACGGCGTTTGTGCAGAAAATCGATCATCAGTACGCCTTTCGAATCCCAAAAAACTGTTGCAAGAAATTTCCCTGCAGAAAGACGGGTCTTGGCTTTCCTCGGTGCTGCCTCTCCAGGTTTTCGCCACTCCATGCTTGCACGTTTGGACTCCGGCGTATAATGATGCATCCATGTCTCATCACAGGTGACAATATGTCTCAAAAACTCATCCCCCTCTGCTCGATATCTTGCTAACAGCCTTTCACATACAGTAAGACGGTTTGCTTTCTGAACTTCCCTTAGAAGGCGAGGAATCCATCTTGCACACACTTTTCGGTAATCCAACTCATCTGAAATGGTTGATTGAGCACTCCCGTATGATGTTCCAACGTGTTCAGTAATTGCCAATACTGTAAGATGGCGGTCACCTTCAATCAGCTCACGAATTGTGTAGATATTCGCCTCATTGATGCTTGTCGTGGGACGGCGTGCATGAGGCTCATTTTCCACTGTCTCTCGGCCATCTGAAAACGGGTCACACTTGGGTGTTTCATTGCCGAACTGTGCAGATAGTCGACGCAAAATTTCAGACGGTCTAACGCCCTCCCGCGCCAAAAATTTGATAACAACACGTTGCGCAACAGACGTATGCACCTCTTGGTCTGACATGATGCTACTAACAGCGCATCGACTACGCCTCGCCAAACCGATGAACTCCCCTCTTCTTAACATCCCCTACCTACATATATGGAGACGTCACGCCACTCGAATTACCTACAGGGCGAGAAACAGAAAAGTCCGGTTCATATTTGATTCACCCTCGTAATATTTGTATAGAATCAATACCTCAGAATAATTTCAATACAAAATAAAGATAAACTACGGAATGAAATAAAGATCGATAGTAGAGTAGCTGTTTTTCAAACCGTAACAGTGACCTGTCACTATCTCCTATTTAGTACATTGGACTTGCCTAATAAGCACTGTTAATTGTCTGTTTAACAAAAGTCGATAGGCATAAGAATAAAATGCTACAGAACAGCTAGATCAATTGTCTTCTAAATCTTGTTTGTGGCATATTCTTGATTACTTATATATTTTTTTGGGCAATAACACCACAATCGAAATAAAATGAGGTATATTGAAGGAAAACCAAACGTTTCAAAGTCTATTCTGACTTCATTGTCAATGGCTTTATATTTATTGATGTAATTGCAATTACAAGCCCAAAAAACATAAAAGTAGCTAAATCAATTATGTACAGATTTTCTAGCAAAACCACAGTGAAGATATTTATTATCTACCAGCTGACGTGTCTCAGCTGCGCACAGGATAGACTAAGTGGACGTATTTTACATATTTATATTATGCATATTTTTTCATTTCGTAATTTTCACATCCCCTACATTAAAAAAATTGTAAAACCGTTTTAACTTCATTATTATGAGCGAAAGTTTTATGGCTTGAACGGCTTCCAAAAATTAATTATTTTGGGATTTATTATGATAAGCTAAACATGTTTGACGTGTTTGAGATTTTGTGGATTATTGTGGTTTTCCGTTTTCCATTTTTTTGACATGTGTTATCATTGTCATTTTTGACAATTTTGGCATTTTTGACATTGTTGATAGTTTTACTTTTATGATATTTTAACATTTGTCATTTCTGACGTTTCTGATGTTTCTGGCGTTTTTAACATTTTTTGTCATTTTTACATCTTTGACATTGTTAACATTTTTTATATTTATGACATTTGACATTTTCAAGTTTTTTTTGAGATCTTTAACATTTTTGACTTTTTGACATGTTCGACATTTCTTGTTTTTTTTTCAAATTTTTGTATTTTGAAATTTTTGACATATTTGGTATTTTTGATATTTTTAATTTTTTTGTCATTTTTGACAGTTAACATTTTTCACATTTTTGAGATTTTTACTTTTTTAATTTACGGTGAGGTTGAGATATTTATCGTTTTGTAAATTTTATATTTTTGAGATTATTCTGATTTTAGGGTTTCGACATAATAATTTTGACAAATTAGTCTTTTATATTTTTATGAGGTTTCATGTATTATTAATATTTATAATATTTCGAGGTTGCTGATATTTTTGTGATTTTTTTTTTAATTTCCGACATTCTACATATTTTTAAAATTCACCTGTGATTAATAGTCTAATATGTTATTTCATTCATTTTTAGTAATAAATAATAATAAATAATAATAAATAATGTTTTAATATACTTTAATCGTTGAAAAACTTTAGTAATAAATATCTAAAATGCTCACCTATTTACAATTACAGCAGTACTATTTAAACATTTTCGTCCCTGGACTAACAATAATAGTCGGATATAGTTAAATTTTTTAAAATGCTCCTAAATGAATGTACAAAAATATGGACGTTTGCAATTTTTAAAATAGATTATGAAAAACAAAAAAAATATTATCACCACAGTCAAGGCTTAAAAATTGGCCTAGGTACATTAAAAAATTCTATTTAAATGTAGGCAAAGACTGTGTTTAAAGAAAGTATTATGAATAAGACTGTTGAAACGAATTTACAACCAAAATAAAAGAAATTCGAGGCTTAAAATCGTTCAAACATACAATTTTGAACGGATTGGGCCATATAATTTTTTTAAAATAATCCTTAATAATTTGAGGAAACAAGCAATTCTTACCTTAAAAGATGATAAATTTAACATTAACACTTATAACAATGTGACAATATTATACTAGTACTGCACAACAATTGCTATAAATAATCTAGGCTTCTCTTTAAAAACTCCAACAATTATAAATAACATATCGACAGCAATGCGTTAAAAATATTCCAAGTAATATAATTATCATAAGACAAAGTAGTTACTATTATTAACCGCTTGTTTTGGTTATCAGTGCACACCAAAGTCACATTTTTCTACTCCCTCAACATTTAATTGCCTATTTTTTTTTTGATTCAGCACTAAGAAGTGAAATTTCAGGGGAACAAATTTCAGATACAATTAATACGGTTTGGAGAATTCATCTGATAGCTGGTGCAATCGACCATCAACCAATTCGTGGAAGAGGCATTATTCCGATACTTCTGGGAATCCGAAATGTTTTGTCTCTCAACAGGTCGACCGCTGCCGTTACTGGGAATTCCCTTAAAGTTTCCAGAACACATGAAAGAAGTTTCCCGACAGTTAGTTGACTTGTCAGCATAATTCCGAGAGAAATATATAAATACGGACAGCTGGCGATGGATTCATTCAGTATTCGACGGTCGTATTGTTTAAGTTAAAATAAATTGTAAATAGTTCTGAGAATATAAATTGTGTTAAAGTAGTGAAAATAAATTAGAGTAAGTTGAACTGTGTTTTACATAAATTCAAGAACTGAACTGAACCCGAGTGTGAAAATAAAAACCGTACAATACATTATATATTTGTTGTATTGTAAGTTACCACGGGTTCTATTACGTGATTTCCGGGAATTCATCCAATTGGCTGATTACTGATCCCTGCAAGGATCGATGGTAAAATGACGATGTTTCGGCAGATTCACATCTGCCCTCATCACGTGGGTTCCCATAATTCGTATCCGTCTGCTCACGCTTCTAGTTAATGAAATATTCGAGAAAATTAAAGATATATTAAAGTTGAACATAATAAATAACATTTGAACTAGAATATTTGGAACTAACAAATATGCTTAGGCAGCCATTTTTAAAGAAAGGAGACCACGTTTGTGATCAGAATCGTTATAAATTATATGATAAGATTAATATTAATTGTAAAGAAAGTATATATGTTAGGGATGACATTCTTCGGTATGTAAGTATACTGTAGAAGCAATTAGGAAACAACAATTCAATTAAGTAAAAATGTTAAAAGAGATAATTTAATCATTATTACTAGTGGTCGCCCAGTGGTCGAAATTTGACTCTATTTCATGAAATTCTAAAAAAGAAACAGAGTTGTGGAGAAATCGGAGAAATAGATGTAATGACCAAAATTGTTCACTCGTATTGACAAATCTATTGAAATAAAAAGAAAATAAAAATGTAATCAAATATCGGTATTCGAAATATTTTTTACAAATGAATGACTCCCAAATTTTTGGTTGGAACCGCTCCTGGCAAAATATTCGATATAATAATTTGAAGATTGTTCTTTGGAACTTAAAAGTTTTCGTCATTTGCTGCTTCAATCAAGTTCAGGAATATTAAAGAAAAGGGAAGACCAACAACTCTAGGAGAACTTAAATATTTAATACATTCTCTATTGTCCGCTGTCTGTCAAATTATCACAACAACAACACAACAGCTTCGGGAAGGTGGTGATAATAATATTTTAATCAAATAATTAAATTCACATTAAAAACAGAATATTTAATATGAAAGTTACTGTAACGCGTCCAAAAAATCAATACTGATCTACTACAGTGACTATTTTACCACTAAACAATAAGAACGCTTGCATGCCACTTCCAGACGTACATGCTCTAAGAATATAACAGCATCTAACGATCGCTCCCTCCATACATAATTACTCAATGTTTTGAGTTTTAACCGTCTGGCGGCGGCGGCACTGTCAGTTGTTTGGCGTTGACAGTATGGACGTAAATAATGAATTTTTATTATATTTTATTTAATGAATGAACCAATATTATAAATTAATATTAGCATTCTGCACTGAAAGTCGTCAGTAGCTACAAAACAAAACAAAAATAAAGAAAATCGGTTGAGAGACAGAGGAGAAAATGGTACCTAATCGTTTTGTCTTTGCCTACTTATATATTATAGATTATCACAACGGTACCCCATTGAATGTTCTTCAAAACAAAAATTTGGTATTACTTGTAATTTTTTCTCCTTCAGTTTTGATTTTTTTAAACACCTTGTTCGGTTCCTTTGTCTGTCTAAGTGTTTAAAACATAAAATTACATTTTTGATAAATCTCTTTTTTCAAATACTAAGCCTGCTGAATTTTATGAAGATTGAGATTTCAACATATAACTTAAAACTCATAAACTTGCAGGTATTGTAAATATTGTTGGTACGTATGTACCCTATTATTTCTCTACCGATAATGTACCTGCACTTGATGATAATGTACTATTAATTCAATTAGGTAAGTGTAGTTGTCATTATAGTAGATTGTAAAAGATTAAATTAAACATTGAAAACAATACAGTTAAAAAATAATTATCAGGGTCATTTGAAGCAATTAAAATTAAAAGAATCTTTTAGTATTAGCCCGAAGACAACACCCTTTAAATAAGGGACCAGCCATAATTTGACGGTTTTCTGACCCCAACCGTAAGATTTTAGCACATACCTACCCATGCTAAAATATCTTACCTAATTTTAATTTATGGATGGACACTAAGTGTTGTGAAGTAGAAAAAATGCATAAAGATGTAACGTAAACTGTTGATAGTATTTTCAGTGTTAGTAGGAGTAGTTAAAAAACTATCACAAATAGCCAGTAGACTGAAGTCGCTCTAAAGTATTTAAAAAGTGGGAATAATTACATCAAGAATTAAAGAAAAAACTTCAGTGCTACATGGAATTTTAACAAGAATTGAAGGTACTTTTTAAAAAGTGGAATAAGTAGCATTGAGGAACATTCATAATGGAGCAGACATCTAGTAGATAATATTATAAAGAAACCAAATGGTTAATTCATGAGTAAGAAATTGAACATGAACTTATTTACTATTTTTATCAACCTGATTATTTTGTGTTATTCTTATTTATTTCCTTACAGTTTCAGGCCTCATAAACTAAAAAGTGCCTTTAATAAAATTGGCGTCGTTATAAATTATTCAACAAAAACCGGTTTTAACAGCATATGCAACTTGGTAAATGTTTATTAAAAAAACATAACAATTCTTGCCGTATTTGATTCTTAGAATTTTCTACAAATTATGTTTACCTTAATTTTTCACTCCATGCGTAGTAAACAATAAATTTGGTCTCTTCATTCGCTTTGTGCTTCTACACTACTTTATCGACCAGTGGCAATCAAATTTATTTTATTATCATTTCGATAAATATGATAACCCGCGGACAGATCTCATTGTTTGTGAAGTGTTATTACTTATGACTAATTGACTTCGAAAAACGATTTGTCATATTTTTTCATTAATGTGTTTTGCATCATTATCGACTACATTAATTATGAATAACATATTTATATATATTTAAGTTTTCGCCGGTACTAAATGTGTTAGGTGGTTTCCGGGAATTCATCCACGTAGTTGATAACTGATTCTTGCTGGGATCGAAGGTAACATGATGACGTTTCGGCCGAATCACATCTGCCCTCTTCAAGCTGCTTTCCTATATAATGTATGGTATTATTTTGCAATGAATGCCATTAAGTTGAAATGTATTGATTTGGTCTTATGGGAAGCAACAAGTAATCACATTTTTATATCACCGTAATGGCATTCATCACAAAATACAATTTACCAGGGAGGTTGAAGTCAATAATCAATTGCTAATTCTTGATGTTCTGATAAACAGGAAGAAAGATGGAATCCTTGGACATACAGTATATAGGAAAGCAACCCACAACAACACATACCTTCATGCTAATACTCCCACCCAACCCAACTACAAGCCGTCGTTAAGACTTTTAGTAACCAAATCCCAAAGACTAATTGTTCAGCATAACATCAAACAGGAAAATTTGCATACCGAAATATATAAAGAGCCCTAAATCAAAACCCAGACAAACAGACGAAGAACATGAGATTCAAATAAACAAGGTTATTTACCGTATGTCAAGGATACCACGGACAATATTGCTAGAATTCTACGGAGACACAATATCGATACTATTTTCAATATCGACAGAAAAATAAGCACGGTGTTGAGGAATCCTTTAGAACAACAGGGAGTATATGAGATTCCATGATTCTCATAAAAACTATGTGAGCAAACTAACAGAAGAATTCAAACTAGACGTGATGAACACCAGAACGCATTAAGAAAGCAAGAAAAAACGACATTCATTGTGGAACACGCCACACCGAATAGACTTTGAGAACACCAGAGTAAATCGCGAAGAGGGCTCACAGTCTAAACGCACGCAATGAAATCCAGAACTTGTCGAATTGTTGGAAAATTCTATCAAACGCCGTACCGGCCCGGCCCCACCCTATAACAACTCAACCGGAAATAACCAATCAGCAAGCGTGAGGCATGGCTACTGAGCGCCAAGAGCCGATCACACGCAGACGTTCTCGGTACCAAATGATAAGCGCCGAACCGCGACTATATAATAGGGCGCGCGCTGCTGAACATTTTAGGCTACGGTCACACTGGCTGGATTTCAACTTTTTTTGGAGTTCCCACATAGTAGTCCACACCAGCAAATTTTTCAATCGCTTGAAGTGCAGCTCTACTCTGTACACTCAAGCTGGTTACAGTCATGCGTGTACTTTTTATGTGGAAATAGCTTAGCAAAAATGCCCTCTCTTATAATCATTTCACTCTCGAGCTTCATGACGAAATAGAAAACTAGAAATTAATGCCGAGTTTTTTTCTAACCTTGAAGACCCGCTCGAACTCGACCCGTTGGACCGCCTATTTGCAAAAGTATTTGAGCAAAAAGAACTATTTTAATTTTAAATTGTCACAGTAATATTTAATTTAATTATGTTTAGTTTTATTGGAATATTTGCTAAATCTCAAAGACGTACGGAAAGTTTATACACGGCCACATTTTTAACTGTTAAGATTATTATCGATAAACCTAAGTCATTTATTGCAGTAATCTGTAAGAGACAACCAGAAATATACGAACATATTTCCATTTCAAAATTCGAGATCCCTTATCTTTTCATTTGATTATCTAATTTCGGAGCAAACACCAAAAATTAAATATGAAATAAACGGATAATGACCCATAAGAAGGACGCAGATGGTACCTAATAAGTGGCGCTACTGATATTTGTTTACACAGTGATAACAAGATTAAAATCCAATAAGTATATATACAGTATGTTCGAGGACTTAATGTAATTATATACTAATTGAGCTCAATTTATGGGTAGCTACCCTTTCCAATCTAATTATCGGCCCTAATGCTCATACGAAGGACGTTTTTGAGCCAGCTGTCTTCGTTAGAGTGAGAACGGATTCTGAATGTATATGTCAGAGGTAAAGATAAGAAAGGGAAATGATTTCTTAATTCTGATTATGAAAACTTATCGTCAAGGTGAACAACTGAAAAATAGGAATAGTTTGTAAACGGCATCAGTTGGCTGTAATATTTTGATGGTAAATCCAAACGCTTATTGGTGCACTATAGCAGGGGTCCTTAAACTTTTTTGGTGACAGAACCCTTTAGAAAATTAAAATACTTGACGGAACCCTACAATAAAACAATGGTTTTTACAAGTGTATTATTCATTAATAAGCATAATAAAAGTACAATGTACCAGTTACTTCTCATTACTTACTTTACTATATAACAAGTATAATACTAGAAAACATTAAAAAAGAAAAAATCTAACTAATTGGAGGTATGAAACTGTTTTTTATTTTTCATTAATTGGTTGATATCAGGTTTAATAGAATAGTTGAAGTCTTGTATCAGGTTCGGTGCCCAGTCTATTGCGGTATTTTGTTTTCGTGGCTGCAAAGGTTTCGCAGAAATATGTTGTTGGGAACGGGAGAAGAATATTCAGAGCCATTTTGCCAAGGATTAGATATTCATAATGGATTCTGCACCAAAAATCCTTAAGAGGTCTCGTTTTGAAAAGTGACTCCAAACTTGGGTATGAGGACATTTCAGAACCACAGCGGGCTAAGAGAGTCTCCTTGGAATATACCCCTTCTGATTGGAATGGGGTCAGCTTGTATCGAACAGTTGGCTTCATTCAGTGAGATTTTGGTTTGCCAGTTGGACAGGGCACACAATCATGTGGGACTGAATCAAAGGCCTTTTTGTAGTCCACATATGCCATGTAGAGATTTCGTCGTTTGGCGTGGGCTTGATTGCAGACAACGGAATCAATTATCAGTTGTTCGTTGCAGACCATCGAATTTTTCGCGCATCCCTTTTGTTGTTGAATAATTATATTGTTCAGCTCACAATGTTTGAAAATGCAATGATTAATGCACGATGTTATGAGTTTGTATAAGGTTGGAAGGCAAGTGATTGGTCGGTAGTATGCTGGGTCCTGTGCACATAGGTTGTCCTTTGGTAAGAGATATGTAGCACCATGCGTAACGAAACTAGGCATCTTGTGTGGGTGGGTAATTACGTTATTTATAAGGGCTGTTAGTGTTTCGTGAGTTGCATACAGTTTCTTTATCCAGTAATTTTGTACACCATCCTGGTGCTTTCCAGTTATGGAGGTTCTTCATTATGTTGGATGTATCTTCCGTTGTAAATGGTTGGTGTTGCATGGCCTAACAGTTCTGAGATGCAGCCTCCTCCTCATTAATCCAGCTGGCTTTGGAGTTATAGGAGATTGTTGTGAAAAGCTGTGTTTTCCAGAATTCCTTGATGTCTGTTTTAATGGGTTAACTAGGGGCTTCATTATTATTGTTGTTAAGTTTTCTATAAAACCCTTTTTCTGATTGTCCGAAGAGTGTGTTGTCTAGTGTCCGTTGGTTACTGGTTTTGTACCTTCTCAATAGACTTGTGTAGACGGAGAGCTTTTGTCGTAGACTGCGCAGACACTGCTGAGATGTGATGTTTTCTCCATCCCACTGGGAGTGTATTCGGTTATTGTCCATGATAGTCTTGATAAGTCTTTCTATTCTGTTGTTCCTGACTCCTCGTTATATTATTATGTTGTTTTTCTAAGCAGTTTATTACGTTTTGAT
The DNA here is from genome assembly GCA_034190945.1 of Octodonta nipae. Taxonomy (NCBI): domain Eukaryota; kingdom Metazoa; phylum Arthropoda; class Insecta; order Coleoptera; family Chrysomelidae; genus Octodonta; species Octodonta nipae. The sequence continues at coordinate 117,663,002 of CM067221.1, forward strand.
TTACATAACTATTGCCTGCTCATATTGGCCTATATTTTCATTGGTTTATTAATTTAAAGATAACCTATTACAGTTTACTGATATTAATTAAATGATTTTTTTCACTGGCTGGATCCGCCACTGTCAAAACATGCAGGGTTCATCGTGTAAGTTAACTTTCAAAAGCAGTATTAGTACATTTTACGGGAGTATGACAATAATCCAAGATATACAAAGTGAAGTGCATTTTGTAAGCTTTCAAAATATATTTTGCATACTGCTATTGAACTATAGTGGTTAATACGATACGTTCTGTAAAATATTTCTACAAATAATTCAAATTGCAATTCTGCAAAATCTACTTAACATACAATATTTATTCTATTTAAGTAGGTAGGTACTTATCGCTCCAAACGCTAATCGTCGACTGACCGCGTATCGAGGACGCGATCGTCGCTTTTATAGTCCTAACCTCGATCTGGAACATTCCAGAGATTTGATTTTTTTTTCTAAATTCTTGCGGAACCCTACAGGGATATTCGCGAAACCCTAGGATTCCGCGGAACACGCTTAGAGTTATGGCTGACATAGAACATTTCCTCTCGAATTTTTTTTTTGGATTTTTGTGCTCTAAAAAATTGAACAACATCAAAAAATGTTCCCTAGGTTTAATAAAAATTATTACATTCTGTATTTACTGTTTAGTACTATGTCCTATTTCTGGAGGAAAATGATATTCTGAACAAAATTTTATTTACTGAAATTTTGTAATTATTTTCGATTTTACAAACATTCCGGTTGCAAGTTCTGTTACATTTATTTCTCGGCTTTTATTAGCTACACATCCACTGACGTCATTTGCAGCGTGCTCATAAACTTTTTTCTTTGTGCTAAAGAAACAGTTTCCTGAATATGGGGGCGCATAAATGAGTGTAGCTTTCCTATAAATAAAGTACGTTCTAAGCTCGATATCGGTATGAGTATCACCGTTCATGCAACGCGATTTTATTAAATTCCGCTTTTATTGAAAACCTCCCTTTTCTGAAAACAGCCCCTTGGCCATTTCGTAGGAGGATGGAGTTCACTATCGGATGCTCAGGTCTATGAATTATCCATAGGGATGAACATGTGTCTAGGGGCGTTTTGAGACCAATATTCCTTTTGCAAAGCTACCGGTCATTTAATAAGGATGTTTCACTGAAACTGGCCAAAGCATATTTTTCGTTTGACATGTTCATAAATATGAAAAAAAAAACATTTTACTTTATGTAGCAAGAGTATTTCGCTGTTTCTGTTTGCATGTCATTCGTTCTTTTTTCATTTTTGTAAACTGGAGACTAACTAATAACAATTACCAGCGCATATGGACTCAAAATTAATATGTAAGGGGTGTTACAGTAAGAGCCTCAGTGATTTTTATCTAGCAAATGATTGAAATGCTTACTGATTTTTAATGTTTACATTTAAGAATTATGTAAGAAGCAAAATATCGTGTAAACCGCTACCGGTCAAAAACTGTAATATTATGTATACATGTGTAGGATGTTCATTGATAGAGTGTCTAATTTCGGCTTTCAATGATTCGGTGTCTGTAGGCTTTTTGGTATAAACCTCTGACTTCAGATAACTACATAGCCAGAAGTCCAAGGGCTTCCAATTCTGGTCACCAAACCGGCAACACGACCAGGAGCAAACTCGTGCAAGACGTTGTTTGTCTGAAACTGGTAGACAATATAACTCGTTTCTGGAAGTTCCCGTGGACTTTCATCTTCCTGAAATGGTTGATCTCACGTTTCAATAGCTTTCAATCTGCTTTTGTCATCAGGTGAAAGATGGGATATTCAGATTATTGGTTCTTATGCATCGTTGGTCATCCTTTGGTCTCTTAGTTCCTTATTTGGTCCAATCAGCAATGCTGTACTTAAAGGGCTGGTCGTTGGTGACGCGTAGCCGCAGTGGCTGAAGAAGGGTTCTCCAAACGTTCTTAATTTGGACACTAAGTCCGCTAATTATATTTTCCTTCGAGATTATGTTTGCCGCCTCTATAAATATTGTTTTGTACTTTGTGAATTACCCTGGCCTGGTCCCAATTGATGTTATGGTGTTCGGTCCATGCATGACATATAACACGTAAACGAGACACACTATATGACTATATATAAACAAGAAATAAATGGTTTTTTACAATGTTTAATTTTGAAATTTATGAATAGGTACATTATTTATTAATAAATAAAAAATATTAGAACTGTAGTGTAGGTATAACCCTGTTGGTGTAGCCTTAGAGTCCACAAAATGTTTTATAACATATTTCGGAACCGCAAGTAACGTTTTCTTGAACTTAATATAGAAAGCAAAACTGAAAATAGACGTGGAGGTAGTTGCAAAAGATGTTGACTGAGTTTGAGTAACTTGTGAATCAGTACACTTACTAGCCATGGTAGTAATTATTTTGTAGGTTTTAAATTATTTTATGTTCGGTAAGTAAGAGGGGGTAATAAAAAAAAATCATCTTATGAAAAACATGTTTACATATGGTCAAATTGGTAAGATTTCGAATTCTAGCGCAAAATAATAAAATTCCCTAAAACGAAGATGGCCGTAAACATTAGAATTATTGCCATGTTGTCAGATCTAACTATTTATCTTAAATCTCACTAAATGTATTCATATTATGGCCTTTGTAATCTTAGTTAAATTGTATGAAACTATTAGCCTTCAAAAGCGAAATAATATATATTAAAAGCATAATGTTAAAATAATAAAATGTTATCAGAAACACATTGATCAATTGTCACAGAATACACAATTCTATTTTTAGTTGACAAACCATATTTAGAAAGAAATTAAAGTTTTAAACTTGCGAGTACCAAATAAATGGTTATTATCATATAATATAAATTTTTATGCATGAGATATGAATAACGTGATAATGTGGAATATCTTTCGGAACCGATCAAAATTTGTTAATCTTTTGTTTAATTTGGTTTGTTTCTCGAGTCAATCCATCTTACGATTTTTTCTGCAAGCAATCTGGCGGCACTGTTTGGCACTGACAGTGTGGACGTACATTTTGAATTTTTTATTTTATTTTATTTAATAATTGAAGCAATATTATAAAAAAATTAAACATTCTGCACTGAAGGTCGTCAATAGCTACTAAACAAAACAAAATTAAAGAAAATCACTTGAGGGACAGAGGAGAAAATCAATGTTCTGTTGTAGTTATATTTAAAATTAAAAACTAAACTACAAATAAGGATTAATACTTGAATTACGTAAAATAGTGACAATTATTCAATTTTCCTGAAATTCCTGAAAAATAAAAAGTTACAGGGAAATAACGAGAGATAGGAAGTATATTGTATAAATAGCTCTCGCTTCCATCGTTCAGTCTCAAATGACTGCCACTCTTTTTCTATTAATACAATTCGCGGAAAGTTTTTACCAATTCCTGCTCCTTCTCTATGAAGCTCTTCCTGTATTTTTCGTTATAATTGAACAAGTCAACAAGAAGTTACCCTGTATGAACATAGGCCAGACTTTTACTTTTAATCACATGCCAAAATGGAAAAGTTGTGAAAATACATTCAGTTCCCAATATGTCAACAACTTGTCTGAACAGGCCGTCAACCTTTAGGGTGATATTTTGTCAGTTTTATTCTTCGCTGCTGCTTTTTATTTGATGGGTAAAGTTTATTTTTCGATTTCTTTTTTTGGTGCCACATATGGCATAAATAATTCACGAATCCCTCTCAAAATGTCATTTGTCTTCATGAGTGTGAGGGTGCGTTGGTTGTGTGAATGAACAGTTGGGCCTTTTGATCTCATTATACCGTTTGGTTAGTGGATGGTTTTTCTCTTTTTGTGTTATGTTAAGTGTTAAAAACACATTTCTTTCTACTCACATACAACAATAAGTATCTGGCTGTGGATTAGATTGTATCAAAGAGTATGAGAATAATATCGGTTGACAGAATTTATTGTATTAAATTTATACCTATAGCTGTTTTAGTATATTTTGCTACGCTAAAAATGAATATAACCAGTAAATTTACTTAACGGCTTTGAAGTTTGTATCTTTAAATATATTAAAAATTATACAGGGTGTCCCACGAATGTAACCGCCTACCTTCTTACTCAAAAAATATTAAAATTCCGGTTATTCCAGAAGTAAACCACAACTTTCGTATATCAAATAGAACATCATGTATGTTATTGTATATTTGGATCTTACGTTAACTGTAGATTAATTTTATTAACCACATGTAATCTCTAAAATTAACCATTGTCAAGATATGTTCATTTTTATGTCAAAAATGACAGATGCAGTATTGCAGGTGATCGAGAATTTTCGTTAAACAACCATCTGCTTTAAAACAATTTTTCGGCATGACTTATTGGAATATTTAAGCCAGCAAATAGCGCTGAAATAATCACCCCTTTTTCTACAGAGTGTGCTTGAAAAAATAATGAAAATGATATTCACAATATTTTCAAATAGAAACTCAATTTTCTTTGTCGGGTTTGTACTCAGCACTCAAAATGAAGGTAACCTCATAACTTTCGATTAAAGTGCGAAAAACCGTTTTCCGCCCATCAAAATATGATGTCGACTTTGCTTGTAAAAATCAAGTTAGTCGTGGCCGCTAGAAGTTATTTTTTTCCAACCAAAGTCGACATCATATTTTAATGGACGGAAAACTATTTTTTTGGGAACGTAATACAAAGTTACTTTCATTTTTAGTGCTGAATAAGATCCGGGTAACAAAATTGGGAGCTTCCATTTATAAATTTGGAGTTTTAAGCATATTGTGAATATCATTTTCACTATTTTTTCAAGAACACTCTGTAGAATAAGGGGTGTTTTTTTAAGCGCTGTGTGTTGGATTGAGTCTTCCAATGACATGTCAAAAAACCGTTTTGAAATAGATGGTTGTTCAGCGAAAATTGTCGATTACCCAGAGGACTGCATCTGTCATTTTTGACATAAAAATGCAAATATCTTGAGAATGGTTAAATTTAGAGATAAAATGTGTTTAATAAAAATTATCTAGGATTTAAAGTAGCATCCAAATATCCAATAACATACAGGGTGTTCTATTTGATATAAGAAAGTTGTCACAATTCTAAAAATATTTTAGTCGCATAGAACCTATCGGCTTACCTACGTTGCCAAATTTTCAGAATTTTAATATTGATATTTTTTGAGTTACAGGTAACGGCCCACCATTGTGGGAAACAGGGTGATTCAGGGAATTCAAAATAAAAGTGGGCGTTTTAAAGATAACATTTTACTTACAATTACAAAGTAATACAACGGTTTCCACCTGAAAGAAGAAGAATGGGGACGCCCACGTGACATCTTGATAAAAGACATACTGAGAGTCATGTTACAAAGAATTATGACTTTTTATATCATCTGAGAAACTATTCCCCATAGAGATTTAAAATGGTTACGAATCTTGCCATAAATTTTTCGGTTTTAGACGAATTCGGGAAAATCCCAAATTCAAATTTTCAAATAATTAAGAGTTTTAGTTGTTCTTAAACGACCCGGATTAGTTTTCAATTTAAATTAACTTTTTTTTTGGAATAATTTTCGATGTTTCCGACAATAAAGATAATTTAATTTTAAGCAAAATTCAAAACTCAAACTAACCTCTTTTTAGGAATCAGACCGCATTTATCTTTTAATGAAGAAAAACATTTTCTGAATATTAATAATAAGAAAATGTTTCAAATGAGTCCAACATAAATTTACTGAAGCCGGTTAATTAAATTTTAACTTAGAATTAGAATAACCATAATTACATTCAATTAATACCCTCTTCTCCGCCAAATTTTTGTTTGATTGGATTGAATAGAATACAGTTGAAACTGTCCAAGTTAGTTAAGCTGTTTGTGTAATCGCTAAACATATTTAAAAAAGACAAAGAAAAACATACAAACAATTGAACTGGGAACCTAGCTACTCCGTTTTTTAGGGTTCCGTATATACAATATACGGGTATCGTTATAATATTACTCAGGATTTCTGCCCTTGTCACATCACAGCAATTTTCTCCTAAACTACTGGACAGAAGAGGTTGAAATTTGGTATGAAGGGGGGGGAAAAACTAAAAAAAATCGACCGTTCTCCCCCCTCCTGATCATCGTAACTACTGAACCCAAAATTCTGAAAAAATAGGAAATATAGAAGGTTGCCCGAACTTTACAGGAAAAATAAGGAGAAACCGTTAATATAAATTTAGGGGGACAAATTATAGAATTAAATGAAAATTTAAAAATTGAAAATTTTTAAAACGCATTATTTAATACATCAAATGAAATGTCTCATTCAGAGGAACATAAATATATATTTTTTTCATATTAAAAAAAATAATTTAAAAGATATTAACGAAAATATAAAAAAATTTACCCTTTCCCCCCCTTATCTCCGAAACTATAAAACGTAAAGTTTTGAAAAAAATAGAGGTATAGAGTCTGATCTGAAGTTTACTGAAAAAATAAGGAGAAATCTCTACTTTTAATTTTGGGGGGCACATTACAGAATTAAATGGAAAATATAAAATTAAAATTGTTTTTAACGCATCATGTTATAGATCAAATGAAAGAGCACATTATGAAGAAAACAAATATATTTTTTTTATATTTTTAAATTAAATTAATTAAAAGATATTAACAAAAATATAAAAATTTTACCCATCCCCCCCCTTATCTCCGAAACCATAAGCTGTAAAATTTTGAAAAAAATATAGGTATAGCGCCTCACCTGAACTTTACTGGAAAAATAAGGAGAAACCCCTAATATTCATTTTGGGGGGCAAAATATAGAATTAAATGGATAATAAAAAATTAAACTTGTATTAAAATATATTTGTATTATGACTAATACAAATATATTTTTTTTATTTTTTTTAAATACATATTTTAAAATATATTAAAGAAATATATTAAAAAAATTACCCATTCTCCCTTTATTCCCCAAACTATAAGACTTAATTTTTTTTATTTACAGGAAAAATACGAAGAAATCTTTAATATTAATAATGGGGCCAAATTATAGAAACAAACGAAAAATAAAAAATATATCAAATGAAGGGGCTCATTATGAGGAATACAAATATATATTTTTCATATTTTTTAAATTAATTGTTTACAAGATATTAACATAAAAATATAAAAAATTCTCACTTCACGCTTTATTTCCGAAACCATACTACCTAAAATTTTGAAAATAATTAGAGGTACTGGGGCTCACTTGAAATTTATAAGAAAAATTATTAGAAAACCTCCATGGTAATTTTAGGGACAAATTATACAATTAAATGGAAAATAAAAATTCAATTTTCAAACGAATCATGTAATATATCAAATAAAAGGCTCATTATGTGAATTACAAATATATCATATTTTAAAATCATTTGTTTAAAAGATATTAGCAACGATATTAAACATCGACTTAATTCCCATTTTAGAGACTATACTATTTAAATTTTAAAAAATATATTTTATTTGTATTTTTAAATAATTTGAATAACAGATTTAATAATTTATAATTTGAAACTTGACCTATTTTGCCCTTTATCTTCCAATCTATAGAGCCTCACAATTCAGACAGTAGATTATGAAAGTCTTCCCTGAAAGTTTATTAGTAAAATAAAACTCTAATGTTAATTTTTGGGGGGCATATATTATATTAATTTGGGTCTATCTAGGTACAAGGTTTAGATCTAACCTAGTACACCCAAATTAATAATTGAAAGTATCCGATGAAAAAAAAATAGAGCTTCGAGCCATTTACGTTCCCGATCACGTTGTAAATTTAAATAACAATTGAAGGGCGAATTGAAGCCCCAGCCCTCACTTTGACGACCTATTTCCACGAAATACTAACAATCCAATTCACTCACCCTTTAGAATTATAATGGTGGAAATTTCTTTAATTGAATTCTTCTTCGGCCTTGCCAGTTCAATTTGTCGTCCCGTGGGGACAAAAGAAAGTGTAATGTAATTAAAAGATACCGTTGCAATTTTGCCACAAGCGATTGCAACTGTTTCGCTTTATTCACGTGGGGTAATCGTGTCCCGAGGATTATTAGTGCCGCTCTGCTAAGGTGCATCTGGAATAACAAACAGCGAAGAGTTAATTCGCGTCGCTGATTTTGTGGATTGATGATTTCGAAATCTGTAAATGTTTGATCATTTTAGTGCATTCTTATCTCTCTCTCTAATTTGTATTTTTTCCTATCTTATCCGTATATATGTGCAACCACCCTGTATATGTTTCTGTTTATTGGTCATCTAATATAAATTATTTTATGTATGTGCAACCATCATTTTCTGAATCACCCTGTACAACTATTATTCAACGCTACACGATGTTGCAACCGCCCGGTATTAATCCTATTTATTAAATCACCCAGTATATCTATAATTTTACTTCGCCCCGTATATAAAGTATAAGCAACTACTTATGTTCCACACTATATAACATTGTTTTTAACCACCTTAATTATAATTCCACTCCACCTTATATTTCAATCATCCTCTATATGCAACTGTTTCTAACATTTTTTGAACCCTCCGCTCTATAAGTCGAATGTCCTTACTACATATGTTTATTTAACCATTTTTTTTATCCATTGTGTATAACTATAGTTTTACTTCACTCTTCTTTCAACCACCTAGTATACTCAACCACTAATGTGCCACCCATAACCACATTTTGTGAACCACCCTGTATAACTTTAACTCAATTCCACCTTATATTTCAACCATCCTATATATGGAACTGTAATTAATTTTAATTAATATTTTCAATTCAAATAAAATGAATAAAACTCATTTTAATATTACACAGAATAAGAACTTAAAAATTTTAAATTGTTGATATCGTTGAATATACAGGGTGAGTTTTTTTTTGATGATCAGTATGGGGATCTCGGAAACTAGCGGACATAGAGCAATGGTTAAATTGGGAAAGATTTTGATTTTTGTTAAAAGTCATGGCTTACTAGATATTTTGAAAAAACGAAATTCTGTCGATTTAGTCAAATCCCTTGATTTTATACAAACTTATCTTTTTCAAATGGAAACCATAGTTGGCAATGACGTCAAAAATCGGAATTTTTTAGAGCTTTTCAACGATATAATACTCGATATAATTATTCATAAAAATAACAAAGTTATGGATGCTTTTCTCTCTTATTTTCACTTTTAACGTAGTTAGCCATGAAATAGATTGATTTATTAACAACTGCTCCAAAAAAATTGAACGATTTTTTATTAGGTATATCAGATATAACAAAAAAAAACTAAATAAGTAGGTACTTACTAAAAACTTAAGAAATTAAAGTACATAATAATGGTTACAATTTATGTTCGAAAAGTACACCATTGTTATTTAGACAAAAATTGCAGTTTCTTAAGATTGACATTACCGCTTTCCTCACAGACCGCATATCAATTTCTTTAATTACTTGTAATACCGCCTCACTTAGGTCACCAACTGTCTCATCCTTTCTTTTGTATACTTTGTTTTTAGCGCACTTCATAAATAGAAGTCTATAACTGCCAAATCGGGAGACCGGGGTGGCCATTCGCGTGGGCCATTTCTTCCTGTCCAAGAGTTTCGATAGATATTATCTAAGTGTTGTCTTACTAATAACGAGTTATGAGCAGGTGCTCCATCATGTTGGAACCACTCAATTTCTAAATGAGTTCTCAAATTCAAATTATGCAACATGTCTTGAAAAGTCTATTGCAAGAAATGCAAGTAGCGCTCCCCAGTAAGTGATTCGTCATAGACAAAAGGCCCCAGAATAGTAGACCCTATGATACCACACCAAACATTAAAAACAAATTTTATCTGGGGTCGTCTTTGTTCTACATGGAAAGGGTTTCCTTTAGCCCAGGTATGCTCATTGTGTCTATTGAACATACCGCAGTTAGTAAATCTAGTTTAATCTGACCATAACATATTTAATGGAAACTGTGAATTGTCAAGGCACATATCTCTAAACCATGTACAAAACAACTACGTCGATGTTCGTCACCAGCATGCAAAGTTTGAGAAACTGAAAGTTTGTACGGGTGGAACTTGTGCGCTTTCAGTACCTTAACTACAGTTCGTTGAGATGTGCCAGCTTCTGCCGCAATCTCACGAGTTGATGTAGATGGATTTTGATTTACCATTGCCAAAACATTTATATGTGCTGCTTCGTTAATTTGATTACGTTCCTTTGGTGGTTTAGTAAAAGATCCATATCTGCGTAAACTATCGTATAGCCTCCTTAATGTACATAGAGCAGGTTGACGACGATTAAAATATCTATCAAAGTATTCCTCAGCTGCACGAACTGAATTTTTATGGCGTATGATATAACATTCGACCATATTCAGTTTTCTTCGTTAGAATATTCCATTTTATCACGAAAACTTGTCAATATCGACTGTCAGTTCAGCACTACTAATGGAATTACTCTCACATGAGGAAACGTCAAAGTGAAAACAATCTTTTTCATGGCTACCTACGTTAAAAGTGAAAATAAGAGAGAAAAGCATCCATAACTCCGTTAGTTTTATTAATAACTATATCCAGTATTATTTCGTTGAAAAGCTCTAAAAATGTCCGGTTTTTGGAGGTCATAGCCGTTATGATTTCCTTAAAAAAAAAGATAGTTTGTGTCATATCTTGAAAGCCAGAGCTGACACGCAAACGAGGACATGACAATCATATTTGGTATACAATTCCCTTCAATTTTGATATTTACACTTTTTTTATAAAATCAAAAACAAAGGAACTAGAGGGATTTGACTAAATCGACAGAATTTCTTTTTTTCAAAATATCTAATAAGCCATGACTTTTTACAAAAATCCGAAACTGTCATTAAATTGGGACAGTAAAACTGCAAATCTTTCCCAATTTAACCATTGCTCTATCTCCGCTAGTTTCCGAGATCCCCATACTGATCATCAAAAAAAACTCACCCTGTATATAATTTATTTTTTTGTATAGATGTTATGTGTTTGTAATGATGTTAGCTAAGAACAAAACGAACCTTTCTTTGACATTTTATCTTCAAATACCTATTCAGATGAACAAAACTATTTACAAACACTTACTCAATATCTAAACTTTCAGGATCAAGGAAGTGTGGTGACTGCCGGATCAAATGTCGAAACAAATGCAACATTACCAAAGTCATCTATTTTCACATGTGCAAGTGTAGACTTCCTTTAAGAAGCTGTTGCTTTAAAAAGGGGTTTAAGGGAGTTTAATTAACGTTTGTCGCTTCTGTTGTTGATGCTCGCAAATAGCAAAACGTCAAAAGAACGAAAATATCGACAATTACATTATATTAATCTCGAATCATCTGCGCTACATCCAGTTTATCGACATCATTAATGTAATTGAAGGTTCTCGACGTAGATCGTTAGTTGGCATTTTTCCCGCCCGACTCGAGCAGACGGCATCGCAAATAGAATCATCGACAGGAACATCCAAGCTTTGGCGAGGCAACATAATTCAACAAACATCAATATTCCCCTGTCTCGTGTTTCTTTGATCCATATTTTCCGTTCGAATAAGGGACGTGTCATATCGCGAATTATTTCTGGGTCAGGTGTCAAAAAGCGTCGACGCGACTGACGGAAGTTGAAGATTAAATCGGCAATAAGGACGTCTAAATAATAAAAAAGACATTACCTAAGGGTTTAAAAGAAATTTATATATTGAACGTGTTTACACGTCTTTTAGTGAAATAGGAATTCCTATACTAAATACTTTCACATAATTAGCATATTATTATGTTTAATAATATCTCCTGTCAAAAAAAATGATTATAAAACATTTAAAAAAATATATAACCGACTTCTACCTATAACTAAAAAGCTAAAAATAGTTTTAACAAAATACAACTCTAGCAAATAAATAACACATTCAATGTTGTAAGGTACCCAGGAAGTAAAAAATGTAAACATTAAAAGGTGCTCATTCTGTACAAATTAATTACCTACCAATCTAGTATATTTTTGATGTCGGTGCCAAGCAACAATCAAGTTTGATAAATTAGTAGATAAGTGCGCAATGAGGATTTTAGATTTGCTGAAATGTAGAAAATCTCAACAGTAAAATAACATAGAATGTATAGGACGTCTACTAAGTCATACTGCAATCACGCAGTAAAACTATGCAGTAAAATTTCGAGCGAAGTTTCTGCACAACCTTAAAATATTACATCTATTAGCCGCAATTCACTGTAAAAAGAATTCAACTCACCTTTCATCAAAGGATTATGTATAAAAATCCAATGAGTTAAATCTAATTTTGTGTACTGTCGCTTCAGTGGTTTGCTTTCGAATAAAGATGAAATGTTTCGTCTCGAGTGATTCGGCTTGACTTGATTTCAAAGAGATGAACAACCCTGTGATTGTCATAGATCTGATTTAAGAAGTCATGCTTTTTGTATACACATAGTTAATTCATATCTTTGCTATCGAGATCTACGATATTTGATCTACTTAAATATGCCGGACAGATGCGGTAGGATTAGAATACTAGGCGTTTAATTTCATATAACTAAGGTCTGAACAACTCATTAATATTTTACTTATCCAAAGACAATCTTTTAGAATCTCTGTTGTTTAGAATATTAAGGGTTATATCATAAAGCTGTTTTATCTTGGTCATTATGGTATTTAGTTTGGTATTTTAACTACAATATTACATTAGCAAGAACTGTATATTTAAAATTGATAATCGAATATACATTTTTCATTCTTTATAATCTATGTTCTCGTTGTTGATTAAAGATTATTTCAAATTAGAATTCTAGCTACCATGTTTTCAGTTTTTTTTCTTTAATTTCTCCACTATGAATTTGCACAAAATTAACTTCGATTCTTTATATAGTATCAGAGTTTATCGATTAAGTTCAAGCCTGAATACCGGCTCATTAAAAGCTTGAAGTTGCGCTAATGAATTATCCGAAACACTTTCCATTTTCTATAATAAAATCTTACTAAGCCCTTCATTACATAGCAGGCCTCAAAGAAACTTTGATTATCCAATAATTCAAGCGTAAATGGGACTATAAACTTATATAAACAAATTTTATTGAGCTGAAGCACGAACTTAAATAAGCCGTCAACTGGTCCATCTAGATTAACCTTTACACAATTTAGGTTCATTACTTTCTTAAGTCGCTGAAAACTCAGGGAACATTTTCATTTTTAATAAGGTTCCTTAGTAAATTAGAACGTTATGATGATGTGAACTTTATTACATAATTAGGATATAGGATGGTAAATTACTTATACAGTGTGGAAAAGCTTTATTCTTTTGATAAGTTTTTTTTTTTCAAAGGAAAAATTGTGCCAAAGAATTGTATGTTTAAGTTATTATTACAAACTGTTAATTTAGTCTCATTATTTCCGAAGATATCACGTCATGGAGAGTTTCATAAATTCATAGTTTTTTTTTGTCTCTAACCAAATCGAATTTGTCATTGCATTTATCTTTTTATTGTCTTGGTGCCTGTAATCAAATCTTGTAAGTGAATTTTAGATCACTGATTAGCTTCTTTTTGAATTGAAATTTTTCAGGTTTGATTTAGATGACAGAGCATGGTGACTTAATATCATTCTAAATCCAATATGGCGGACTCACAAAGATGACTGATAATTGTTTTTCTACCTCCATGATATGGATATCAAACAAAAGATTTGTTGAGAAGAGAAAGAAAAATGCAATGATGGAACTCGAAATTTAATATGGTGGACAACATTTTTCATATCTATCCCCATGATATATGTATCAAACGAAAAGGTTTGCTAAACAAGTACGAACAATGCAGTAACGCCATTGATAATTCAATATGGTGGACGCAATAAACTGGCGTACAAATTTTTATCCAGCTCTATGAAATAGGTATCAAATAAAAGGATTTTCTGAAAACAAAACCAAAATAAAATGTTGTCCCTCGAAATTCAAAATGGTGGACGTTTTAAGATGGCAGCAAATATTTTTTATACCTACCCCGATGATATGAGTATCATTTGAAAATATTTGCTGGAAAGTGTATGAAAAATGCAAAGACGTCATTCTAAATTAAATATGGCGGCCGCTCCCTTAAACCTATAATTCCGCTAAACAGTTTTTAAGTAGAATACGAACATATGATCATACTGATTATAGGTCGGATGTGCCTATTTCTCCATAGTTTTGTTTGCGACACTTCTACATAGAAACCTGATTGAAGCCTTATATTGATTTGAGATTTGAATAAGATTATGGGATTTATGAACACCTTGGGATAGTTTTCCGTTTAAAGTGCATTTCAATAAACACTTGTTTTTAAAAATATTTAAGATTTATTAATTTTTGATGTGATACAGTCTTCAGGAGTAATATTCCCATTGTACAGAGTGGGCAAATAAGAAGGGTAACAATCCATACCTCAGAAATAGCTTGTAGTACAGCTTCGGGAAAAAAAATTCTAGAAACTTAGATAATAAACACAATCGAGACTTTAACACGTCATTGACATTTAGATTATTTCTATTATTTCCATAACCTACTTGTCTCCAAAAGGCACTTTTCAAATTAATTTGCAAGATCTGTTAATTATTAATGTGTTCAACGTAGTTGCTAACATTTGGCTTGAAAATTTATCGAGCGTTTCAGTAGCATCTAAGGATTGTCGAACACGCATTTTGAATAAGCCATCTAGCGGTGACGGTAAAAGTAATAATGGATAAATTTAACTTACTATAGGCGATAAAAAGTAATTCCTAGCCCAACCAACCTTCCTTAATTATATAGGTGGAAACCGGATATATTTTTAACATATTTCGTGATTGAAAAAAGATATCGATATCCGGTTTTCACTGGATTGTTGATAGTTTATTCTTCTTTCTTATTCCTATTTCAAACTACATGTTTGTATTTAATATTTTCGAAAAAAAAACATTATTTCTAAAAAAAAATGGATACGATAATGTAATAGCCGTTTTGGTTATTGATTAGAATTAGTATGCGGAATAATTAATTACATAAATTCTTTACAAAATGGGTGATTTTCACTATTTGTGTTCAGTTACGCCCTCTGTCGGTCGTTGTAATAATTTTCAGGGTTCTGTCGTTGCCACTTTAGTCTATTCTTATTAGCCTACCCTGTAGGTACATGTTTTCTTAAAAACTAAATGTTAAAAAACTGCTAATTGGCTCTAGAGGAGCAAGGAAACCAATCAATATTTGGCACTAATAAAGTGCAGGCTCATATAGAGGGTGAGTTTTTTTTTGATGATCAGTATGAGGATCTCGGAAAGTAGCCGAGATAGAGCAATGGTTAAATTGGGAAAGATTTGTAGTTTTACTGGCCCAGTTTAATGACACTTTCCGATTTTTGTAAAAAGTCATGGCTCACTAGATATTTTGAATAAACGAAATTCTGTCGATTTAGTCAAATCCCTCTAGCTCCTTTGTTTTTGATTTTATAAAAAAAGTGTAAATATCAAAATTGAAGGGAATTGTATCCCGAATATGATTTTTGCGGGACAGCTCTCGTTTTCGAGATTTGACACAAACTTATCTTTTTTTTGAATGGAAACCATAGACATTTTTACAGCTTTTCAACGAGCTAATACTCGATATAGTTATTCATAAAACTAACGGAGTTATTTATGCTTCTCTTTTATTTTCACTTTTAACGTAGTTAGCCATGAAATAGATTGATTTATTAATAACTATTCCAAAAAACATTGAACGATTATTTTATTAGGTATATCACATATAACGAAAAAACTAAATAAGTAGGTAGTTACTAAAAACTTAAGAAATTAAAGTACATAATAATTGTTACAATTTATGTTCGAAAAGTCCACCATTGTTATTTAGACAAAAATTGCATCTTTTTAAGATTGACATTACCGCTTTCCTCACAGACCGCCTATCAATTTCTTGAATTGCTTGTAATACCGCCTCCCTTAGGTCATCAACTGTCTCAAACTTTCATTTGTATACTTTGTTTTTTAGCGTACCCCATCAATAGAAGTCTATAACTGCCAAATCGGGAGACCGGGGTGGCCATTCGCGTGGGCCA
This sequence comes from Octodonta nipae, assembly GCA_034190945.1. Classification (NCBI taxonomy): domain Eukaryota; kingdom Metazoa; phylum Arthropoda; class Insecta; order Coleoptera; family Chrysomelidae; genus Octodonta; species Octodonta nipae. The sequence continues at coordinate 117,679,091 of CM067221.1, forward strand.
TTTCTTCCTATCCAAGAGTTTGGATAGATATTATCTAAGTGTTGTCTTACTAATAACGAGTTATGAACAGGTGCTCCATCATGTTGGAACCACTCAATTTCTAAACGAGTTCTCAAATTCAAATTATGCAACATGTCTTGAAAAGTGTATTGCAAGAAATGCAAGTAGCGCTCCCCAGTAAGTGATTCGTCATAGATAAAAGGCCCCAGAATAGTAGACCCTATGATACCTCACCAAACATTAAAACCAAATATTATCTGCGGTCGTCTTTGTTCTACATAGAAAGGGTTTTCTTTAGCCCAGATATGTTCATTGTGTATATTGAACATACAGTAGTTAGTAAATCTAGTTTTATCTGACCATATCACCTTTAATGGAAACTGTGGATTGTCAAGGCACATGTCTCTAAACCATGTATAAAACAAAATACGTCGATGTTCCTCACCAGCATGCAAAGTTTGAGAAACAGAAAGTTTCTACGGGTGGAACTTGTGCGCTTTCTGTATCTTAACTACAGTTAGTTGAGATGTGCCAGCTTTTGCCGCAATCTCACTAGTTGATGTAGATGAAGATTGATTTACCATTGCCAAAACATTTATTTGTGGTGCTTCGTTAATTTGATTACGTTTCTTTGGTGGTTTAGTAAAAGATCCATATCTGCGTAAACTATCGTAAAGCCTCTCAAAATGTACATAGAGCAGGTTGACGACGACTAAAATATCTATGAAAGTATTCCTCAGCTGCACGAACTGATTTTTTATTACATATGATATAACGTTCCACTATATTCAGTATTTCTTCGTTATAATATTCCATTTTATCATGAAAACTTCTCAATATCGACTGTCAGTTCAGCACTACTAATGGAATTACTCTCAAATGAGGAAACGTCAAAGTTAAAACAATCTTTTTAATGGCTACCTACGTTAAAAGTGAAAATAAGAGAGAAAAGCATCCATAACTCCGCTATTTTTATGAATAACTATATCGAGTATTATATCGTTGAAAAGTCCGATTTTTTGAGGACAGCCAACTATGGTTTCCATTCAAAACAGATAAATTTGTGTCATATCTCGAAAACGAGACCTGCCACGCAAACGAGGACATAACAATCATATTCAATTTTGATATTTACACTTTTTTTATAAAATCAAAAACAAAGGAGCTAAAGGAATTTGATTATATCGACACAATTTCGTTTTTTCAAAATATCTAGTAGGTAAGACATGATTTTTTACAATAATCTGAAAATGTCATTAAATTGGCCCAGTAAAACTGCAAATCTTTCACAATTTAACCATTGCTCTATCTCATGCTGGTTTCCGAGATCCCCATACTGATCATCAAAAAAAAGTCACCCTGTATATCTAAAAATTGACCTGTTTGAGGATTTTCACTTGAATTTATAGTTTTATAGAAAATGATTTAATCCGTTACTGTATAAATTTTATTATTATGTAAATTTCATATTATACTAAAATATTCTTTAACATTGAGTTCTAGGTTTAGACTACATTATAATTAACTTACAATACCGTCAGTTTACTGTGACTATTTACCACTAGCCTGTAACATATTTCGTTTCTAGGGTTATTATCCTGTTCAGCGAAAAAACAGCTATTACAAATTTCACGCACAGACTTTAGGGACTAAGGACGACAAAAAAGCGACGTACATACTTAGAAAACATTACATCTATCACAGCCGGAATGATCCACCTATTAAGGGTTGCTTTGCTGAATTCTAATATGACGTAATACGTCAGGGGATTGCGTTGAATACTGAATTTTCGTCGTAAGAAAAAAATAAAAAGATTCAGACGTAGGAGTCGGGTAAAGTTGTAATAAGGATTACAAGGGTTTCCATCTCATTTTTTGTACCCTTAAAGGTTGCTTGTAGGAGCCAGACCTTTCTCCAAGATAATAAGAAACATAACAATTAGGTTTTTATGTTGATGTCTTGAGAATTCTGTTCCAAAATTAGAAACGACTCAGTTATGTGTTGGGTTTGGAAATTGTATATGAATTAAAAGCTAAATATCATGCATGAAAATAATATTTTTAGTATCACTACGTTTTTAATGAGTTACTATTGTAACAGCTAATGTCAATGCCAAGGTTGGCTAGGTAGTCACTGACAACTATATATGGCCTAATAGTCTAGGTGCCACCGTACGATTACTAGGTTCATCAGTTTACTAACAGGAGAATATTTTCTGTTAGGTTTCCTGTCAAAATATGACTGCAAATTTTTAACACATTTTCCAAATTCATTCTCTTAAATACTTGCACACACATCGTATTTTAATGAATCCTATACTAAATTAAGGCTATTTTTCTCTACACGATGAAACAGGAATGCCTATTTAAATGGCTTCAAATAGAGGTTGCTCACGGTACAAGGAAGGTAAGTGCAAAATAAAGTATGACGATGATTTGTCCCTGGCTGCATATAAGCTGTACGTCACTGCCAGTTTCACCTTTTAATTTGTTCACAGTCCAGTAGTAGTAGACAATCAATAGGCGTTCTAATTCAAAACGCCGAAATTGAACCAAATTTACTCCCTCCACCTCCACTTCGCAGATGTGGCGTCATAAGCCACGCCTTCATTGAAACGCTCTCATTGGTCAACTGCCACATGCCCTGCACAACTGCGCCAGGTTCTTATAGGTCAATGGTCCCGTGCATTGTTCAAACGCGCCAAATGCAAACCATCTTGGTCATTAACCAATGAAAGCCTGGCGCGGTTGAGCAGGACACGTGGTAATTGAATAATGATAGCGCTTCAATGGAGGCGTGGCTTATGAGATCACATCTGCAAAGTGGGAATGGTGGACCAATAAGAGAGCTTCAAGGCGTGGCTTATGACATTACACCAACGAAGTGGAAGTGGTGGGGCCAAATGTAGTTCAATTTCGGCATTTTGGGATATTAAATTCTCTTATGGAAAAATACATGCTAAAGTTGGCGATATTGCGCTTGTGGTGACATTGCTTATCTACTAATGTTGAGAGCCTGTTATATTTACTGGCAGAAAAATAGTTTTTGAAATAAGAAATTTAAAAACATGTGTTTCACTATCAAATTCGATATTGATAAAAACTCATCTTTGTTGTAATTGTTAACATTAGAAAATCAACTACACGATGTTAAATCTATTTTTGTCTTTCCTGATTCCGAATACAAACAAATATTAATTATTAGTTTCGATCTGGAGTACTTTTAAGTCATTTCTACCCTAATTTAGTTCAGTAGGTTATATTCAAAAGAAATCAAAACCGTTAATAACTGGACTACTAATCACGACATACCGTTTAACCTTGATAACCTCTATTTGCAGTAAATTTTAAATAGGCAACCCTATTTTACCATATAGAAAAAAAATTAGTTTTAATTTATGATACATTAAACCACTTTGTGAGTAAAAGTTAAATAAAAATAATTGAAAAATTAAATAAAAGAATTAATAATACTTGGGGACATATTTTAGCAGGCAACCCAACAGAAACATATTTCCTTATCTTAGTCATCTATTAAAATTGCGTTTCAATTTATAAACATATGAACGTAGTAATTTTACGGTGGGGGCTTCTATTATAACTAGCTGTCGCCCAGTGGTCGAAATTCGACCATTTGTGTTAATATCTCTGGCAGGTAAATTAACCTGAAAATTTTATCGTGACATTCTAACCTAGAACTTTAGGGAGAACAGCAATTACACGGAACGGATCCAGATTCGGAACCTCTGTGTGATAGTTTACACTCGAAAAATCCTAGATGTCGGTCTTACATCTCGCTTCTACAAATAAGTAACGAAATTCAAGTTTTTTGCAGATACAATTCATAGGACTTTATTTGTGTTCAAATTTGTAATTCTTAATTTTATATGACATCAATTCAACAGCTAATGGGCTACCCCACATTTATTTTTTCTAACCTTCCTGTATAGTTATAATTGAACTCAATTCTCTAACATTTATTAAAATCCTCATTATAATAATTAAATCTCATTATATATTTCCACCACCCTGTATATGCAACCGGTCATGGACCACGCATAATATTTTTTAACATTTTTGAACCACCCGGTAAACCATTCTGTATATGCCCCTGCCTATGAGCCACCGTATTTACTTTTTTTGTTTATGAAATTTTTAACTATCTTCTGTAAGTATAATTCCACTCCGACCTATATTTCAACCATCATATATATGGAACTCTTCGTGGGCTACTCTATAAATCATTTCCTTTTCTAACATTTTTTATCATCATCCTGTATATTTTTAATTCCTCTAACCCTACATTTCATCTTCCCTATATATACAACTGCTTATGGGTTACGAAATGTTGCATTTCCATTTTCGCCACCCTGTATATGCAACTCTGTATAATATTGTTTGTACCACCCTGTATAACCGTAATTCTATTGCACCTTCTATTCCAAGAACCTTGTACATTCAAAAAACGCTAATGGGCTTCCCTCTATAATTATTTTATTAGTTACAATTGCACTCTACTCTATATTTTAAAGACCCTATATATGCAACTGGTTATGTGCAACCCACGAAAAAAATGATTTCTAACACATCTGGAATCGCCCTGTATAATTATAATATACAACGATTACTTTGCCACTAAACAATAACAACGCTTGCATGCCACTTCCAGAAGTACATGCTCTAAGTATATAACAGCACTGGTCCCTCTATATGGCACATTCATTGTTTGGTGTTGACATTATGGACATAAATAATGAATTTTTATTATATTTTATTTAATGAATGAACCAATATTATAAATTAAGATTAGCATTTTGCACTGAAGGTCGTCAGTAGCTACTAAACAAAACAAAAATGAAGAAAATCGGTTGAGAAACAGAGGAGCAAATGGTACCTAATCGTTTTCACTTTGCCTATTTATATATAGATGTCGAATACACTAATGCATTGTAACAAATGCTTATAATGTAGAACTTGTTGTTTGCACCGTAAAAAATATTTATTAATTGGGATTTTCAAAAATAGTACAATAAAATTACAACTGTTCAGACAAGTAAAATATGTAAGTCGACTTGATATTGTACAAGCAACTTAGTAATCAAACGTGATTTCATGCTAGAAACATCAAAATAAAATAAATAGCTGAAAAAAGAAAATAATGCTTTATTTCAACACCTTATTTATTTATTCTGAATTCACCGCATCAATGCTTTTTAGTTACCAACCAACCTTGTTGAAGTAAATTTAAAAGTGATAATATTGGAAATGTTTTAATAAACATACCATCGCCTGTCAGTAACGGGATTTGAACATATAAATTTGTGAAAAACACAAGCATTTTGTAATCTGTTTTCAAGTTCAACAAGATTCCCTCTGATCTGTAACTTATCCGCTTCAAAATTTATCTTACAGTTAGTCACTATCCGTAAGTTAGAATGAGTTATTGTTATCAATAGACATGTTACCCAAAAGTTTTATAAATAATATCGTCGATAAATTATAGCGGAACGTTTTTGTTCAAGTTGGACAAATAAACTTTCTCTACTGATGATATTCAATTCTTTTATTGTAATTAATGTGGCGTAAGACTGATTTCAGATAAATTGGCGTCTGTCTAAAACAATTATAAACATTTTTCGAGTTTCTAGGGAAATTTACTACTATTTTGATATATAAAGAATTCTAACGAACATTAGTTTAAATTGTTTCCTCAATTATAGCTTAAAAATGTAAATACAAAAGATCTTAAAAAACGATTTTATTGAAAAAAATAAATATCGCGATGGGTGTTTTTGCAACTTTTGATAGAGCATAAAGAAAAGCCGAGCGATTATATTTTTTTTCCAAAATTTACAATAAAGGTTACTGCTCTACTTAAATCCCTTGACGATTGAGGTATTTCTCATATCTGTCCACAAGCTTTGCAATAATGTGTCTCAGTGCTTCTTGGAAATATCACGACAGTTTAAAGAAAATTGCTGTATATTCCAAACGTTTCAGGGGTCTAGATCAGACCCCTTTGTCAATGGCTAAGAAACTACGGATTAAAAAAGGCACAATTCTAAGATATAAATTAAAATATTTGACAATGTGTATTATTTGATTTTTGACGTAACTAATTTTTTATATTTGTAATATACAGGGTAGCACAGAAATTTCTAAAGATCATATAATCATAAAGTTCCTTTCAAATTGAAAGAATTTGAAAGGGAGATCTACAGAATTTTATGTGGCACTCCTAGGTGTGACTTTGTTATAAATGCATTCGCCAAAAATGCGACCAAAGAACTTTGTTGATTCAGTGATCCCATTAAAATCAGAAGGGAAAACCTAGGAAAAACCTTATGAGCTATCCCGATACTGGGTTGTTCACAAGGACATGACCATTAGCAATTTCTTCCTTAATCATCGGCAACCAGGAATGACTGAATTCTACGGAGGTAGTAGCGATACAATCGTTTTCATTTAACAAAATTAAAGCAGACTCTTTTAGTTTTCTTTTGTTGTTGTGTTCTTCTTTGTGTAATATAACTGAATATTGAAACTGTATTTTATGACCAAGGTCCCAAGCATGTTCACAAATTTTGAATTTTTCAAATTGTCGTTTTTTATATAATTTTTGTGTTAGTTTATTCGAACATTCAGAGGTCTAGAGGTTTCTCCAATATAGAATTTATTACATTCACACGGTATTTTGTAAATGAAATTTTTTGTATTTTGAGTTGTGTTTTTTGGTTTGGTTTTTGATTTTAGTTTATTTCTTGTTTTAAATGATGTTTTGATATTATATCTGTTTCCCACTCTTTTTAGTCTTTCTGATAGACCCTGTATGTATGGTATAGTTATTGTATTAATGTGATTATATTGGGAGTCAGTGTTGCTTGGTGAAGTTTGATGTTGGTTGTTAGGGATTGTTTGGTATTCCATTTTGTTTAACTCGTTATTAATAAATTTATTTGGGCAATGATTGGCAGAAATTACATTTTTTATGAACGTTTTTTCTTCATTGAATTTATTGATATTAGAACAGTTGATTTTTGCTCTGTCATATAGAGATTTAATGATACCTCTTTTTACTGAATTTGGATGATTAGAGTTAACGTTGAGATACCTGTTAGTATGAGTTGGTTTTCTGTAAACTTCTGTTTCAAATGTCGATTGTGTTTTGGTTATTAAAATGTCTAAGAATGTAATGCAATTTGTTAATCTGTTCAAGCTCTAGTGTAAACTGAATAGTTTGTTCGGTGTTGTTTATGTCGTTAAGTAATGCATGTAAATCCTCAAGATTATGTTCCCAAATAACGAATATGTCATCAACATAACGCCACCAAACCAAAGGTTTAATCTGTTTTGAGAAAATTGTTTGTTCTTCAAATTTTTCCATAAAAATGTTGCTTAAAGCGGGAGACAAACAGGAACCCATGGCCATGCCAAAATCTTGTTGGTAGAAGTCTTCATTAAGTTGAAAATATGTTGTCTTAATACAAAATGTTAGTAGTTCCATTATTGTATTAATGGACAATTGAGTACGTTGATTTAGTAAAGAATCTTGTTCTAATTGTTCTTTTACTATGGGAAGTGTTTTGGTGATAGGAACATTATTATATAGATTCACAATGTCAAAACTTGCTATTGTGAAAGTATTTTTGTATTGTATATGTGATAATTTTTCTAAGAAATGTGCGCTGTTTTTAAGATGAGAATTAGACTTACCAGTAAGTGGTGAAATAATTGTTAATAGGAATTTTGAGAGCTCACTGCATGGAGAATTTATGGAGCTGACAATTGGTCTTAATGGAATGTTGGGTTTATGAATTTTAGGTAACCCGTATAAATGGGGCGGTTTAGAATAGTCTGATCTAGACCCCGAAACGTTTGGAATATACAGCAATTTTCTTTAAACTGTGGTGTTATTTCCCAAGAAGCACTTAGACAATAATTTTCTTAATTACAAATTATTAGAAACCTTAAATCAGTTACAAAGGAACTGGCACCAATGCTTTCATTTTTTATAATTATTACAACAGAATTGCTTATAATTACTTAAAATAAAATATCATAAAATATCAGTCTCTGTTTTTTTTTTTTAATTCTTTGAGGTTACTACGTATGACCTTCTCATTTCTTTGAAACATATTGTTGTCAATTTTATTGTATAGATTTACACTTTTGTATATAGGAGAGTTCTGGGACTTTTTGTTCCGTACTTAATAGCTGTTTCTTTTCTGTTCTCTTGTTCTTGAATTGTAATGTTGATCTTTATTTAACTGTAATTTCTCTTTAACCTTGGTTATAGTATTCTGCATCGCATATATTAGTTTTATTTGTTAATTTTTGCTTTAATGCTTTATTTTTAAGAAAGGATAGGGTCTGTATAATATTTCACTACCAATATTACAATCAATTGAAAATATAGTTTTTATACTGTTATTCTGGAGTTTTTGTAGTTTATTTAACAAATGTCTTCTAGGATTGCCATTGCAACTAATACATATCTCAGATAATTTTCTACAAAACTATTATATAATAAGAATTTAAGTATTTTTATCTTCATAATAAATATCATGCTTACATATCAAGTTATGCCATAAAAGAATATCGTACAGGGTGTTTTTTACGGTCTTCAGTTTGATTCATTAGAGGTCAGTTTATTTTTGAAAAGAAGTTATGTTACGGAGCTTACAGTCGAGTGAAATGGCAGAAAATATTCCATTATGTATCGAAACAAAAAATTGTTATGCCGGCGATTTTTCTAAATGGAAACGGGAAGTCCTCCGATAATTCGAGGTAGCGGCATTCCTCCGATATTTCTGGGAATCCGAAATATTGTTCGGCTGGCGCATCGAGGTCAGCGATTTGCTTTGATGTAATTCTTGAAGAATCTAGTCCAGTCCCGGCGGCTTTTGGATGTTTTGGAGATTTCCGAGAAGAAATATATAAATACGGAGAGCTGAGCAAGAATTCATTCAGTATTCGACTGCTGTATAGTAAATAGAAACTGTAAATAGTGAATATAAATTGTGTTAAAGTAGTGAAAATAAATTAGAGTGAGTTGAATTGTGTTTATAAATAAATCCCGATTGTGAAAATAAAAGCATTACAGTGGTGTCAGATGTGTGGTGTATTTGTGGAATTTTAGAAGTAGAAAATTAATAGACTTGGGGGAAGGGATTTAGAAATTAGTGGAAAGAGAAGTGAATTAATCCAATGGCTACGAGATGCCCTAATAAACGAAGGTAATGATCCCGGCACTTATTTGTTTGAAATTTCTGGTAATAGGGACATGAGTATGTTATTTAAACAAATAGAAACTCTTGAAGACAAACTGCTAGAAAATTCAAAAAACTTGAATAGAAGACAAATTAGTAGAAAATTCGAAAACTCTGTATGACAAATTACAAGATACATTACTGAAAATTCTAAAACAGTAGAAGACAAATTGCTAGAAAATTCTTAGTCTCTAGAAGATAAGCTACAAACATTACAAGAAAATTCTAAAACCCTAAATTGCTAGAAAATTCTATAAACTTGAAAGAGGCGTTAGAAGATAAATTAGCAGAAAATTCTAAAACCCTGGAAGACAAATTGCTGGAAAATTCTAAATCCTTAGAAGAAAATTTGATAAGCACGGGACAGAAAAAATGCTGGAAGAAAAAACATATTCCAGAATGAGGCTCGGATGGAAGAGCTAAAGCAAACAATGGCCGACGAATCATTCAAAAATGAAACGCGGATAGAAGAGCTAAAGCATATAATCGAGGGTTGTGGGTGTGTGAGTACGTGCGTGCATGTGATATGGGGTGGTACATAAGCAGTTGCATATATAGGATGGTTGAAATAAAAGTAATTTAAGTCAGCTTCATGGAAACATTTTTTATAAATTTATTTCTTCATATCTGTTAAAACAAAATACATATCTTCATATTTTGATAAATAACAGTTAATTCTTAAACGAAACTCTACAGGAAAACAAATACGATTTCCCCCAACGAGTTTCATTTTCTAATTATAAACTTTTCCAATTATGCCTATACGCTTGCAGCGACACTTTTAATTCTATCATAATTGTCTATTTTTAGCTGTCATAAAACTGGAAAATGTTTGCCCTTCGCATGTATACCTCTGCTTCTTGGTTTATCATTGATCTCAATTTGCGTGTGTATGATGCAAACAGACTCACATTTACTGGAAATGCTATTATTGCATGGCTGATATCTAGAATACAAACAGTCATATTAGGCATTATTGCGTGTGCACGTAGTTCAAAATTACCATTAATTAAATGATATTTAGATTGTGTTAGACGCTAAACGTTCTATAGTACTAATTTACAGCTAGGCAACTACCGATCTTCTATTAACACGTATCTAGTTTCTTGTTATTCTTTGTTGGGTAAATAAAACCACATTTGAAAACAAAATCTTTCCAAAAATACTCAAATGTTTCGAAGTCTTAATCTGCTATTAGTGTTGAAATTTGAATTAATAAAATATATCAGATAAATTAAGGCGGCCTCTTTTAATTTTCGTTTTGCTAGGTTCTTCTTGGTTTAGTATTGCTTAATTGTCAATTTGTATTTTGTGGCCTAGGACCCAAGCATGCTGACAAATTTTTCGAATTATCGTTTCTTTATGCAATTTTTATGTTCATTATTTGTGCATTTAGAGATCTAGATGTTTTTCCAATGTCAAATTTTTTAGACAGAATAAAATGATTTTAAAATGTAAACTTAGAGATTTGCTATTTCTAGACAGAAAATAAGTTTTTTTTGGCATTTTTGACATGGTATGGTGAAAAAGTGTTTTTTGATTAATTTTTTTTATCAAGAATCAAACCCAAATATTTAATATCATCAACTCTTTCAATAGACCAGGGCTGACGCCTTTGAAAATGGTAAAAAGTGAGAAAAAAATGATAGGATGAAACCAATTGGAAAAGGAATAGAATACAACAAAAATGAAAGGAAAAACAATTTACCGGCAATCTGAGGATAGGAAGTGAGAGGAATTTTAAGGGTAAAAAACCGTTTATCTCGATTTCCGGCAAAACTACAAGTCGTATGTTAAATAGCACTTCTTTCACATAACCTCAAAATTTATGTGTCAAATTCAAAAAGGCAAGTTTTCTATATTTCTTTCACAAAAAAAATATTTTTCTTCTCGAAAAACCTTTTTATGTCCCAAACACACTGTAATCAAAATTTACATTTCTGAGCTATTTATTAAAACTAGAATCGCTTGTGGTCGAAATTCGACAAATTGTGTCAATTCCTAACAAAATTCAACTGAATGCTTAGCTTAATGATATAAGGTATGGCAAAGAGGCAGTAAGTGGAAATTCAAGACAGAAATTCCTTAAAACTAAATAATTCAGCTATCAACCGGTAGAATAATATAACAAATAAACGTAAATGATAATTCCATTAGAATAGAAATTGCAAAATAATCTGTTTTAATTTACTACTAATACTTATTCAATTTCCATTTATACATTTAATTAATAGTATATGGGTGACCGAGCTTTACTCGTAAATCCAAGGGTTCATCTAAAATATTGGTACATATATACATATAATCGGAGTTTTATCAAGATGTAATGTGTGAGTTTAATTTCTATTCACTGATAATAATTCCACTTTATAATATATTTCCCGGATATGTAACTGCCTATGGACTACCCAATATTTATATAATGCACTCGTATGCAACTGCTTATGGGCCACCCTATAAAATATTTGGTTTCTAACATATCTGGAATCACCCAGTATAATTATAAGCTGCAGCGCCTTATATCTAGGTCATTTACATATATATGTATATGTACCTGCTCAAGCAATTTCATTGTGTGCTGCAAATTAACATGAGAACACATAATATCCAAAAATCGCCTAACCAGGACTTTTTACTTTAAAATGTTGAAAGGTTCAATTGTAAACATGTAATATTAAGAAAAATATCAAAATGTGATAAAAATTTTAAAAGCTTCTACACATCAACTTATATTGAAAGGATTTTTCAAGAGCAGTTTTAATCTCAAGTAGGTTACCAAATCATGTCTTGTAATTTCAAAAGTCAGCTGTCAAAATTGTCACAATCTCGTTCTTTCTCGGTAATACGATGTTTCCCGAGCAATCGGTTTCTAGACGCCAAAACTCCCGAAATGTTGAGATTTTGACAAAATCGTTACTGAGGTTTTCGACAATTTAATTACATATAACTAAGATGTATACATTAAATACACACTGTATGTATTATATTATTATATAAAAAATAAAAATGTACATGCAGTATATCACACCTCGTTAGAAGAACATTAAATAATTTTTATCTGACTCTAACACTTTAAATGTCATATAAAAATTAAGTTAAAAGTCTACATTCATGAAATAAAACTGCAAAATAATTCGTTTTATTTTATAGCTATAACTTATTCAATTTCCATTTCCACTTGTCAAATATAAATAATTTAAAAAAATGCATATTACATTTCGTGAGTGTTACTACCTTTAGACGCAATACTTAAATTGTTATTAAATTTGTGATAAATTAATGACTGAAAGCATGTACATACACAAGTCGTGAGGATCGGAAATCAAATGTATTAATTAGCTTTAGAAACTCTAGTTTGTGTTATTTTTGTATTTGTACTTACGTAAAACTTTTAATGTAAATGCGCAAACTTCTTATAAACACATTCAATTTGGTCACTTTACTAGTTGCTGTTGTCAAAAATACCATCACAAATGAATAGAAAAGGAGGTTTCTGGAGCATATATCTTTGTATTATTTTAGTAATATTTATTCTTCGCTACACGATTGTATAAATTTTTACTGTCCACTGCAATCAATTTTCGAATATTGGATTAATTTTTTTTAATTCAAAGAGCGGTGACAACCATTTGAGAGTGTATTTAACCCAGAAGGTATTTCATTTATTCGATGCCAATTAATTACACAACAATATGATTATAATTTATAAAGATTTAACTGTGAACAGATATAATGTCGGGTGAAAATAAATACATGTTCCCTGATACGAACCTTCATCGCCTGAAAATAATTTTATTATTTCCTCAATTGCACTGAAATTCAATTCTCCATTGTTTATTTCATACACTCAACGGTGTCTATGATTTCCCTATGGTCCTTGTGCTACACTCAAAACTTCGCACAGGTGTTATAAAAGATAACAATCATATATTTTTCCTTTATTTTCCTCAACGGAGTGATAGACAGGGTGTTTGACAACATGAGATGGTTTTATTTGGACTAAACTGCTAACTATTTAGTTATGTGAAAAGACCAAACTGGAAAAACAATATTGAGAAACAGTTCACGGGAAACAAAGTTTTAATTGCTTAGAATACTTGATCCTATAATGATAGAATAAAGTGTTTTGCAATTTTAATAGCACTTTAACGATCTTGCCGTAAATTTTTATAGGAAGTTTCAGAAACTTTAAAAGAGATTAGCTCCTCTGTTTCAGCTTGAATTCGGCGATGAAGAGAAGATAAATATTTATAAGATTATAGCAAATTAGCATAAAATACAAACACTTAAGAATAAGGAACCGGCTGGCTAAACATTAGAGTTTCTGTGCAATGTGGTATTAGAAGGTCAGCTCTTTTAGGCCTTAGAAATATTTATGCAAATATGTGACATTCAATTGTTTTCACTTTAAAGATGGTTGCCGTTGCCTAGTTATTTAAATACAGGGTTATGTTATAATGTTACATAAATTGATGGAGAAGTTTGTGTAAATTTACAAGTAGGTACTACCGAGACGAGTTAGAAGGTATCTATAAATTAAATAAGAGCTTTGGTGTTAAGGAAGTCAAATCAGAGTTGGTGTTGTTACAAAGTCAAACCTTTAAAAATCATAATTTTTGAAACGTCGGTCAGTTATCAGGGAGTTTTTCTGTTGTCCTAATGATACTTTTGTTACAATAGCCAGTAATTCAAGCTAAGTAAAACAGTAGAAGTGTCATTACATGGCAGCTGGGTACATTATACACCTAACAGTGACCATGACGCTAACCTTGACCATGACGGTCATATCGAGGTCAACTGCATTTTTTTCAAAGAAAGAAAGAGCGGAATATTGAACGTCCAGAATGACCTTGACCATGACCTCGTTCATGACCGTGATCGCTACCTAGATGCCGAACGCAATTTTGAAAAATCTACAGATTGTCACCAAAATCGCTATAGGGGCTTATGAGGTCAGTGAATAAGAATCAGAGGCCAGATTTACAAAATTCAAAATGGCGGATCCAATATGGTGGCCGCAAATTTAAAAAATCATTAGATTGGCACCAAAATCGGATGGTCTTGTCGGTCGTCGTCAAGGTAATTTTCGAAAGTGAAATTATCCGCCATTTCCTGATCCGATTTGAAAAGTAAGGGGTTTCTATTTGAAAAAAAAACTGTTGAATTTGAAATGTCATTGAAGGTCAAGGTCGTCATCAAGGTCATTCTGTAGGTATATTTTCCGCTCTTTCCAAAACAGGAACAAAAATTGGGGGGGGTTCTCATTTGAAAATACGCATTTGACCTCGATATGACTGTCAAGGTCATAGTCCAGGTCAAGGACATGGTCACCGTTAGATAGCCAGGGAAAAATGCTAACACATTTGTATATATAAAAAAATCCTGAAGAGTTATTCAAGCTTTCCATTCTTTCGGCTCACCCTGTATATATATTGTTTCTGGTCGGCAATCTTCATTACTTCTTGTGTTTTTGATAAATATCGTTGAATCTGTTGAAGGAAGATGAAACATTAGAGGTTTAGGATTTTCCTGAAAACTAGCACAAAGAGGTTCCGAATCTGGAACCTTTTCAAGTCATTGTTGTAATCCGGAAACCGTAGGTTAGGATTTCACGTTACAATCTTTAGGTTAACTTCACTTGTCAAGAGATATTGTAGCCTTAAAAAAATAATAATATTAAACACTCTAATATTTTTGAAACAATGGCCTACCATATTCACCTATCATTGCCAAACGGCAGCTCTTCGTCGGACACATTTAGGGAAGTAGGTAAGGCAATAAATAAAATAAACAAAAGTAAATTTATTTGTGGGCCCCAGGCAGTTTTAATAACCAGAAAGTGGAAAAATACTTTTTATCTGACAAAACTGATACGAGGTTAAATTCTTGAACTCCCAAAGTCTATATTTATACAAATATGCTAAGTACATGAATATATCTGCTGTACTATATACCCTCTAAATTTATACAGATTATAATATCACTTCATTCAACATTTTCATCTGTGCAATTATCAAACAATAAACATGTATTTCAATACAATTGTCAATCGATAGGATAGGATAGAAACACTTTATACGAGAATAAATGAGAAATTAAGAAATTCAAATAAAAAAAAAGTAAAATATGTACAATGAATTCCATTTTAAAACAAAAAAATCAACCAAATACGTGGTATCTGAAAAAATTTGTTTGTCTATAATATACTTGAAAAAAAAATTAAAATTACTACAAATATTATTTCATGATTCAAGATATTTCTTGGCAGGTGTTTATAGAGGTATAGGTAAAGCCTGCCGATAGAGTTTAACAGTAACCTTGTGTTATTGAGGTTCTTAAATTTTTATATGATTAGGTAAATTCAAAAAAGATTGTTTTAATTTCTGACCCGAAGCTATTTAAAACATGGAGAGCTTAGTAATTAAATACAGAAAGTGTTCAAAATGTATTTCGTCGACTTGGTGAGATAAATGCGTCCTATTAGTAAATTAATGTCGTCAGCTGAAATTGCACTGCATCTTCAATAGTACTTTTAAGCATAATTTCTTTGAGTTTACAAGCTGTTTAAAAGTGAAGTTTTTAAACTGTTTTTAGCGAATTATTTTCCAAAAAATATCCCATAATTATTGATTAAATTATACTAGTTAATGTTTTAATAATTTAAACAAAATTCTATAAGTATCAATATAAGTAAGTTTTAGGAGTACTCTAATAATATATACCTCAAATACGACTTGTTCTAGTAGGGTATAAATCCATCCTTATTTGGCATCAAATATTTCTCTCGTCAATTTGCATACATAGCCTGCGAAATAAAATCAATCCCTAATTTTTTTTAACGAAAACGAATCCATGTCAAACAACAGAAAAAATCCAATTTAATAGAAAATTGCGTTTGGCATATTGAATCATATTTTTTGTGGGTTTATGAATATTAAGTAGGTCGTCAAACAGGTATCGCTCACCAAAGAAAATTGCATTTCTTTGGTTTCACAAGAAAAACTGTTTCAAGATTGTTCAGGATAAATTTGAAAAGTTCGGCAAAGTTTATGAGACATAGGAAAAGTAAAAAATAATCAATGAAGTGATATTTGAAGAATTTCTTTATATCAGAAATTTTAGTACTAGTGGACTATAAATTTAAAATATAGGTTATATTACTAGTAATTACAATAATCCTGGTAATTTTTCGAAATTGTTCTACTACTCATAATATATAACCACTGTTTTGATAATAATTTTAAATTTTACATACTGAAAATATAGGAACAAAACTTGAAATTTTTAGACAGTCAAGAAATTAGTGAGGCAAAAAATTTACAAAGTTTACTTAAGGGTTAACTAAACATGGAATAAATCTCAACTGCTAAACTTATTAACTTCTTGTATTTTTAACGGACTTCCAGAAGGGAGGAGGTTATCAATTCGTCGCGTATTTTTTTTTGTATGTATGTTACCAGATTTCTTCTCTTGTGGTGCACCGTTTTGAACGAATATGGTCTTGTTTAATAGAGTATATATCCGGATTGGTGAAACTTCAAATGTTGGAAAAGAATTCTATTGGTAAAGTGATAAAATTTGTGAATGAACACAGGCGTGCATGGAAATCGACCAATATCCCTAATATTTTAGTCGATTTTTCGGTAACTCCTTATGGATGTGTATAGTTTTTTAACGTTTCTTCTATTAAGGAAGATCTTTAGGTGATCTCATATACTTTTCTGTGACGTGCAACTTGCAGTTTTGCAGAAAATCGCCGAAAATTCCAAAATTCGTATCAAAAATTTCATCGAAATGACATAACGGACATTTACTCATAAATATTTAATTTCTAAAGTAATAGTGCGGTAATTTTAGACACTGGAAGTTTTAATTGCGAATTTGAAAATTTTCTATGTACATCTCAAGCATATAGGTAGTAAAGCATAGTATTTTCGGCTCCTTAAATCAATGAGTACCAAGCTCGTTTTGTTTGAATACCAGGCAAATACCTATTTAAATGCAAATTTTTCCATTTTGCGGAGACGGTCCTTTTGGTTATCACATTCTCCCGGCCTAATAGAAAATTCAGTGACAACACATGTCAAATGTCAGGATGGTTGAAATATATGGTGCAGTTGAATTATATTTATACAGTGTGATTAAAATTTTTTTTCTTTTATAGCCCATAAGAAGTTGCATAAAGTGTGGAGAGGAATTAATGTTACACAGGGCGACAACATAAAATGTTAAAAAGGAAATAATTTATGGGGTAGCCCACAAGGAGTTATATACTATGGTTGAAATATAGGACGGATTTGACTCCGTAAATATAGTATGGATTCTACTCCGTCCTATAGTTTACAGAAGGCATCTAACAAATTTATGCTTGTCCGTGGGCAGTCGTATGTACAGGCTGATTGGTACATAGGTTGGAGTGAAAGTATCTAGTTATACAGGGTTGTCAAATAAAGTTGAAAAAAGGTTACATGGCGTAGTCCATAAGGCATAAATATATTTTGGGCTTATTAAGTCAACGCGTACTAGTACATTTTGTTCGTAAAGATTTACCTGTCAATTTAAATGAGAAAGTATCATTGTGTAATTTTGAGGCTTTCGATGTTACCTGGTTCTGTCTATTAAGGTTATACATACAAAATAAAAAATAAAGAATGAAAACTACCTGAGTTAAAAAAAACTAATAAGTTGAAAATAAAACATTTTTAAAAAAAATATAACCGACTTCTACCTATAACTAAAAAGCTAAAAATAATTATAACAAAATGTAAACATTAAAAGGTACTCATTCTGTACAAATTAATTACCTACCAATCTAGTATATTTTCGAACTCGGTGCCAAGCAACAATCAAGTTTGATGAATTAGTGGATAAGTACGCAATGAAGGATTTTAGATTTGCTTGGCACCGGCTTCAAAATTTACTAGATTGGTAGGTAAATAATTTGTACACAATGGCGTAAATAATATTTTTTTCTATTACATTTTATTTAATGAATGAACCAATATTATAAATAAATTTTAGCATTCTGCACTGAATGTCGTCAGTAGCTACTAACCAAAACAAAAATAAAGAGAATCGGTTGAGAGACAGAGGAGAAAATAATACCTAAAAATTTTGTCTTTGCCTATTTATATATAGATTACGTAAGTTTACTTTGGTACGATGAATTTATGTCAACTTATACTTCATATTCCTGTCAACAATCGAAGCAAAGTTTCCTGACCCACCGTCAGCTAGCCTGACCGTGATAATAAACATATTCACCACCACATTATGTATTATCAAACTTGTCGAATTACAGAACTTCTATGAATATGTCCAGCATTTAAGAGCCATCAAAGGGCTCGAACTAGTTTCAATGGATGATTGTTCAAACAATACGTAAACAAATTATAACGATCCTGAATAGAAATTACAAAAATTACTTCAAACTGCTTTCAGCGTTTAATTATAACTATCGGACTGAATAGAGTTGAAATCCTTCAGGGCATCTGGATATCGGGGAGTTTCTAATATTCAATATGCGGTCGGTATGGAATAACATGTATATACAGTGCGATCATAAAGTGATTCATTAATTTGAATTAGTTAATTACACAAGTCAGCATCAGGGATGCTATATATTAATTAGTATGGATTTTGGTGTTCAAAGTTGCATTTCAAAATGTTTTATTTCGTGAGATGTTTAGGATTTAAGGCTTCTCTATTTTTTTTTTGTTTTCGATATGTCTCTGCTTTTCGCTTAAGTCCCCAGCTGTATATACCGATTAAATTAGTGAATTATAAGTATGAGTTTAATGCGCAAAATTGTTTCATTTTCAGTTTATCTGTTAAACCGAGCCTGCAGAAGGATTTGCTGTTATTTTTTCTAAAATTTAACTAGATGGTGTTGAAAAACCAGCAATAGTACTTTATAGGGTGTGTGTGGCAGTAAATATAAATGAAACCTTTTTCAGTTGAAGCAATGCCATTATTGGTATTTGAGCTTGACTGACATTACCAGTAAAATCACTCGTTTGATCACTCCAGCGCTAGCTGGAGGCTGATGTTAGCTTACGTTGTAGCTCACTGTAACCATTACCAAACCAGAGTCACATATAGCGCAGAGTTTATTGAACTACTGAGTATATTAATCTTCGTTTTCTGGGGTGTTTGTGACCTTTTATGTTATGTAGCAATCTGGCTACCCTGATCATCGTCAATTCCGGATTTTCGCCTGTTTAGTGGTCAAAATAAATCCAAATTATTTTATACTTTTATTGTGGCGTGACTGCAGTTGTTTCTGACTTTTTCCAATGTTGTTCCCCTTAGAAGTCTCTGATTACGTTGATTGCCGAATTTTCAAGGTACACCAATGATTCCTTATTTATACCTTCACATACAAATTCAAGTCATCTATAGACGTTATTGTGGTAGTATTTCTTTGCATTTTCATTTGTAGAAGTTCATCCACAGGGTGAGTCCCAAAAGAGAGCCTTGGGGAACCCCTTGTCCTAACTGCGACATGTTTTCTCTATCATAAATGAGACTTACCG
The DNA here is from genome assembly GCA_034190945.1 of Octodonta nipae. NCBI lineage: Eukaryota > Metazoa > Arthropoda > Insecta > Coleoptera > Chrysomelidae > Octodonta > Octodonta nipae. Next base: position 117,698,894 of record CM067221.1, read on the forward strand.
GACCTTCTGTTAAAAGTAAGCAAATACAAATACTAGAATGGCGTGCTTTTTACGACTTAGCAGTTTTTGCGATATTATGATAGTGACTTTGTAGGTTGCGCGTAATAAACCTGCAATTGTTTGAAATAAGCAATCCCAACTTGAATGAAAAAAGTCGAAATAAATTTTACTCACACTATTTAGCAAGTTATAACAACTTGTTTTTTTATTCGAAAGAGTACATTTTTGAATGAAATATTATAAGCCCTTTGTTTTCTGAATTCATGCATATAAAATACTCTATATGGACCTAAGAGTCATTGGGACATCTTCGGTATAGGCAGCTAATCCAAGGTATGAAGTTAGAACATTTGTTGTTGTTTATACTAAGAACTGATTAATTTCAAACAGGTTTCCTTTATTCTCAGTACGCAATAAGTGAGTTATTGTTATTATTAAAATCTAAAAATATGGGCTATTGCTTTTTTGATAGAAGGGTATAACCTACTGTTGAAAAAAATATATCAATGACCTCAAATCTTGTACGAAGTTGTTAGTAAATTTTCTTTCCAGAAAAGCTTTAAGCTCCTATACAGTGTGGAACAGCCAAATGGAATAAATTCGAACACCAATATAGGAGGGCGTGTTCGGAAAAACGCTTGGACTCGTCGATTTGTATTTTTAAATGCGCATTTGTTTCAACAAACCAAATATATATAGGGTGTATCTCTTAAATGAACTTTTTTTTTTGATATTGCAGGCAGACAACAAGATGCTAACGCTGACAAAAATAAACAAAAATGTTTTTTTTTTTCAATCCAGTAAAAAGGAATGTAGGAATGGGATTTGCTTACTACCTCAATATCAAGAGCTCAATGAGAATTAAGTATTGAGTATAATGTAGCGAATTTGTGATATAAAATAATTTTCTTCTTTTAATGTCTATTTTTGTAATAAATCTGAAATCACTTAATATTTCCGAAACAGTTAAATATAGGTGTAGGAAATTATACATGAATTATGTCTGGAATTTTCTGATGAATCTGAATAATAAATAATATACAGGGACTTGCATTTAAGAAAAGAAATTTGGTATTAGTCACTGTCACATGACACACCCTATATATTTTTTTGTTGAAAAAAATGCGCATTTAAAAATACAAATCGAAGTGCCCAAGCATTTTTCCCAACACGCCCTCCTTTAGTTATCGAATTTATTCCATTTGGCTGTTTCACACTGAATAAAGAGATCTATGTCAGTTATAATTATAAGTGAAGGAACTAAAATGAAGTAAACCTTTAGTATAAAGTAAACATATTTAAGTGCACCCTCTTCCATTACGTTGAGACTTCATTTTGAACGAGTTTTTCCTTAAAATCCCTGATGGAAAAAATGTCATAAATCATACTGTGGAAATTAATTTTCCAGCTTTGGATAAACGTCGCCAAACATTTAATAACCAATCTGTCTTCACATAAGAGGAGCTTTTCTCTCTTGAGAAAAGCGGTTTTTAATTTAGTGGCACCCGCTAAGTGACAACAGAACGCTAACAGTTTTGATGTATGTGCTCATCGATATTTTGAAAATACGGAGAATTAAAAAACGATTAAGGCATTAGGTTCGAGTTACAAAAGATTGAGTGCATTTTCTTATATTTACCCTTATATCTGTTTAAGTTTATAAAAAATAAACACTTTTATTTTCCACCATATATTTTTTATTTTATCTGTGACATGATTCACTTGATTTTTATAAAAATATGTATTTAATTTTCCGCCAAAATTAACATTAGAGATTTATTTTAATAATAAACTTTCAGGGAAGCCTTTTATAATATACTGTTTGAATTTTAGGCTTTGTAGATTGGAATATAGTTCAAGTTTTAAATAATAAATTATTAAATCTTTTAGACAACATATTTAAAAATACAAATAAAATATCTTTCCAAATTTTAGATAGTGTAGTTTCTAAAGTGTAAATTAAGTCATGTTTAATATTTTTGTTAATATCTTTTAAACAAATGATTTAAAAATATGATATATTTGTAATACACATAATGAGCCTTTTATATGATAAAATACATGATGCGTTTGAAAATTTAAATTTTATTTTCCATTTAATTGTATAATTTGTCCCCAAAATTAATATTGTGGTTTTCTACTAATTTTTCTTATAAATTGCAAGTGAACAGTACCCCTAATTATTTTCAAAATTTTAGCTAGTATGGTTTTGGAAATAAAGCCGGAAATTTTTTGTTAATATCGTGTAAACAATTAATTTTAAAAATATGAAAAATATATGTTTGTATTCCTCATAATGAGCCCTTTAATTTGATGCATTGCATGATGCGTTAATTTTTTTCCGTTTAATTCTATAATTTGGTCCCCAAAATTAATATTAGGGATTTCTTCGTATTTATCCTGTAAACAAAAAATTTTAGGTCTTATAGTTTGGGGAATAATGGGGGAATGGGTAATTTTTTTAAATATTTTTGTTAATATATTTTAAAATATTCATTTAAAAAATATGAAGAAATATAATTGTATTTGTCATAATGAGCCCTTTGATTTGGTATATTAGGTACATGATGCGCTAAAAATAATTTAAATTTTAGGTTTTCCATTTAATGCTGTAAATTAATATTAGGGGTTTCTTCTTATTTTTCCTAATTTTTCTCAAATTTTTACTTCTTATAGTTTCGAAGGGGGTAATGGGTAATTTTTTTTATATTTCTGTTAATATCTTTTAAATAATTTATTTTAAATATATTAAAAAAAATATGTTTGAATTTGTCATAATGAGCCCTTTGATTTGGTCCATTACGTGATGCGTTAGAAATAATTTTAAATTTATATTTTGCATTTAATTCTATAATTTGCCCCCAAAATTAATATTAGACGTTTCTCCCCATTTTTCCGGTAAAATTCAGGTGAGGCCCTACTTATATATAAATAGGCAAAGACAAAACGGTTAGGTATCATTTCCTCCTCTGTCTGTCAACCGATTTTCTTTAATTTTGATTTGTTTAGTAGCAATTGACGACCTTCACTGCAAAATTAAATAAAATATAATAAAACATTATTTACGTCTATACTGTCAACGCAAAACAAATAACAGTGCAGCCAGACCGCTGGACGGTCAAAACTCTAAATATTGAGTAATTATATGTGGAAGGAGCTAGTGTTAGATGCTGTTATATTCTTAGAGCATGTACTTCTGGAGTTGTTATTGTTTAGTGGTAAAATTACATTTTTTTCACAGTGAAAAATTGTGTTTTTTAATAATTTATATTTCCTGACATCCAAAGATAGGCCTGTTATACATGGTTGAAAACCCCTTTTTATGTGCTATTCAATGACGTATAAATCTAATATGGCGGCAATAAGAAAGTACAAAGTTGGCTATGGTTGCAAATCATCTAGAAGGCCTAGAAAAAATTCTTTAACAAAAATTTTTTTAAATATCGATACAGTACTTGATTTTGCTTGGAATAGCGCTACTTTTTTTTTCATTTGCGCCACCTTGTATCTTTTGCCTTTTATCTGGGTCACATGGTATATCTACGATCTAGGTTAATTTTGAGATATAGAGCCCAAACTTGTATTATAAGGCAACAATGAATAAACACAGAAAAATGGGGCATCACCTGGCAGCAAATTAAAGTTCATGGAGCAAACACTGTTTCTTCTTCTATCTTTCCAGGATTAGGCAATATAGCTGCTCCGACTTTACCAATTTGATCTCAACTTGCGAGATTTTAATCAAGCATTTTCTGGAGACATTCTCTTTACATGTATTCCAGCTATTCTTTTAGTTCTTTGTTACGCTATAACTAACATAAAATTCAAAATGTAGATGTTTATATTTCGTTATCTAACTAAGATGATTCAGTATGAACTAAGTATACTTTCATTTGGAAAAATGTTTTACACTTGTCAGTGTGAATATACAGAGTGATATGTCGGAAATTAGCAGAGATAGAGCAATGGTTAAATTGGGAAAGATTTACAGTTTTACTGGCCCAATTTAATAACAATCCAGATTTTTGTAAAAAGTCATGGCTTACTAGATATTTTGAGAAACCGAAATTCTGTCGATTTAGTCAAATCCCTCTAGCTCCTTTGTTTTTGATTTTATAAAAAAAGTGTAAATATCAAAATTGAACGGAATTGTATGCCTAATATGATTGTCATGTCCTCGTCTGCGTCACAGCTCTCGTTTTCGAAATATGACACCAACTTATCTTTATTTGAATGGAAAACATAGTTGGCTATGACCTCAAAAAATTTGACATTTTTAGAGCTTCTTAACGATATAATACTCGATATAGTTATTCATAAAAATAACGGAGTTATGGATGCTTTTTTCTCTTATTTTCACTTTTAACATAGTTAGGCATGAAATAGATTGATTTATTAATAACTATTCCAAAAAACAGTGAACAATTTTTTTATTAAGTATATCATATATAACGAAAAAACTTAATAAGCAGGTACTTACTAAAAACTTAAGAAATTAAAGTACATAATAATGGTTACAATTTATGTTCGAAAAGTCCACCATTGTTATTTAGACAAAAATTGCATCTTTTTAAGATTGACATTACCGCTTTCCTCACAGAGCGCCTATCAATTTCTTCAATTGCTTGTACTACCGCCTCCCTTAGGTCACCAACTGTCTCATACTTTCTTTTGTATACTTTGTTTTTTAGCGCACCCCATAAACAGAAGTCTATAACTGCCAAATCGGGAGACCAGGGTGGCCATTCGCGTGGGCCATTTCTTCCTATCCAAGAGTTTGGATAGATATTATCTAAGTGTTGTCTTACTAATAACGAGTTATGAGCAGGTTGGAACCACTCGATTTCTAAACGAGTTTTCAAATTCAAATTATGCAACATGTCTTGAAAAGTGTATTGCAAGTAATGCAAGTAGCGCTTTCCAGTAAGTGATTCGCCATAGATAAAAGGCCCCAGAATAGTAGACCCTATGATACCACACCAAACATTAAAACCAAAGTTTATCTGGGGTCGTCTTTGATCTACATGGAAAGGGTTTTCTTTAGCCCAGATATGCTCATTATGTCTGCTGAACATACCGCAGTTAGTAAATCTAGTTTCATCTGACCATAACACCTTTAATGGAAACTGTGGATTGTCAAGGCACATGTCTCTAAACCATGTACAAAATAAAATACGTCGATGTTCGTCACCAACATGCATCGTTTGAGAAACTGAAAGTTTGTACGGGTGGAACGTGTACGCTTTCAGTACCTTAACTAAACTTTGCTGAGATTTGCCAGCTTCTGCCGCAATCTCACAAGTTGATGTAGATGGATTTTGATTTACCATTGCCAAAACATTTATTTGTTCTGCTTCGTTAATTTGATTACGTTCCTTTGGTGGTATAGTAAAAGATCCATATCTGCGTAAACTACCGTAAAGCCTCTTAAATGTACATAGACCAGGCTGACGACGATTAAAATATCTATGAAAGTATTCCTGAGCTGCATGAACTGAATTTTTATGGTATATGATATAACATTTCACCATATTCAGCTTTTCTTCGTTAGAATATTCCATTTTATCTCGAAAACTTGTCAATATCGACTGTCAGTTCAGCACTACTACTGGAATTAAAACAATCTTTTTCATGGCTACCTACGTTAAAAGTGAAAATAAGAGAGAAAATCATCTATAATTCCGTTATTTTTATGAATTACTGTATCGAGTATTATATCGTTGAAAAGCTCTAAAAATGTCCGATTTTTAGAGGTCATAGCCATATGGTTTCCATTCAAAAAAAGATAAGTTTGTGTCATATCTCGAAAACGAGAGCAAACGAGGACATGACATTCGAATTCGGGATACAATTCACAATTCCCTTCAATTTTGATATTTACACTTTTTTTATAAAATCAAAAACAAAGGAGCTATAGGGATATGACTAAATCGACAGAATTTCGTTTTTTTTAAATATCTAGTAAGCCATGACTTTTTACAAAAATCCGAAAGTGTCATTAGATTGGGCCAGTAAAACTGCAAATCTTATCCAATTTAACCATTGCTCTATCTCCGCTAGTTTCCGAGATCCCCATACTGATCATCAAAAAAAAAAACTCAGCCTGTATAGTTATGCGTTCTGCCATGTTTTTGTAATAACGCTACTCCACCCTTCTTTGTTCCGTTATTGTTTAGAAATCTAATCTTAAGATAATCTCCCAATTTCCAAGAACACATAATAATCCTGCTGATGTTTCAGTTCCCCAAACAAGATGTTGTTGTTTACAAATATTCTCTAGACGTTACACTTTGAAACCTATATAATTTTCGAGTAATACAACATTGTTGAAGTAACATAATTAAATAAACAATTACAAAACTACCGTCTTAATCCACAGAATAGTGGATTAATACCGTTCAAAACACTGAGTCCTAATGAATAAGTTCAGCACGCCATCGCAGGGAAACCGAAAATGATTAGCTCTGGTTGAACAAAGAAATTCCACGGGTCACGCGAATGTTAAACGGTATGAAGCGTTTGCCAGTAAAGATTTCAATTGTTCCGAGGGGCTATAAAGGAGATACGACTTGAAAAGGAAATCGAATTTTTGATAGAGATTAACGGCCGGTTGTTGTTGGGCGAGTTTAAAACTTTCAGGTTGGTGGGAAAATTCTGCTGAATACCGTCCGAAATTTGATTTATCTTTAAAAATTGATTTCCTCCATTTTTAGGCTATTTGTTTTATTGTTTGATAGTTTTCAAACGAATAGGGTTTAAAAATTGTTTTCGGTATGTTTTCTAGTTTCTAACTGCTAAATAGAAATACGAAGCACTAAATGAGGATACAAAATGGTTTCATATAAACAAAACCTGCTAGGAAATCGAAGACCATTTTACCACATAAAATATATAGAAGGTACATTGACAACTACTTTGAAGATCAGACAGGCGCAAGATCTATATATTCAACAGAAAACAACCAAAAAGGAAGCAGATTTCTTACTCAAGAAATTACAGAAATCTTGCAACGAAAACAAATTTAGAGATACCATAAATTTTGCAGAAAAAATGAAGACATTTTGCGACCCGAAACCTGAAAGGTTGCTACCAGATAAAGATGATTATCTACAGGAAGTGTTCTCCATTATTCGTAAAAATTATTATCAACTCTTTAGGTTAAATACCAGTCAATATCCGTGAGATCAAGTGAAAAGAATTTATTTTAATTTCGGGTTACCAGTAAGTCGTAAACCCTCTACAGATTCTGTAGTTGAGGACCTAAACCAGCTTTCACCGATAACAAAAAGCAGATGGATATTGTAGGGAAACATTTACATGATGAGGTCAAACTGATGACGAAATTTGTTGGTGTTATTACGGATTGTGTAAAAACTGCACCGAATTAAAACAATATGAACTTGCTAGAATATATGCTAAGCAAGGCATTCAACAAGCCAAGCAAACCACCAATTTGGAATGGATTTTCATAACGACTATGCTACTAGTAAGAATAAATATACAACAAACAATAGTCTAAGATGCTTATAAGTATACGCTAGTAAAGTAATTTAAGGCAAGTGACTGTTGCGTCATCTTGTGTTTGGTTTTTATGATCTGGTTCAGCAAAAAAAGTGATGTAAATTGCCTTGTTATTTTTATCAATAAATAAATATTTTTTTGAAACGTGTGCTTGAAAGTCTGTATATTTCCAATAGTCCAAACGTTTCAAGGTTTAAATCAGACCCCGTTTACGATGGTAATTAGTTTAACAGAAATGACCATGAAAATTAAAAATTAAAAGAATTCATAATGACAAAGTAAGTAAATCACAATTTGACATCAAGTTTTAGCAATCAAACTGATGAAACTAAAGGAATTTACTGCAAATCTGATACATCAGGATAGCACTAAAAACTTTAAAGATCATGTGAAATAACAAAGCTTCTTTCAAATTGGAAAAATTTGGAACAGTTATTTTCAGAATTTCATGTGGCGCCCCTAGGCACAACTGTTTTTTCGCCTAAAATGAGACCAAAGAAATTTTGATTTTAATGAGATCTGTGGAACAGGATGAGAAAAAGAAACAAAATGATGACAAAGACTAGGTAGCCCATGTAAGTTTACCATACATTAGAGGTACAACGGACAGAATAGGGAGGTTTCTGGGTAGACACAAAATTCGAACTACATACAAACCCCAAACAACAATCGGAAAATTGCTAGGGAACCCAAAGGATAAGATGCCTTTAGAGAACCATGGAGTTTACAGCATTTCATGTGGAGACTGTTCCAAGTTATACGTCGGCCAAACAAACAGGCGAATATCCGCCCGTCGAGACGAACACAAACTATACATAAAGAACAAACAGACCAACTCTACTTTATTCAGACACGAACAAGAAACAGGGCATAAAATAGAGTTTAATACTTGTAAAGAAATCGCCAATGTAGAAAACTACAAAATCAGAACAATAGGAGAAGCGATTGAAATTGAAACCCGAGATACCATAAACAAGAGAGACGAAGCTTTAAAATTATCACCATTTTGGAAAGCAGTAATCCCATATCAAAATAACAATACAACAAAACCAGCAATAAACCCAAATAATCCGATTACCTAAATTACCGACAAAAGCCATAAACACCGCAATTGCACTTTAATTGACCATCAGCTAACCCACCCTAATAAACAAGATAAAGTACCTGAGAGATTAAGTACTACTGAGGACTCACAGGGCAGGTATAAATTGAGATCAAGATCCAGAAATTCTTCAGTTACTTAGTATCTTTTGAGAAAGCCAAATATGATTTTGGCGAAAGGTCAAGTGATTTTTCAAACGAATACAGACGAACGGATGTACACCGGAATAAATCATCAACCATATATATATATATATATATATATATATATATATATATACTATTATAAAATTGTAGTTGTCTGTTTGTTTGTTTGTTTGTTACCTCATCACGTAATAACTGCTTAATTGTCTTGCGTACAAAGGAATGACGCCTCGAAGAGAGCATTCAATATCTCCGACAGGTGAAGTAACCTGAAAATTTTATCGTGACATTCTGTCCTAGGAGTTAAGGGAGAACAGCATTTACACGGAACGGCTCCAGATTCGGAACGTCTGTGTGCTAATTCTCTCGAAAATCCTAGATGTCGGTCTTACATCTCGAGTCTATAAATAATTTAAGTTGTTATCTTGTCAGGTTAAATAATGAATCTATTGAGCAGACAAATTTATGTACGTTCTTAGGAATAATTGTGGATAATAAACTTACTTGGGAAAAACACATTGATTATATAACAAATAAATTAAGTAAGACCTCTTTCCTAATGCGCCAATTAAAATTTACCGTAAGTTTCAACGTTCTTAAATTAGCATATTTCTGCCTAGCGGAGTCGATTTTGTTCAGCTCATATTGACAAAGTCTTCTGTACACAAAAAACATCTTACGATGTACAGCTGGTGTTCCCCCATTAACCAGTTGTAAGCAATTTTTCATTGAGTTTAATATTCTGACATGCCATACATTATATATTTACCTATTAATAATGAATATTAAAAAGCAAGTATCACTTACTAGAAATGATCAAATACACAATTATTCAACTCGTAGACGCAATGAACTACATCAGCCATTCTCTAGGCTACCAGTTGGGCAAAATGCTCATATATATATAGTGGGATAAGTTTTAATAAATACAGTTAGAGTTAGAGGGAATGAGAAAAGTATAGTGAATTCTGAAAAGGAGCTCTATACATAACTGTCCAGAAAATCATACTACTCGTATGATGAATTTTTGAAAGATGCTGAGTGACGCGGGTGGTGATTGTTTTGACAAGGCAAATAAATAATTTGTATTTGTAAGATTATTTTTTTTGTAAATGCAGTGATTTTAAATGTTGAATAAAGGAATATTTATTTATTTATTCATATTTGTGTAATGCTTAATTAACCTTTTAGATTTCGGTCTGATTAATTTATTTTGACAATCTTGATGAAAAGTTAAAGTTGTAGAGAAATAAGCCTACAATTGTAAGAAATATCTCAACAATAAAAAATTCGGTTTACTTTTGTAACTTTCAATATTCATTGAAACAGAACCTGAATTGATAATAACTTTTTCAATAAATAATTTCCTGTAACCATATTCAAAGCAATCCCGTTCCAGCTTATCTTTAACAAATAAGCAAAAAAATGCTACTGATAAATCATAAAATTCTTTTGATACATTTTGCTAGGCGATCGTAAATCATTCGCTTCTTGCTACTATCCCCGAGCGGGTATTCCTGGAAAAGCCGTTCTAACCTTTCACAGGACACTATTGAGCGCCAACGAATGCGTAAACATATCAACTACTGGGAAAGTGATATCCAGACGGAAAATTTTCTCTATATATCCGGCATCGCGTCAGCATATCACAGGTTATAACTCCTCGGCTGTCACTTTGTTAGCAGTGGCGATTCGTTGTTTATGAAAGCGTATCCAATTAAGGAGGGCACATTTATCGATAAAGGAAATTACGAGAAAATTGTCACGTAGACTGGCTAGTGAAGTTATAACACTCTTACTACGTAGATACGTAGTGACACATGGACTTCAGTTATGATAGAAGGATACAACTTTACTTTTTGATCGAAAGCTTTTTAACGAAGGCCCACACTTACAAATACAATAATATATGAGCTTAGTAGTGAAATGAAAAGATTCCATTATTTCTAGGCGTCGATCCGAGCGACCGACGCGACACTTCTTCGAGATATTCTAAAAACATTTATTTATTTATTTATTTATTTATTTATTCCCTTTACAAACACCAAATAGGTAATTACATGTTAAGGGTTTATCAGGACAATGTCACAGACATGCCAATATCATGAAGAGTTTGCCTCCTGATGCAGTAATAATATGCGCCTAAGCTCACCAAATTTGATGTTAAATAGGTCAGGAACTATGTTTTTGGACAGCATATCGTTGCACACACTGAGTATATAAGTGAAGGGCTTCGGTTGTTAATGTAGAAGAGATTAGATGAGAGCAGTCTTAAGCTAATTTTGGGGACCGTAAACTTAACGCTATTGATCAAACCACAATAGGAATATTTTCTATTATTTAGAATGTTATATATAAAGACAATAGCATGGGTCTTTCTCCTCGTATTCAAAGAACACAGATGGAAGGTTGCCAACATTGATCTATAAGATAAAGATACCATCAAGGGATATATGCCATTCCTTTTGATATAGAGATAGCGCAGAAAACGTTTTTGAACTGTTTCAATTTCTTTACTGTGGGTGTAACAATTTGGTGACCAAATGTTGGAGGCAAACTCAAGGTGAGGCCTCACCATCGACTTATAAAGTCTTATGGCTGTTTTAACAGTCAAATTTTTGCTATTACGTATGACAATTCCAAGAACTTTGTATGCTTTGTTTATCAGGTAGCTGAAATGGGTATTGAATTTGAAGATATCTTGAAAAACCACCCCCAGATCTTTAACCTCCTTACACCTCTTAACCTTACTATTTCCAATGTAATAGTCTTCAATAGCTACATTGACTTTTCAGGAGAAGGAAACAACACAACATTTTTGGGTATTAACAACATTTTGTTCTCTCTAAACCAGTTGAGCGCCAAATTCAAATCGTTTTGAAGTGCAATAACATCATTTATGCCGTTAATAGATTTGAATAATTTGAAATCATCAGCAAACAACAACCCAACCCAGGTCTTCAGTCTATCGGGTAAGTCACTGGTAAAAATAAAAAACAAGAGAGGACCCAAGATGCTACCCTGGGGTACTCCTGAGGTGGCAATATAATGATGGGAGAAGACAGTACCTATCTTTACCCTTTGGGTTCGTGCGAGTAAGTATGAAGTTCTGAATGACAATACTTCACTTGAGAAACCAAGGACCCGCAGTTTTTTATCAAGACACTGAAATCCACCTTATCGTATGCATTTGCATAGTCTATGCATATGTTGTTTGTTTAGAATTGCCTCCGACACATATTCAGAGAAAATACAAAGATTTGTAACTGTTGACTTATTAGGAAGAAAACCATGTTGGTATTTTGAAATTGTGTTAGCTATGTGTGCAAGCATGAAGTTATATATAATTTTTTCAAATATTTTACCCAAGCTGTTTAATAAGTTGAAAGGGCGATAGTTATCAATATTTACCATTGCTTCTTTAAGCTTATCAGGAATCGCTGCTTTAGGGCTAGATTAAATATACTGTGTGACTGCTTAAGTTCGCATCATAAGGGAAACTTTTTTATTATTGGTTTTATAAAAAAAAGTTATTTTTTATAAAAAGTTCTGATTGGTCTTAAACCTAACATGTATCACATTAATTTTTTTCATTCGTTTATAAGGTTTGGTAGAAAATATGAGTTTGGCTCAAGGGTAAAGTATGTTTATTTTTATAATATATATATATATATATATTATATATGCTGGTTTATCATAAAGGCAAGTCGTTTTTTTTTTTTGCTTCAAATTTTTTATTTTGGAAAGAATGTCATTATCAGTTATTTCAGGAAAACTAAAACCACGTCTACAATAAAGACCATGCTGGCCGATTGTACTTGGTTCAAACACAGAATGAAAATATTGTGCAAAAGCATCTGCAATGTTTTGTTCATCGGTAAAGTTAACGTTATTCGAAGTCATACTCCGTAGCACACCACCTTCATGTGATTTGCCTCGAATGAAAGATCAGAAGGTACTGGGATCCCTATTGATATTATTGCCAGTTGTTTTTTTATAAGTTTCAAAGTCTATTGTGGTCTGTTTTTTATTATCACACCTCAATAACCTGTACTCATTGACATTTGACAAGCTTACCTTACTTCTCGTTTTAAGGACATGTAGGTGGTTTTTCCTTCTGATCATTTGTATTTAATTGAATGTGAACCAGGGAGGATACCTTCTAAACTTTGACACTTTTCTCACTATGTACTTAGGAATAGATGCGTCCAAACATCTGTACAAGTTTGAGTAAAAGCCATACACTTTTATTAACATCATCACATACCAGGACCTCTGACCAGTCACAATCGCTTAAAAGAAGATTGCCTTTAGCGAAATTGTATTTGGACTTTTTGGGAAAGGGACTCATTTTTGGCGTGCTCTTTGAAATCCACCTTCTTATTAGATCAGCACCATTAAGTGCGGATCCAGGATTGTCATTTGGGAGGGCTCGATCTCGTTTGGGGAGGCTTGATGTCACTGATGGTTGAGTTTAGCACAATAAACACTAAAACAGGCTTCAGCCCCTTAGTCCACCTCCTGTATCCGCCAGTACCACCATAATTAAATGCAAAATTTTTTGAGCCACAATTGGCACGGTTGGCTGAAGGAAACGACCTTGGGTTCCAACAAGTCGGGGCTACGGCCCACACAGCCCATATTTCAATGACAAAACTGCGGCAGATGTTGCCTCCGCGCCTCGTCTTTCTGGGGGCAGACCTAGGGTGGCCGGCGAAATCACCGGATTTGAGCAGTTGCGATTTTTTCCAGTGTGACTACCTTGAGGAAAAGGTTTTTAAGAATCGTCCTCACAAATTGGAAGACCTGACGATCCTACAGAGGAAATCGCCGCCATTCCGATCGACATGTGCCAGAACGCAGTTGGAAACTTTAGAAATCGCCTACATCAGTGCATCTTGCTGATGTGAACTTTAAATCTTAAGTGAAAAAATCGGGTGTAGTACTGACCCAATCACAATAAACCACTTTTTCTTAAGTTGTGCGAATTTCATTTTAGTAGCCCATCTGTAATGTCTTCGAGGGCACATTACATATAATATCCAAAAAAAAATGTATGAATTAGATGTTGGGGTTTAGCGGAACAATCAATAAAACACGTGCCGTCCCGTAAATGAATCACCAAATAAAAGTTAATCAACTGACCTTTTACGTCGAAGCTCTGCAGGTGGTGTTTTCTTGGTTCTTCTTTCTTCAGAGGCTAGCCCGGCAACAGCAGGAGCTGATTTTCGAGCTTCGTCAGGAAAACACGTTACACAAAAAATAGCGACGTAAAGTTCATTGATTGAGCAACCAAAAATGCGGGTTTAACAACAAATGATGCGCTTTTGTAAACACAAAAGAAACAAAATGAAAGCGGTTTAGCGGTTGTTACGACCGGAACTAATAACTCGCGGAATCGTAACACAATAACAACAAAAAGCGGTCGTTTTAAGACGGTATCAAAAGCGTCCGAATAGCCCGGAACACAATACAGGAATCACGAATACTGTCTATATTTTACACGCAAAAAAATAGCATTAGCGCGACGGAAGGTTTTGGAAAAGGTGCAGAAGTTTAAAAATCAATGAAGCAATTCAATCAAATTTAAACAATACACTAAACAAATTGCGGGAACGCACCACAATCAAACATCAAAACTGCACTGTTTGTTTTGACGCACCCTGTATAACCCTTAAATATGCTTTTGTGGAACAAATCAAAGTCACATGAAGCAAGGTCAGGTCAATGTAGTAGATATTGGGCCAGAGAAACTTTCTTTTCTGGTAAGCACTGCCTCTTAGTTGTATTTGGGACTAAATACAGTGCTCCTCATTCACTTGTTTTTGAAAAAATCCAGGTAATGATTTGTACTTTGATTGCTGATACCATTTTTAGAAAAGGTTTGCCTTTACATGTTTCCTCTTTTTCCTACTGTTCTCTTTGTCAATGTTTGTTAAATTTTAAGATCTCTCCAATCAAATGCCGGTCATTCCGTGAAAGTTTGTTCAATCTTTGGGTTTTTAATTACTTGCATTTGTAAAATTTTGTTTTTATAAGTTATTTAGTATATTTTTATAACATTTTGCAGGTACATTAAAATTTTATTGCATTTCCTGATTTATTTGAACTTCACATACTTACTGCAATAAAATAAAATTTTTATCTCATATATACTACATTTGTGTTTATTTAAAATTTCATTTGATCTTTACGTTTATTCAATTTATGTTTTTTAATCATAATATTTACCTTTCCATTCAGACAGCAGTATGCTTTTTCAATTCATTAATTGATTAAAAAGCTTATCGACAAGCCTGGTAAACTGCTTACATTTTTTAAGGCCATCCATTTATCTACAAGAAGACATCTCGACGTTTTGTCGAACTACCTAAATAAAACCTTTTAGAAGTTACTGAATCAAGCCAGCAACTTCCCTAATTTAATTTTTGATTCAACCCCACATCAATCTGTCTGTGGTTGAAAAGGTCCTTTTTCAAATTCTCGTTGTAAGACCGTCTTGAAAGTACTGTATTCATCCCTAATCACCGTGAGGACCAGACATCCAATTATCCGCGACTGCTATATATTATTGGAGGTCCTTTTTCTCTGTGTAAGCTTCCATTGAAATTCGGGTTTCGTTACGGTCGTCACAGGATTTCATTTCTTTTGGATATGAACGAATTTTTTTAAAGTAAACGTTTGACGTAGGATTTTACAAGAACTCGAGTAGGTGTGATATCAAAATTATGTTTGTTCGGGAAGCATATTTGAGAATAGTCTGAATTATTAATTAATCAGATTATCGTTATAAATGAAAGCAAGCACAAGAAACACTTTAATAACAACAGATATCGTAACAGAGTGGCAAAGTGTAGTACTATCAGAATCCTATGAAATAGGTCTCCAGAAAATCTTTTTTTAGTCTTTTTATTTCGACTAGCTGTCAATAGCTCTGGCAGGTGAAGTACCCTGAACATTTTATCGTGACATTCTATTCTAGGATTTAAGGGAGAACAGCAATTACACGGAAAGCATCCAGATTCGGAACCTCTGTGTGATAGTTTTCTCGAAAATCCTAGATGTCGGTCTTACATCTCGCTTCTACAAATATCTAACGAAATTCAAGTTCTTTTTCAGATATAATTAATAGGACTTTATTTGTGTTCAAATTCGTAATTCTTAATTTAATATGACAACAATTCAACAGCTAATGGGCTACCCAACATAATTATTTTTTTTAACCACCCTGTATAACTATAATTGCACTTAATTTTCTAACATTTATGTATAATTCCATTTCATTATATATTTCCATCACCCTGTATATGCAACTGCTCATGGACCACACATAATATTTTTTAACATTTTTGAACCACCCGGTAAACCATTCTGTATATGCGACTGACTATAAGCCACCATATTTACTCTTTTTGTTTATGAAATTTTTAACTATCTTCTGTAACAATAATTCTACTCCGATCTATATTTCAATCACCATATATATGGAACTCATTGTGGGCTACTCTATAAATTATTTCCTTTTCTAACATTTTTTATAATCATCCTGTATATCTATAATTCACATATTTCATCTACCCTATATATACTCCTGCTTAGAGATTACGAAATGTTGCATTTCCATTTCCGCCACCCTGTATATGCATCTCTGTATAATATTTTTTGCACCACCCTGTATAACTGTAGTTCTATTGCGCCCGCTATTCCAAGAACCCTGTAAAATCAACCGCTAATGGGCTTTCCTATGTAATTAATTTATTAGTTATAATTGCACTCTACTCAATATTTTAAACACCTTATATATGCAACTGCTTGTGTGCTACCCCCGAAAAAAATGATTTCTAACATATCTAGAATCGCCCTGTGTAATTATAATATACAACGCCTTATATCTCAGTCAATTTAGAACATGAGAACACATAACTTTTTACCCATCCAAAAATCGCCTTAGCAGCAATTTTTACTCTAAAAAATATCAAATAGCGATAAAATTCTTATAAGATTCTACACATCAAGTTGTATTGGAAATTTTTTTCAAGAGCAGTTTCAACTTAAAGAAATGTGGTTGGCCGTGAACTTGTCGAGAAATTAGAACTAACTATTTATCTTCAATTTCACTATTTGTATTTATACCATAGGCTTTGTAATCTTAGTTAAATTGTTTGAAACTATTTGCCTTTAAAATAGAAACAATATAAATTAATAGTATAATGTTAAAATAATAAAATAATATCGGAAAAACATTGTTCAGTTACCACGCAATACAAATTTCTGATTTTAGTTGACAAAGTATATTTAGAAAAACTTGCGAGTACCCAATAAATTGTCATTATCATATAATATCAATTTTTGTGGGTGAATTCTCAATAGCATGATAATGTAGAATAACTTTCAGGACCAAACAAAATTTGATAGTTTTTCGTTTAATTTAGTTTGTTTTTCTCATTCGAGTCAATCCGTCTAACGATTTTCTCTCCACGCAATCTGGCGGCACTGTAGACGTAAATTATGAATTTTTTATTTTACTTTATTTAATGAATGAATCAATATTGTAAATATATTTTAGCATTCTGCACTGAAGGTCGTCAATAGCCACTAAACCAAAGAAAAATCAAATAAATCGGTTGAGGGACAGAGGAGAAAATGGTATCTAACCGTTTTGTCTTTGCCTATTTATATATAGATAACCATGTATTCTCTCTCGTCCAAATTGAACTATATCAAAGGATGGTGACATTTAACCATATAACCTATAACAATAGAGAGCCTGTTCAAAATAATAGCCATGACTAAATATAAATAAATGTTTACTTACGGACCAGCCATTTACAAAAAAAAATAAAATAAAATTTAGAAATATAAGTAACATCTTCTATCTTGTAAAGGTAACAATGTAATTGATTTCAGAGTCTTTGCATACACAATTTCTTCTTATCGATTGCCCATATTGAAGTCTACAACCTTAGTAAACTTTCACTGTACCCTTTCGATTTAATCTATAAAATGATCATAATGTGGATACCATATCTGACAAGTATATTCTAGAACTGATCTTGTATAGCAAAAAATAAAGTTTTGAAGCAAGCTATGTTACTAAAATCATGTAGAGTTCTCTTAATAAAGCCCAGTAACTTGAATGCTCTATTGGTTATGTGGTTCACGAGGATGTTAAACTTCATATGACTATCAAAATATATTATTATATGTTGTCTTTGACAACTTCTTTATTTTCAAGTACATCACTTTCAAGTAAATAAGCATAATGAATTATGTATTTAAAATCTAAGAACAAAACACTTGGTTACAATAAATTGTCACCTATTCAATCTACACCATCCATACAATGCACTCAAATCTACTTGTAGTTTCAAACAGTCGTTCCGAGTCTTAACTGTTAAGAATATCTTTAAATCATCAACAAATAATAGCTACTTCGAGTATCTCAGAAATTGAATTAAATCATTTATGAAGGTAATGAATAAAATGGGAGCAAATGGGAACCTTCTGGTACTCCGGAGAAAACTAAAAAAATCTTTGGAAATGAAGTTGACAATTTTTGCTTGATAGATCTGTCCGTCAGATACCTATTAAACTAGGGCAAAAGATTTCTAAAAATACCATATTTTTCAAACTTTTTTGGGGTTAGAAAATGATCAGAAACTGCTCCTAAATCAGAAATTGCTTACAGTAGATTTACCTTTGACAAAACCATGTTGGTTTTCATTTAGAATAAATTTAAGTTTAGGTTTGATTTTTGACTTTTTTAATCATTTCAAAAACTATTAAGGGGATTTTGCTTTTTCCTCTATAATTACTAACCTCAGTCATGTCACCAGTTTTGTATATAGGTGGTCCAAATGAATTTTTCCAAATATCAGGTTAGATGCCAATTTCAATTGACGAAACACTATGCCCAAAACTTAACAAAAAAAGCCATTGGCAGTTTCCATTAATTTTTGGGTTATGTTGTTCTAGCTTCTGTGTTCAAGCCCCAAACAATGTTCACAATTATTTCCACTTTTCCGCAAATTTCTTCATGTCATTTTGATGTTCTTTTATTCTCAATTTATGGGTCTAGAATTGTGTCCAATATAGATTATATTACGTTCTTAAAGAATTTTATACATTTTTTTTAGTACTAACTGTATGTAAGAAAGATAGTTTTATACATTTTTTTACTACTGACAGAGTGTAAGAATCGTAGTCTGAAATTTTATTCAAGTTATGTTTCCTATTAGATCATCTAAAGTGAGTGCGACTTCTAGATAATACTCGTAAATATGTAGTCTTCAATAAAATGTTATTAGAAAAAAAAGGTTATTTTCTTTAACAAACGCTTAGCTGTTCCCTTCAAAATGTTAATTAATGCAAGGGACACATATTTGGAAGAAATCGTTATATAGACTTACTTACCTTTGGGTTTAATTTTATTCCATTAGACTTTTCCAAATTCTAGAATAAAAATATCTAAGTTAGTATAGATGTATCTTATATTCAAAACAAATTTGTTGCAACAAAATAAGTGTTAAAATTGTAACGACAACAAAAATCAAGTAGAGACAAAGCAAAGTTGTTACAACTATAAATTAGAGTTTCTGTTTTCTTGTTTTTTTTTCTGGACTCAAGAATTCCCGAGAAGAATGTGTAGAGAATTCTCAAATTTTTATTTTTTTAAAGAATGACAATGTTATTAAGGAATGTAGTGTAGATTATCTCTTGTTAATAAATTTAATCATTTGCAGCATGTTTAAATATAAAACTAAAGAAACTCACTCAAATGAGCCTCGAGGAAATTCTTGTAAAGATTTTAGAATGTTTCCTTTTAGAGGTAAGTATGTTCATAAATTCAATCTTAGTTATATATGCTATCTTTCATATTACAGATAAGTAAAGTTTACGGTATTTAAAGTAAACAATATAAAATTTCAAAATAATAATACAATCAATTAAAGAAAAATTGGGGTCACGTGGTCATGGATGATGTTCGTAACAATTTGGAATGAATATTATTTATGCTTTATTTTTAAAAAAATATAAAAAATTGTGCTCTTTTTCCGTATATATCAAACTAGCAGTAAATACTCTTAGTTCCATCAGCTTATATTGTCAATCATTTAATGTCAAATTGTGAATGAATTTTATATGTTAATCTTTATGACATATTTATCAAAAGTGTCCATGTGACCAACTTTTTAAAATAGCTAGTTTTCAAGAGGTAGTTCACTGTTTGTAGAAATATTAATTGAAAGATTGGAAACTACGTCTGAATTTGAATTTTACCATATCATATAAATGTCATGGTCAAAACCATATTCCTGCGGTCTAAAACTTGCTGTAAAAATAGGAGTTATTTTACAAATGATAACTTTAATCTCAATATGACCTTCAAGTCAATGGACATAAACAACTTCAGACGTACAACATTCTTTATTTGTAATTATTTTACCGAAACAAAGTTTCCAGTTGAAAAATTACTTTGAGCTTGATGTGAACTTCACCTCACTTGGTGAAGGTCAAGCCTCAAACCTAGGTTAAGCGTTGAATAGGTAAAAAAAATCTGAATATGTTTGGTATGAAAGTGCCCTTGATTACGGCTTTGAGCATGACCTGAAGGTCACTATCAAGGTCAAAGACATTTTACAATTCATTCTTGTAAGCGATTCGAGAATAACGGATTATTCTGAACCCGTCTCCATGGCCTTGAGTATGACCATGATTTTGACCATCAGTTTGACCTTGACCTGGTCATAGGAGGGCTGCTTTTTATATTTAGGTATTGGACAACCCTAGTTTTGCAATCTGACAACTGACAGCTCTATCGTAAAGTTTGACAGTTTTAAGTTTATACGTACTCAGAACGTTTTGACATACGAGCGCTATATGTTGTTTACAGTAACTTAAAGGATTCATCTCGGCCGAAAAATGGAATTAAATCGTGAACATTTTCGTGCGATTATTTTTTAGAACTTTCGACGTGGATTAAGTCAGCAAGAGTGCATTGATGAACTTAATTTAATTTTTGGCGATAAAACTCCATCAAGGACCACTGTTTATCGATGGTATGGTGAATTCAATCGAGGTCGTAGTTCAAGACGAATTTCGTGAAGGTCGTCCAAAAACAGTTGTTGTTCCGGAAACCATTGATGCTGTGCGTGAACTGATATTGCAAGATCGTCATGTGGCCTATCGTGAGATTGAGTCAACTTTACACATTAGTGGGACCAGCATACATTCAATATTGCATAAACATTTGAATGTCAAAAAATTTGTTCGTGTTGGATGCCACACAATTTGTCAATCGTTCAAAAAAAAGGCTCGTGTCGATTAGTCGAAAGAAAAGCTCAAAAATACGATCGCGGTGCTTCAAAACACGTTTATGATATAGTGACAGGTGATGAATCGTGGATTTACGCGTATGAGCCCGAAAGAAAACAGCAGTCGACTGCATGGGTGTTTCAAGATGAGCCGAATCCAACAAAAGTTTTTTGCGCACGAAGCACTTCCAAGCAAATGATCGCCTGTTTTTTCGGAAAAACTGGACATGTCGCAACCGTACCACTAGAACAACGCAGAACACTCAATTCTAAGTGGTACACAACCATTTGTTTGCCAGTTGTCTTCCAAGAAATGAGGAATACCAACAGCCGAAGACGGATCACTCTTCACCACGACAATGCGATCCTCCACACATCGGCTCAAACAACTGCATTTTTGACCACTCAAAACATCGATTTGATGAGTCATCTGCCGTATAGTCCTGACTTGTCACCAAATGGCTTCTTTTTATTCCCCTACGTAAAAAACAAAGTGAGAGGTCAACGTTTTTCGACATCTGAAGAAGCGGTTGCAGCGTTCAGAATGCATGTTTTGGAGATACCTCAATCAGAGTGGAAAAAATGCTTCCACAATTGGTTCAAACGCATGCAAAAGTGTATAGATCTTCATGGGGAATATTTTGAAAAACAATAAACCGATTTTTGATCATTAATATTTGTTTTTGTTCTCTAATCCCGAAATATAAAAGGCAGCCCTCGTATCAAGAGTGAAGGGGTCTGATTTAGACCTTGAACCGTTTTGATAATTTGATATGTACTGACTTTCCAGCAATAGTGTTCTTTCCAAGAAATCATGAAAATACAAATTATATTTATGGTTTTATTTGCCCATATCAAGATTAGTGGCATATTATGTTCTCTCCAATGTGAAATAATATTTGTTTTTGACAATTTATTTAATCCAGAGATAAATTTGAGCAATATTTCGAAATTGCTTCATCACCCTTTGTCTCTATTACAAAGAAAATACTTATCTATAACAAAAAATCGCGAGTCACAGTGAACAGTCAGAATTGGTAAAACGCTCTTCAATAATCACTTTGACAATACTTCATCATTATTGTTCTACATAGAAATACAGCATTCGTTTCAAAATTGCAAAGTTCCTAAGTTTATGTAAAAGCTTTACTTGCTGTTCCATGTTTTCTAAAAATAATTTGCAGACTAATTTTCAATTTAGCATAGATATTAAACCTCCATAAGCATATACAGGCTTTGATGAAATCAACAAGCCGTAGGCTCAATAATGATGCCATTCAAAAGGGGATGAAGTGCTCTTTATAGGGAAAGTGACGCACAAAAACATTCCGTGTTGAATAAACACGACCGCGTGTGTACAGTTCGAGAGTCATGAAGATTAAATTCACTTGTATTCGTCCTACGTGTTTGGTAATCCGACGGCTCTGTTGACTCTTCAAAATGTTGGGCTCATTATTTAATTTGCAGGAAGAGACAAAACATTTTGTGGTGGAACGTAGTCGGAGTTGTAGGATGTAGGACCCAGATCTATTTGCATTTATGAGATGATTTATGAATGGGCCATTTGGATTCCAGCAGCTAGTCTTGTATTCCGAACAGCATGCGATGTGAAATACATATCCAGAGTTACCACATGGCAAACAATTCATTAGGTGAAGTTTAGTTCGTGTTGTTTTGAGGGTAATATTTAAATTGTTGTGATGGAGTCCCGTATACATGTAGGAGGTTTTGTGAACCAAACAAAAGTTTTGAGGCAAATACTTCTTAAAGGAAACCCACACTAATATACGCACAACCAAATTTATACGGAATCACCTAGGAATTACAAAAAACAGTAATTTACTGATAATAAATGATTTTTTTAAATAAAAAGCAGGTTATACAAATCAAATTTATTTTAAAAAAATATTGAAAATGAATACAAACAATTTTATATTACACAAACATTAAAAACGTGAATATCACCAAACACTAAAATTAATTAAAAACCAAAATCTGAGGAGTAATAATACAATTTTGGTAGTTTATTAGTCAGTATTCTACATCGTATGCTTTTTATGCTTTAACATTTTTTTCTTGGAAAACATTTCTGTATTCCGTTAATGTAGTTTTCACTAGCTATCCTACTTTGCCATGGTTATCCTCAGCATTTATCCTTGACTTAAGCATATCCCACAAGTGTTAAATTCATTTAAGACCCGCGGAACAAGCAGGTTATTCCAAAACAGTCACATCTTTCTCGTCTAAACAATTTCTCGCTGTTCTGAGGGTATTGGGAGGTATATTATCTTTCATACATAAGATATAATCATCTTTCTCGTCTAAACTATATTATCTTTCATACATAAGATATAATCACCGACAGCACCTCACCAAAGGCTAGCACAATTACATGTACCTCGGACCTGGTGTCCAATGGGAAGCAAGTTAGTTTTCTCATCACTTATGATATCACCCCAAAAGATTAAAGTCACACTTTTATGCTTGGGGACCGATCTCCCACGATTTCACGATCGTTTGATTGTAGTCCAGTGTCGCCAATTTTCAATAGTCCAGTTTTGATGCTCCAAAAACCAATTTTATGGAGAACCCTTAACTGTCTTCTACTGAACAATTCTCTTCCTTGTCAGATATCACAAACGCAAAATGGCGGATCCAATATGGCAACTTTGATTGCCCTGAGACTCAAATAATTAAGACATTAATCTGAAATTCGGTGTCTGGGTTTTTTTGAAATTTCAAGAGCATATCCAATATAGTCACCGTGTAGGGGAAAGTGGGTCACAGTGAATCACGAGGTACAGTGGATTATTCAGTAGAATTCACTTTGTCTTACTCTAATACACATAAACAAACGCGTGACTACCGCTGTTCCATATTGTTCTACACCGTATTAGCCGTCAACCAGATATCAGTGAGGGAAGAGGTGCCCTTGTAACCCAGTCAGTAATTACTGAAACTATTTTTTCGCATGGTTTTAAAATTTGTTGTATTCCAAAGTGAATGAGAAATGCAAATGTGTGCATATATTTTTTTGTGATTGTTATTTTTTATTTATTATTTTATTGTTAAATTTGATAGAATTACTTCATTGATTTTTAAACTTCTGCACCTTTTCCAAAACCTTCCGACGCGCTAATGCTAATTTTAAGTGTTTTTGCATGTAAAATAAAGACAGTATTCGTGTTTTCGTGTATTGATTTCCGAGCTATTCGGACGCTTTTGATTCCCTCTTAAGACGGCCGCTTTTTGTTGTTGTTGTGTTACGATTTCGCGAGTTATATTTACGGTCGTAACAACCGCTAAACCGCTTTCATTTTGTTTCTTTTGCTTTAATCAATGAACATAACGTCGCTATTTTTTGTGTAACGTGTTGTCCAGACGAAGCTCTAAAACAGTTCCTGCCGCTGCGGGGCTAGCCTCTGAAGAAAGAAGAATCAAGAGCACCTGCAGAGCTTCGACGTAAAAGGTCCGTGATTAACTTTTATTGGTGATTTCATTTACGCGACGATACAATGTTTTGTTGATTGTTCCGCTAAAGGTCCTTCGTCAATTACATACTTGCGTTGAACCAGCATTGAACTAACACCGCAACATCTAATTCATACATTTTTTTGGATATTATATGTAATGTGGCATCGAAGACATTACACCCAGAGTTAACATTAATTTCTGCTTTTTTCCTGGGTAAAAATGTTTCGTTATCGTGTAAGGGAAACTAATATCGGATTCATACTGAAAAACAAATGAGTAAAGGTCTAAAACTTGTATGAAATCGCCAGAAGATAACAGCTGGTGCAAAATCGACTTGTGTTCCATTTACAACGTTATGTAGACATTATATGTGCTTCTTCCTCTACTAATTCTTTTATGATTATGAATTGCCTTTAGTGAGCAACAATAAGACATACACTATCTGCAGCTGTAGCTGGTAGTTCCTCCAAAGATATTGAAAAGAGTCCATTCCAATTCTCAGGGCTACTTAAAAGGAATCCGCATAAAGCAAGGCGAAAAGGTAACACTTAATAATAAAAAAATTAAATGGGAGAAGAAGAAAGGAAACTTAATCACATAAAGGAGAAAGCAAAGAACAGAAAAAATTTAGAAGAGTGTTCCAGGGAAGAGTAATATCAAATAAGTGAAGAGGCAACAATTATAGAGGATGAAGAAGACGACTACGAAACAGTGGATTCCAACAATTTTTCTGTAGCCAAAGTTAGTGTTTTTAGATCTAACAAAAACCAAGATAATTTTCATATGCCAAAGTGCATGATATTGCTAGGGTTGCGTTGCAAGATATTAAGATGATTTTACCATAGCCTAAGTTTACTAGTAACACAAAAAGAAAACAGGGAATGTACCACTTTGTTATTAAGTTTTCTAACATTAATTTAGGTTAATCTCATTTTTTTGATCTCAATCTAAACTCTTAAATAATTATATACAGATATATATCCACATATTTAGAACTATATCATTCAACGTATGAAAGCAGTTTCGAACCAGGAGTTCTCGTCAGATACGCTTCCTTGAATGGCAAGTTCTACCTTTAACATATCTTTATTTACAGAGTTAGAATTACAATAAATTTTCTTACTCCTATCCTCTAATTCTATTTTATTTCCCTACTTTCTTTTTCCTATTTGATACAATGAACAATGGACAAGTTCTAAAGTAAAATACTTGTATGTAATACACAATAGTAAGATAACAGTCAGTGTGTTGAACCTAATAGATGTCGGTGACATCTACCGTCTAGTGAGTAATTTAAGTATATGAAGGCATACTATGCTATAACATACCTATACCATACTCTTTACAGATGGTTTGAGTGTATGGTATATGTTATAGCAGAGTATAAATCAAATCAAAAATCAGTATAACACATCTTGCATAATTTTTGGCTCCATTTTTTCTTGCATATTGTCGATCAATCAGATCGAAAATGTTGTTAAAAATTGTAATTCGATAAAAAAAATTAAATTATAATCACATAAATTTTTTTAAATTATTGTCACAGTACTTCCTTTTTTTAATAACGCAATGGTTTAAAATGGTTTTTTAAATATGTAAATATTTCTTTCAAATATTAATCTCTAACAATATTTTAGGCAAATTACTAGTATTAAGATATGTTTTTCTAAAATTTAAATACCTTGAGAATTCTCTTCCATTTTATTGATAGCGATATATATTTTTTTGAAACATTGAAACTTCTGAATGTGAATATTTCATCAAAATCGTTAGAGTAATGTATCAAATGAACTGGACATACATGCACTTAAAGAGTGCTCATTTCATTCATTCATTAGAGTGGATAAAGTAATTCACAAGTTTTGACTCCATGGCCTACATATAAGAAGAAAAGAGTAAACTTAAAACTGCGAAATTTAATAAAAGCTAAATACCCTAGGTCAAAAAACAAGTTAGTGTTTAACCACACCAAATACTCCGCAGAATTTCCAAGTTCAATGTTTGCTCGTAACTTCCTTGAGGGCAGCGGAAATATTTTCTTATTTTTCCGTTTTCCCGCAGCGACCTTCTGGCTATTATTTTTGTATTTCTTTTTAATCAGCCTTTACTTCTGATGGCGAGGTAAACAAGTCAATACGAAACATTCGACGTCAATAGGTCACAGGATTGAAAGGTAATTTTTGTGCGAATATTGCCTACATATTTTGTAGGTTGTTTGTTCAACTGTTAATATGAACGTGAGCCAATTTCAAAGATGTTATTCGAAAACTGAATTATTTGTTATGATATTTATGGAATTTTTCTCGGTTTCTAAATTGATCATTTAATTAGTGTCAAAATATTTACTGTAATGTCTCAGAATTTGTGTTGATGTTTCTATGAGAGTCAAGATATAAGCGTTATGAAGTACAAATACTATATGGAATATTCCGAACCCTTCAGTTTCTATCCATGTTTATTTACAAATGTTATCCTGTAATTTGTCATTGGGATGATAGATGGGGACAGCTGATGTCTTGAAGACATTTACACCTGCATACTGTAAATAGACTATTTGCTAATGGCATTGATGTAACAATTAAATTGATATAAACAAGTAGAGCTATGTAATAAAGGTTCATCATCAACTTTAAGGTGGTGAAATCACTTACAATTTCTTCATGTAGAATATCACGTAAGGAATGTGTTCAAAATAATGAATATTTTCATTTTTTGGTACGATTTTTACTTATACGTTTATTAATTAAGTGTCGTTACGAATTTACATCTATTTTTACACCTAGTTCGTCGCTATCCTGATAGAGAACGACAAACAAAAGCATATGATCATCTTATACATGGTGTTTAGTAGAAGGTTCGCCAAATATGGAGGGCGGATAGGAGGGCTCATGTGCAATATTCTGTAGCCCATATAAGAGGGTTGCCTTTTATATTTCGGCATTGGACAACCCTAGTGTTGCAATCTGACAACTGACAGCTCTATCGTAATGTTTGGCATTTTTGAGGTTATACGTACTCAGAGCGTTTTGATATACGAGCGCTATGTGTTGTTTACAGTAACTTAAAGGATTCATCTCGGCCAAAAAATGGAATTAAATCGTGAACATTTTCGTGCATGGATGAACTTAATTTAATTTTTGGCGATGAAACTTCATCAAGGACCACTGTTTATCGATGGTATGGTGAATTCAATCAAGGTCGTAGTTCATTCCAAGACGAATTTCGTGAAGGTCGTCTAAAAACAGTTGTTGTTTCGGAAACCATTGATGCTGTGCGCGAACTGATATTGCAAGATCATCATGTGACCTATCGTGAGATTGAGTCAACCTTACACATTAGTGGGACCAGCATACATTCAATATTGCATAAACATTTGAATGTCAAAAAAATTTGTTCGCGTTGGATCCCACACAATTTGTCAATCGTTCAAAAAAGGCTCGTGTCGATTGGTCGAAAGAAAAGCTCAAAAAAATACGATCGCGGTGCTTCAATACACGTTTATGACATAGTGACAGGTGATGAATCGTGGATTTACGCGTATCAGCCCGAAAGTAAACAGCAGTCGACTGTATGGGTAGTTCAAGATGAGCCGAATCCAACAAAAGTTGTTCGCGCACGAAGCACTTCCAAGCAAATGATCTCCTGTTTTTTTCGGAAAAACTGGACATGTCGCAACCGTACCACTAGAACAACGCATAACAGTCAATTCTGAGTGGTACACAACCATTTGTTTGCTAGTTGTCTTCCAAGAAATGAGGAAAACCTACCGCCACGACAATGCGAGCTCTCACACATCGGCTCAAACAACTGCATTTTTGACCACTCAAAACATCGATTTGAAGAGTCATCCGCCATATAGTCCTAACTTGTCACCAAATGACTTCTTTTTATTCCCGAACGTAAAAAACAAAGTGAGAGGTCAACGTTTTTCGACACCTGAAGAAGCGGTTGCTGCGTTCAGAATGCATGTTTTGGAGATACCTCAATCAGAGTGGAAAAAGTGCTTCGACAATTGGTTCAAACGCATGCAAAAGTGTATAGATCTTCATGGGGAATATTTTGAAAAACAATTAAGCGATTTTCGATGATTAATATTTGTTTTTGTTCTCTAATCCCGAAATATAAAAGTCAGCCCTCGTAACACCTAGATAGCTTAACGTTTTTGTTTTTTTTTTAATTTTTTTTCTTAGTTCTCAGATTTTTGAGTATAAACTTCTGTAAGTTTTTTATTTTTGGCTGTATATTCCCCATACAAAAAAAATCAAAATCTGGGGACCTTGGAGCCCGGAGTATTGACGCAAGCCTGAAAAGTGGTAATTAAGTTTTTTCAAGTAAATTGCTTTGTATTAATATGTCAACAACGACAACTATGTAAATGTCAAAAATTTCATAAATTTCAAACATTTCAAACTGCCAGAAACGTCAAAAATGCGAGACATGCAATAAATGTCTTAAATGTCGAAAATGTCAAAAATACCAAAAATGTAAAAATGTTTAAAATGACAAAAATATTAAAAACGTGAAAAAAATAAAAAATGTGAAAAAAGTCCAGTGTCAAAAATGTCAAAAACTTCAACAATGCCAAAAATGAAACCTCGAAGAGAGAATGCCAAAAATGTTAAAAATGCCAAATATGTCAAACATGTTAAAAATGTGAAAATGTCAAAAATGTCGAAAATGTCTAAAAAATTAAACATGACAAAAATGTTAAGAAATGCCAAAAATGTGAAAAAATTTTAAAATATCAAAATGACTGTGTACCTAGTAAGACTCCCAATTGGGCTCTCTGTGGGTCCTGAAACTTCGAGAATAACGATATTTTAAAATATTAAATATCAGTTTATTTGCATTCCTCCTCTGCTGACTGAACAGCCTCCAAATCTGTTTTTGAAGGCCTTACATTCCATTATTCGGAAGAATCAAAAATTGAGGCAAGCGCTAAAAGTGGTCTTTTCAACTCAGTTGCTTTGTTTCAAAATGTCAAAAATGGAAAATATATCAGTGTCAATAATTTCTTACATGATAAACATGTAAAATGTAAGAAACGTAAAAAATATAAGACAAGTCATAAATGTCGAAAATGTCAAAAAATGCCAAAATGTCGAAAATGTCTAAAATGTTAAAAATGTCAAAAATGTCAAAACATGT
Organism: Octodonta nipae; assembly: GCA_034190945.1. NCBI lineage: Eukaryota > Metazoa > Arthropoda > Insecta > Coleoptera > Chrysomelidae > Octodonta > Octodonta nipae. The sequence continues at coordinate 117,728,596 of CM067221.1, forward strand.
AAAAAAATGTTAAAAATCAAAAATGTTAAAAACGAAAAAAGTTTCAAAAATGACAAAAATGTCAGAGTTTTCAAAAATTTGATTTCAATTGCAACTGATTGATAAATGTAAAAAATGTCAGAGATGTCACAAAATGTTAAAAATGTCAAAAATGTCAAGAATTTCAAGAATGTCAATATGTCAAAAATGTCGAGAATGTCAAAAATGTCAAAATTGTCAAAAATTTCAAGAATTTCAAAAATGTCAATGTCAAAAATGTAAAAATGTCAAAAAGCCAAAAAGGGCACAAAAGCCAAAAATCTCATAAATATAAAATGTCAAAAATGTCAACATTGTCAGAAATGTCGAAATTTTCAATGATAAAAATATCAAAAAATTCCCAAAAATGTCAAAAAAGCCAAAAATGTGGAAAATGTAAAACAAAAATTTCAAGAACGTAAAAACGTTTAAAATGTCAAAAATGTCCACAATGTTAAAATCGTGAAATATGTGAACAATGTGAAAAGTGTCAAAATTGTCAAAAATTTCAACTATTGTCTTCTAAACGTTGTTTGTGGCATATTCTTGATTACTTTCATGATTTTTTGGGCAATAACACCACAATCGAAATAAAACCACGTATATTAAAGGAAAATCAAACGTTTCAAAGTCTATTCTGACTTTGTTGTCAATGGCTTTATATTTATTGATGTAAATTGCAAAATGAAAATTTGATTTATGAGATTTAAATTGACATTAGAAATATACAGGTAGCACAGAAAATGCTAAACATCATGTATTATAGTTAAACAGTTTTCAAATTAGAAGAATTTTAAAGAGTTGTCTTTAGAATTTATAAGTGGCGTTCCTAGGTACGACTTTGTTTTAAGATATCGCATTCACCAAAAATGCGATCAAAGAATTCTATTGTTTCCGCGATCCCATTAACGTCATAAGGGAAAACCTAGGAAAAACCTTATGAACTATCCCGATACTGGGTTGTTCAAAAAGAAGGTTACCATTAATAATTTCTTCCTTAATTGTCGGTAACCAGATACGATTAAATTCTACAGAAGTAGAAGCGATGCAATCGTCTTCATTCAGAAGAATTAAGGCAGACTCTTTTATTTTTCGTTTTGTGTTATGTTTTTCTTTGTGAAGTATAGTTAAATTGTCAAATTGTATTTTATGGCCTAGTTCCCAAGCATGTTCACAAATTTTCGATTTTTCAAATTGTCGTTTCTTTATGTAATTCTTGTGTTGATTTATTGGTACGTTTAATGGTCTCGTTTCTCCAATATAAAATTTAGTGCATTCGCAAGGAATCTTGTATATGCAGTTTTTTGAGTTCTTTCAATATACGTGGTTTTATTTCGATTGTGGTTTTATTGCCCAAAAAACATAAAAGTAATTAAAAAATGTTAAAAACTCCAACAATGTCAAAATTTAAAAAATCGATAAAAATGTCAAAAATCTCAAAAATGTTAAAAAATTGCACACACAATTTGAGTCTCTGTGGGTCCTAAATCTTCCATATATTATAGACTTCGTTTTAAAATATTATATAGCAGTTTATTTGTATTCCGTCTATGCTTGCTGATTAGCTGTCACATCTCTTTCCGAAGGCCTAACATTTTCGTTCACTGGGCTGTTTTTCCAGTTTTGTTTTTTGACAAACACCCAATTTTATACGTCAGTTATAATTAGGGTTATATACCTACTGCAATGAATCCGTAATGAGCTGTTGCCAGACAACCTGTAATTAATCTAAACTCTTGAAATTGAACAATAAATGGATCAATTTGGGGTGAAATCAATTATCATAGTTGATGGTTGTATTGACGCTCGCAGCAATTTACACAAAATTAATGACTATTTGCAGTAAACGTCATTAATTTCAATCGTCTCATCCTTTATTCGACCTAACGAAATTAGCGGCAACCAGCAGCGATTTCCTTGTCATGTTTGTTTTAATTATACATTTCGCGATGATTATTCGAAACGGAAGGTACTGGAGTTGAAAAAAAGGGTCTGAAATGTTATTTGTAAGCCTCTTTCAGTTTATTGTCATTTGAGGAAATGGCAATATTTACTCACGCTTTGAAATTCGTTTTAATTTTCAGAGTTTAAGGTCGAAATTGTGTTTTGTACTTTAATTTTTAATCAAGATGTTTTTTGAGTTGACATATTTTAGAAGATAATGTATTAAAATGTCCGCGCTTCTGCTTAAGTGTAGGTTCGGTATCTCCTTGTTGGTCGATGTTGGTTATCTTAGATGGGTTTATGTAAGTATCGTTTCCAGTGCTAGTGGTAAACCTTCGAGGTCATGGCGTTTCTCGAATTCTATGGTTTTCCTCAGATCCTGGATTTATAATTCTCGATCTTGACTCGGGGTTTTGTTTTTTCAAAGTTGAGTTTGGGTGTTTTGCTGGGATAGTGTGGGTGACTTCTGTTTAACTGGATTTATGCATATCTGCGTATGTTGATTTTTCTATTTGTTTGGTCAACACAAGAAAGTTGAAAAAAAAAATTGTCAAAAAGTCTAAGAATGTAAAAATTTAAAAAAAAGTCAAAACTCAAAAATGTTAAAAATGCCAAAAATGTCAAAAATGTCAAGAATGTCAAGAATTTCAAGAATGTCAAGAATTTCAAGAATGTCAAAAATGTCAAAAATATCAAAGATGTCGAAAATGTCGAAAATGTCAAAAATGTCAAAAATGTAAAAAATGTCAGAAATGTCAAAAATTTGAAAAATGTCAAAAATGTCAAAAATGACAAAAACGTCAAAATGTCAAAAATGTTAAAAATGTCAAAACATGTCAAAAATATGAAAAATGTCAAAACATGTCAAAAATATGATAAATGATAAAAATCAAAAATGTTAAAAACGTAAAAAGTTTCAAAAATGACAAAAATGTATGAATTTTCAAAAATTTGATTTCAATTGCAACTGATTTGTAAATGTAAAAAATGTTAGAAATGTCAAAAATGCCAAAAATGTCAAAAATGTCAAAAATGTCTAGAATGTCTAGAATGTCAAGAATTTCAAGAATGTCAAAAATGTCAAAAATGTCAAAAATGCCAAAAATGACAAAAATGTCAAAATGTCAGAAATGTTAAAAATGTCAAAACTTGTCAAAAATATTAAAAATGTCAAAACATGTCAAAAATATGAAAAAAGATAAAAATCAAAAATGTTAAAAACGAAAAAGTTTCAAAAAGGACATAAATGTAAGAATTTAAAAAAATTGATTTCAATTGAAACTGATTGGTAAATGTAAAAAATGTCAGAAATGTCAAAAATGTCAAAAATGCCAAAATGTCAAAAATGTCAAAACATTTAAATAATGTGAAAAATGTTAAAAATCAAAAATGTTAAAAACGTAAAAAGTTTCAAAAATGACAAAAATGTCAGAATTTTCAACAATTTGACTTCAATTGCAACTGATTGGTAAATGTAAAAAATGTCAGAAATGTCAAAAATGTCAAAAATGTCAAAAATGTCAAAAATCTCAAAAATGTAAAAAATGTTAAAAATGTCAAAACATGTGAAAAATGTTAAAAACGTAAAAAATTTCAAAAATGACAAAAATGTCAGAATTTTCAAAAATTTGATTTCAATTGCAACTGACTGGTAAATGTAAAAAATGTCAGAAATGTCAAAAATGTCAAAATGTCAAAAATGTCAAAACATGTCACAAATGTCAAAAATGTTAAGAATCAAAAATGTTAAAAGCGTAAATATTTCAAAAATGACAAAAATTTCAGAATTTTCAAAAGTTTGATTTCACTTACAACTGATTGATATTAGTGGTTGATTCAGAATATTCATGAACATTGACAGTTATGTAGACCCGAGATGTAACGTCAGTTACCTCTGATTAAGTATTATCACGAGGTTTCCCCTTTGAAAATCTTGCAACTTTCCTCAAAAACTTTTTTTTTCCGAAATTTTATCCTTTTTAGTTATTCTGTAGTTGTAATACTATTCATTCGCCAGGTTCAACATTCAACATTTCTGTACCACAAATAATTTTCTTCAAGTGGATCAACAAAAATGTTTATAATTTCAATAATCGCAAATGTGACAAATCAGAATATGTGAAAATGTCAAAAAAGTGAAAAATGTCAAAACTGTAAAAATTTCAAAAATGCCAAAAATGTCAAATATATCAAAAATGTCAAAAACGTTAGAATTTTGAAAAATCGTCTAATTTCAATTGTAACCGATTGGTACTGGTAGTTAATTCAGAATATTTTCGCAATTTTTCCTTAAAATGAATTTTTTTACTTAAATTTCATTCTTCTAAGTTATTCTGCAGTTGCAATAATTTTCCTTCACCAGGTATATGTAGTTCAACAATCAAGATGACTGTTCCTCAATTAATTTTCTTCAAGTAGATTAAGTTCCCAAATCAATAAACGCAAATCTCACAGCCGTTAAACATCAAGCAATTCCGTAGTTCCCAATTAATCGCTAACACTTTGATGGGGTTTGCGAATCGAACACACCATTATCCTACTTCTGTGCAAACTCTTTCAGGAGACATAGCCATGTCAAATATTTACTCAACACCATCACACACACACAAATCCCGAATGCACAGAAAATGCGTTGCACGATTCGTTGTGGTCTTGCGTTCCCGCTTTGTTCCCATTTGCGTTCAAACTTCAACTCCGATTATGAATATCGTAACTTTCATCGATGCATAGATGCAATTTCACTTCGTGTGCTTCGCAAATGGACAACATTCGTCATTATGTCACACCGCATGAATGGAATACCTAAGTGCATTCGTTGACTGCGAAGGTGGTGTTTCCATTAATAGGGACGTGCAGCTCGGTACTGCCGTTTGTTTTCATTTTGGATGAAACTATTGTCCCAGGCGAAACTGTAATTTGCTTCTCGGTAGTCGGTGTATTTGTATGTATAGGTGCATATTTGGAATGAGTACATGCTAGCTTCGTTTCGTGCTTGTTAGTATGTAGTAAGTTTCTGATTAATTTCTAATCCAATTAGCTCAAAACGGATCGATTATATGGAGCAGGGAGATATTAAACAGGAGATTGGATAAATCGGTGATATGCTCGTGGATTATGGGTAATCCAAGTAATGTGTGTGTTTTGAATTAAGAAAAAATACTCGTTGACTAAGTATCTGTATCTATTTGTTTTCTGAATGATACTTGTGGCATATTTTTCAATGTCTAAGTGCTTTTTGGGAAATAGCACCATAGTTTAAAGAAAATTGCTGTATATTCCAAACATTTCGGGGTCTAGATCAGACCCCGTTGTCAATGGTTAAGAAACTATGGATTAAAAGGCGCAATTCTAAGATGTAAATTAAAATTTTTGACAATGTGTATTATTTGATTTTTGACGTAACTAAGAGAATTTTATTTGTAATATACAGGGTAGCACAGAATTTTCTAAAGATCATATAATCATAAAGTTCCTTTCAAATTGGAAGAATTTGAAAGGGAGATATTCAGAACTTTATGTGGAGCTCCTAGGTGCGACTTTGTTATAAGATAGAGCATTCTCCAAAAATGCGACCAAATAATTTTGTTGATTCAGTGATCCCATTAAAATCATAAGGGAAAACCTAGGAAAAACCTTATGAACTATCCCGATATTGGGTTGTTCACTAGGACTTGACCATTAGCAATTTCTTCCTTAATCACCAGCAACCAGGAACGACTGAAATATACGGAGGTAGTAGCGATACAATCGTTTTCATTTAACAAAACTAAAGCAGACTCTTTCAGTTTTCTTTTGGTGTTGTGTTCTTCTTTGTGTAATATAACTGAATTTTGACCAAGGTCCCAAGCATGTTCACAAATTTTGGATTTTACAAATTGTCGTTTTTTTATGTAATTTTTGTGTTTATTTATTCGGACATTCAGAGGTCTAGAGGTTTCTCAAATAAAGAATTTATTACATTCACACGGAATTTTATAAATGCAATTTTTTGTATTTTGAGTTATGTTATTTGGTTTGGTTTTTGACATAATTGATTTTAGTGTATTTCTTGTTTTAAATGATGTTTTGATATTATATCTGTTTCCCACTCTTTTTAGTCTTACTGATAGACCCTGTATGTATGGTATAGTTATTCTATTCATGTGTTTATCTTGGGAGTCAGTGTTGCTTGGTGAAGTTTGATGTTGATTGTTAGGGATTGTTTGGTATTCCATTTTGTTTAACTCGTTATTAATAAATTTCTTTGGGTAATGATTGGCAGAAAGTACATTTCTTATAAACGTTTTTTCTTCAGTGGATTTATTGATAATAGAACAGTTGGTTTTTGCTCTGTCATATAGAGATTTAATGATACCTCTTTTTACTGAACTTGGATGATTAGAGTTAAAGTTGAGATACCTGTTAGTATGAGTTGGTTTTCTGTAAATTTCTGTTTCAAATGTCGATTGTGTTTTGGTTATTAAAATGTCTAAGAATGGTAATTTGCTCTTCTGTTTACTCTCTTGTGTAAACTGAATAGTTGTTTCTCTGTTGTTTATGTCGTTAAGTAATGCATGTAAATCCTCAAGATTATGTTCCCAAATAACTAATATGTCATCAACATAACGCCACCAAACCAAAGGTTTATCTGTTTTGAGAAAATTGTTTGTTCTTCAAATTTTTCCATAAAAAAAATTCTTCCAATTTGAAAGGAACTTTATGATTTTATGATCTTTAGAAATTTCGGTGCTACCCTGTATATTACAAATAAAATTCTCTTAGTTACGTCAGAAATCAAATAATACACATTGTAAAATATTTTAATTTACATCTTAGAATTTGTCCCTTTTTTATCCGTAGTTTCTTAACCATTGACAACGGGCTCTGATCTAGACCCCGAAACGTTTGGAATATACAGCAATTTTCTTTAAACTGTGGTGTTATTTCCCAAGAAGCACTTAGATATCTGTATCTATATCTACTATTCTATACTACTATAAAATTGTAGTTGCCTGTTTGTTTATTTGTTTGTTTGTTTGTTTGTTTGTTCGGGCATCACATAAGAACTACTAAACTGATTTTCCGGAATCTTTTTTTGTTGCAAAGCCTATAGTTTGACTTAAAATCTGGTATAAATTTTATCTGCCTACATTGACAGAAACAGCAGAAATAGCGAAAAAACTTATAGGTATGATGTTGGGTAACACAAAAAACCATTGAATGTCTAAGTACTTCTTGGGAACTAACACCACAGTTTAAAGTAAATTGCTGTATATTCCAAACATTTCGGGGTCTAGATCAGACCCCGTTTTGAATGGTTAAGAAACTACGGATAAAAAAGATACAATTCTAAGATGTTTTTACAAGGTGGTTGAAAAAAGTTGAATAAAACTGTTATATAGGGTGGCCTTTAAGCACTTGCAGTTTGGGTGAAATATAATCGGGTTTGGTGGACTTATAGTTATGAAGGGTGGTTTGCAAAGAATTGTACATTCCATAAGCGGGTGAAACCGCGGGTAACGGCGAGTATCTGATAATGCAGTTTCACAAATATGATCCTAGCTAAACCCTGATTGCTTGCTGGGCAAAATATTTTTACGATTTAAGTAACTACAAATTTGTTTATCTAAGTACCATAGAAATCATGAAACGTTATGTTTAGTTGAGCAGTTCTAGGAAAAATATAATTTATGATTAATCAGAAAACTAAATATAGTCGTTCTAAGCAGTTTGTAACATAAGGTGAATAAACTCATCTCTTCTCTATAATTACAGCTCTTGTGTAGCAAGTAATTACTAGAAAGAAAATCCACTCAGTCGAAAAATTAACTCGTTACGCGAAAAATTACTTTTCCCCGAATCAGTACATTCTGACAAGAGATGATAACTACAAAAAAAAAACATTTAATTGACTATCAAATCTTGGTTTGGGGTCACTAACGACGGTTGCCGACTCTCTTAATGAAACACGATAAGTGTCGTAAAAATCCTCATAAATCATATACATTTAAAATGATTTGGATGAAACCCGCACTCAAAGGTCCGTAAATGCAAACGTAAACCTTTATGGCAGCCATAAAACGTTATTATAGTAAGAATTATAGTCGTACGTCTATTTATATATTCTGTTTGCAGGAATGAATTTTTGGATGTATTTATCTGATGTGTTTGCTTTGAGAAATCTATTGACCTTCTTCGAAGGTATACTTGGTGAATAGAGCAAAGTATGTTCCTAAGAATTGAACAAATCTTTTGTGGAAAATGTATAGCAAACAATTACGTGGAAATGGTTTTGCATATAGATTTGAAATTTTGTAGTGTTGCGGTGTTATCTGTGTTGTTGAATTGGCATCATAAGGTTAAATGTATAAAATATTGTTGAAAATTTTTCCTTATTGATTAGTGATTCTATAGAAATAGGCAAAAACAGAACAGTCCAGAATCATTTTCTCCTGTGTCCCTTTCTTTATTTTTGTTTTGTTTAGTAGATATTGACGAGTTTTAGTTCTCACTACTACCAATGTCAAACTCATAAATAATAGTAACAGTGCTGCTAGATTACTTGGACCGAAAATCCTAACGGTGGATTCACTCAGATGTGAAAGACAAATTAAGTTAAACACTAATCAACAAACTTTTCTAAAGTTAATCTAAATATTTATGCTTTTGAAATAGAACCTAGAAATAATAATCTGCATTTATTGGGCTCTCGCAAGTTTGCCACTTTCATTGCGTTGTAAATATGGTTGGACAATGAAAACCAAATTATGTTGCAACTTATGGACTCAATTTACATTATTTTTATTTTAACCTGATAAGTTTCATATAATTTGTTGGCTCAGATTACCAAAATCGTAAAATTACGTACGGATCATAAGATTCAAGATAAATAGTTGCCTACTTTTATGTTTTTTTGGGCAATAACACCACAATATAAATAAGACGACGTATATTGCAGGAATACCAAACGTTTCAAAGTCTATTCTGACTTCGTTGTCAATGGCTTTATATTTATTTTGACATCAATCCTACAGAGCCATTTCGAACCTTTTTTTCCTCAAAGCGATCTCAACGTTTCGTTACAGTACTTACTTACAGTTGATATCATAACTATAAAATGCCTGGATAAAGATTTCTTTCTATTACTCACTTACATAAACTTTAAGATCATTGGATCATGAAATCAATAATATTTAGTTAGCATTTTGAAATGAATTTAAAATTTTTATATTGAAATTCATATTGAAAATTATAGGTATATGTGTAATCATACTCAAAGGCAAAAAAAATTAATGTTTTTAGGTAAGTAATCTACCAGGCAGTTACTGAAACGTTTTGCACTCTAAGACCAAACCTTGAACACCCAACGTCGTTTCAACAAAGTTGTTAATTAAGGAGTAACTCAAATGAAGTGTTGAGACTGTTTAAAATAAAAGTGCAAAACTGTGTTTTTACATTTGTGACACACCAAAGGTTCCACAGTTGTCCATTAGTTACTCTGTTCTAATGTCAATATTTTACAGTTAATTTATTTTACATTACATGGTGCCATTCCTGCAAAATCCTATCTTTTAATACAAGGTAAGTAATTTGGAATTCAAATCGCCCTACCACCACAACAATCTGTGGACAAACCATAGAGTCGTTATACCAGTCAACTTCATTTTTTGTCTTTTGAAATAAACGGTCGGACACGTTGTTTATTTTTTGGACATTTTTGTGAACTCTGCATTGGATCAACTCTTTTTTCAAATAAAACATTGTTTTTTATTTTATTTTTGAACTCGACATTTCTACAATGTCCTATACTGAAAATTAACAGTTGTTAAAAAATTACATTTATTTCAAAATTGAAGAAAAAAAAACATCAACATATCAAATTAAATGTTCAAATTGTTGACCACTAACTTCCTGACAATACCTAAGACGGTTTTCAAATTCTTGTAACACTTCATTTAGCGTTTGTTGCAGGATTCCTTGTATTTCGGCCCTAATTCTATTTTTTAATTTCTCCTATTTTCCGGCTTATTCAAGTAGACTTACGATTTATGGTAGACTCAAAGATAAAAATCTAACGGGCTTATATCTGGAGACCTAGCTGACCACTGGATATTACCTCTCCTTCCGATCCATCTATTTGGGAAAATATTGTCAATAGAACAACATCGCACTTCGCGAATAGTGCGGGGGCGCTCCATCCTGTTGAAACCATACCGAATCTGCCAATACAATGGGGTTTTCACCATTCCGGTAAAGTTCTGTTAAACAGAGTATTATGTCATTTTGTGATAGGTCTAAATACTATTCCGAGTTAAGCGTTCCCTCAATAAAAAAAGGACCCACTTTTAAAGTACACACAATTCCGACCTATACGTTAACTTTCTCCTTCTGATGCCCAATATCGAAAATTTGGCCTGTTTACTGAACTATTTAACTACATATATCCATCATTATTTCGCAAAATTCTACTCTCCGGTCTAAATTATCTTTAGTAGGTTCCTGAACTAAATAAACTTTGTAAGGGTGCCGTTTATTTCTATGCAAAAATTTTAGAACAGAAGATTTATTTATTAACTATTCTGCGGCTATTTATCTAGTGGATTTGTCAGGATTTTCTTTTAAATAAAGTAAAACATTTAATTGTGTATCTTCTGGAAGATGTTTGGTTTTGTAATTGTCTTTTACGTGGCCAAATTCTGAAAACTTTTTTTCTGTTTTACTAACTACCAATCGTGTAATAGGTCGCTCCAGGTACTTCATATTAAACAATTCGCAAAGTTCAGCTTGTGTTCGAGTTCTGTCGCAATAGCCTACTATCGTTAAAATTTCTATTAGCTGCTTTTCAGTTAAACGCGCCATACTTTGAAACTTTGCAACTGCACTTGACAACTACTTATTTGAAGTAAAATTATAGTACAGTTTCTATGGAAATAAACAAGTGTTAAAAACTCCAGCTTTAAAAAATGGTTTCCATTCATGCGACTAAAATACAGCAATCAATCATAAAAACCAGATGTAAATGAATAGGTTCAAACCAACAAACACCTTATTTTTATCGTTGTTTTCTTCACTTTAGAAAGAGATATAATTTTTTTAATAACTGTTAATTTTCGGAATAGGTCATTGTGCATGAAAAATACTTAGAATTCAATGCAGAATTCAAAAATAAAAAACAAATGTTTCCACTTGAAAAAATGAAGTTGATGTTCGCAATTTCTTTCTGGCCCATCTGTGTAAATGAGTTTATCATCAGAAAAACGGCAGTCCAAAAAAAAAACGTCTTGTCCGAGAGGTTTTCCAAAAAACAACACCTGAATTTTAAATGAATTTGTTCCAACCCACGAGTCCTCACTGTATATTTTTGAAGTAGGTGCCAAGCAAACTTAAAATCCTACATTGCTTAGTTATGTACTAATTCATCAGACTTGATTGTTGCTTGGCACTGACTTCAAAATATACTACATAGGTACGTAATTTATTCTTTAATCCAGCAATGGGCTTGATCTATATGGTAGAAATTATAGAGATATTCTTAATTACAAAATAATGAAAAGCCCGCGGTAACTTACTTCATAATTTTCATCTAGTAATAATTATTATTTACAAACGTTTTTATGATATCAACAGGGATTGAACAATAAACAGCTTTAGCTATTTCAATATTATTATCTTCCGATTTGTCTTTAACTGCTTCCCAAGCCATCCCATTGTGTACCAAATCAAAATTAATAACATCTAGGACTTTACGATAGTGCTGGATTATGTTCACGTTCCGTTGGATTTCCAATTAATCCAAAAAGAAACATTTGCCTAGATATAAAAGAGATCAAAAGCTCGATTTATAATGAATAAATATTTTGCCTCAGGCCGTTCGAGTAATGAAAAATAAATATTGCTATGAAGTTTGTTTTGGTTTTAATTAAATAACTCGAAGACGATCAAGTGAACTTTTCATCTGGGGAAATATCATAGAATGGAAAACACATTTTCCACGTAATTGGTAATTAAAATATTTTGAAAGTGTGTCGTCAAGTGAGCACGAGACAAAGCGTTCGTTTGATGAAGAAAAAAATTAGATGGTCATATTACATTTTATGTGTAGACTGTAAATTGTTTGTTCTTGGATAATTCAATTTCTGATAATTAGAAATTGAAAAACGTTATTTCTGTTAATATGATGCCATACGAAATAAAAATAGAAGATATGTCTGAAAATAGTGATTGATTGCCCACTGTCTCTAAGTCAGCTGAAATCGGTTCTTTCTAAGTATAAATTATTTCATAACAATATATGAAATTTTGTAAATCAAACTTCACGTATCCTAGATGACTACTAAAACCTCATAAAACATTAAAAAATATATAACCGAGTTCTACCTATAACTAAAAAGCTAAAACTTATAACAAAATCCAACTCTAGCAAATAAATAACACATTCAATGTTGTTAGGTACCTACCCAGGAAGTAAAAAATGTAAACATTAAAAGGTGCTCATTCTGTACAAGTTAATTACACCAATCTAGTATATTTTTGAAGTGGGTGTCAAGCAACAATCAAGTTTGCTGAATTAGTAGATAAGTAGGCAATGAAGGATTTTAGATTTGCTTCGCACCGGCTTCATAATATACTAGATTGGTAGGTAATTAACCTGTACAGAATGAGCACCTTTTAATGTTTACATTTTTTACATCCTGGGTAGGTACCTAACAACATTGAATCTGTTATTTATTTGCTAGAGTTGGATTTTGTTATAATTCTTTTCAGCTTTTTAGTTATAGGTAGAAGTCGGTTATATATATATTTTTAAATGTTTTATTTTCAACTTCTTAGTTTTTTTGAACTCAGGTAGTTTTCATTCTTTATTTTTTATTTTGTATGTATAACCTTAATAGACAGAACCAGGTAACATAGAAAGCCTCAACATTACACAACGATACTTTCTCATTTAAACTGACAAGTAAATCTTTACGAACAAAATGTACTAGTACGCGTTGACTTAATAAGCCCAAAATATGTTTATGCCTTATGGACTACGCCATGTAACCTTTTTTCAACTTTTTTTGACAACTCTATAGAAATATAGATAATGTCACTTCGCCCTATGTACCAATCATCCTGTACATACGACTGCCCACGGACAAGCATAAATTTGTTAGCTGCCTTCTGTAAACTATAGGACGGAGTAGAATCCATTCCATATTTACGGAGTAGAATCCATCCCATATTTACGGACTCAAATATTTCAATCATACTATATAACTCCTTGTGGGCTATCTCATAAATTATTTCATTTTTAACATTTTATATTATCGCCCTGTGTAACATTAATTCCTCTCCACACTTTATGCAACTTCTTATGGGCTATAAAAGAAATAATTTTTTAATCACACTGTATAAATATAATTCAACTCCAGCATATATTTCAACCATCCTGTATATGATTTGCTTCTGTCCACATCATATAACAGTTTTTTAATCACCCTATATAATTTTAATTTCACATTTTTTCCAACATTCCATTTCCAACTGTATATATGGCTGCCGATGGACCACTATCATTCTAATCCGTCTTATATTTCAATCCTCACATAAATGCAACTCCTTCTATCACTTTACTTTGTGATTTTGTTTGCTATAACTAAACACCCTGTCTATAACCGCACCAAATAGCAGTTTAAAGTTTGACATGCGTTGTCACTGAATTTTCTATTAGGCCGGGAGAATGTGACAACAAAAAGCACCGTCTTCGCAAAATGGAAAAATTTGCATTTAAATAGGTATTTGCCTGGCATACAAACAAAACGTGCTTGGTTCTCATTGATTTAAGGAGCCGAAAATACTATGCTTTACTACCAATATTCTTGAGATGTACATAGAAAATTTTCAAATTCGCAATTAAAACTTCCAGTGCCTAAAATTACCGCACTATTACGTTGGAATTAAAATATTTATGAGGAAATATCCGTTATGTCATGTCGATGAAATTATTGATAAGAATTTTGGAATTTTCGGTGATTTTCTGCAAAACTGCAAGTTGCACGTCGCAGAAAAGTATATGAAATCACCTAAGGATCGTCCTTAATAGATTAAACGTTAAAAAACTATACACATCTATAAGGAATTATCGAAAAATCGACTAAAATATTAGGGATGTTGGTCGATTTCCATGCACGCATGTGTTCATTCACAAATTTTATCACTTTACCAATAGAATTCTTTTCCAAAATTTGAAGTTTCACCAATCCGAATATATACTCTATTAAACAAGACCATATTCGTACAAAACGTTGCACCACAGAAGAAGAAATCAGGTAACATACAAGCAAAAAAAATACGCGACGAATTGATTACCTTCTCCTTTTTGGAAATCGGTTAAAAATATACGATTGTTTTCTTACGTTTAATTGTGACATCTTCAAGTTACTTTATTGTGGTTTGATTGAGAAATAACTCCAAAATTGACACAAAGGCTATATATTTAAACAAAGTGAACATTTGATATAAATTTGAAATCGAAAGCAAGATATTTTTGAAAATTTTACTTGACATAACTAAGGAAAAATGTTTTCCAGACTTTTATAGAACTCTTTCAAACATGACAAATACAAATGTTACTTATCTTGCGGCGACTACATTAGTTTAGTCTTTTGGCAGTTACTCAAATCTGCAGCCACTCACTTATAGTAATAAGATATTACTCCAAGGACGGTAAACGTAGATACGAAACCCTCGAAAATTAATTTGCAAAATGAAGAAGTGCCCTATATACGGCCTCGTTAAACGATGACTCCGAAATCCATATTAATGCATCAGTTTTCCCCTTCAGCTAAGGAGTTTCACCGGAGAAGATCATTTTAACCATTTTTCATGGAACAAATGAGCCTGCTGACTGTGAATTTATTACGCGATTCTGTTAACGAGCGAGAAATGAAATCATGACGACGTTGAGTTATTACCAAAATATTTTCCCCTCGTTTTACTCAAAAACTTAACAACGCGGCAAGGAGGAAATGTGGCAAAGGATATTAATCTGTTAGGAGGGTATTCGTAAGGACGGGGTCTTTATCAAATTCACAAATATAAATCCTCGGTTGAAAAAAGTTTAAAGTTTAAGGTGTTAAGTTCTGTTTTGAATAGCTACCAGATTTCACCTCGTATTAGAAATGAGAGAGAGAAGTATATATGGTTTTTTCGCAGGTACATGTAAGCTACACAATATTATTATTTATTATTTTATTATTGCCTTAGCAAATGTGTAAATAGTTGCTCTTTTAGGTCATCTTTAAACACAAGAAAAATCATGATATGTTTAGAGGTGTCCCCATCATCAGAAAGTTTTGCACAATCTATTAATATACTTATGAAATAACAAACATTTGTAAGTATAAGATAAACAAGAATGATCTTGTAGCGTGCGTGTTGAGACCCGTCGGTAACGGGGTGCGTGGGAGGATAATTTCACATTCCACCTTTCACCTTCAAACACCGACAAAATGAAATTTGGTCAATTCCGAATTAGGCTCAAAGGGCAAATGAAGACCCTAATTTTAGTAAAAATATTTGTTTTTCTCACGAAGCATTTTTTTTTTGATTTTACAATAATCTTAATTGTAGATTCTGGGACAATACCTACTCAGAGTTTTTCGGGAAGACCACAACCAACATCCTTAGAAAAACAGTAAGAGCCGGAATTCTTGGAAATAAAATTATTAGCGTTTTCGTATCAATAATTAGTTTCAAAGACCTATTTTGTAATACAACTGAATTGGATATATTATCGATCATGTGTAAAAGTTAATGATTGAATGTAAATGTTACTTTCCACTCAATTATTATAAAATGAAATGAACATTTTTATGTTTTCGACAAAAGCGATATTTATTTTTATTCATTTGCTGAAGATGTGATGGCAAAATTTTTCTGGTCAACATTTACCTTTGAAAAATATGTTATATCATGTAACAAGTACCAAAAATTATAAAACATTATCTGTTAACAATAAAAAAATCGACTTATATTGTATTTGACGTGATTCTTTTTAAAACATTATATTATTGTTAATAACTAAAGTATTCAAGTGGATCTATATTCTGTTAAAATGTGAAGGATGATTTGAGACTTTTGTTGAACTAATATTTCAACAACTACAGGGAGAATTAATCACATAGAATAAATAAAACTACAACGTCAAATGCGAATTATTTTTTATTTGTTAATTTATATAGTTTATTTCCCAATTTTCTTGGGCAGTTGCATATTGGCATTAATAACTTGCGGCAGTAGATTTTTAATGTGTTTTTTAAGTATTTGCATTTTCTCTTTTAATTCAGTGACCACGAAAATAATGATAAATAATAATTTGTTAAATACAAATTAAAATTAAATAAATTTAATTTACCTACATTCAACATTAATTGCACATTTACTAGGTGCTGCCTCAATCATTAAGAGTTCACTAATAAACTGAGGTTTGATATTTCCAATAAAATTTTCACTAGAATTGTCAACATAAGCCTCATTCGGATCAGATTTTTGTAACATGTATTTGACAGTGTCTCGTTGGTGCCTCTTATCAATTCTCTTTGAATGGTATAAATAAATTTTTTCCGACAGGTATCAGGAAGTTGTAATAATGGGATTGCATCTGATTTTAAATTTTGAATATTTTTTGTACTATATTGCAATAGTCTTTGCCGCATAGAAACTTCAAAACAATTCTCCTCAAAATGTAAAGAACATATACGGGCTAAAGTTTAAAAGACAGTGACAATAAAAAATTATAAGGTTATCGTCATTTTTTGGAAATCCAATATATTTAATGTTCGTACCTTTAGTATTTCGGTTTACATTTTTCTTAGTAATATTATTAAAACTAATAATAATAATATAAGGGTATCGTGTAATGAATGTTTTGACTCCAACGTGACGTAATGCGCACAACCGTTCGAATTTGAGTTGAGAAATCAGCATACCGTTATAAGTGTATCGTGGGGACATCTAAAAACAGGAAAATGAAAGTGTATATTTTTTATAAATTTAAAACGCTTCCTTTAAAAGATATTATGGCAAATATAAGAAAATGCACTCATTCCCTGCTTGTCTAAAACTGGAATATTAGAAACTTGAAGGTAGTACGGCACCCTTAGTATACCAGTCCAAATCGCACTTGACCAAATTATTTATATTAGTGCATCTTTTGATTTGTATTTTAATTGAAAGTTGTCCTTGGGTTTAAATATTTTCGACAGACTTGTGAATATACTTTGTAAGAATTTATTTATAACATTGTCAACTTTTCAAACCTCGCGTGGTGCATTTTTAATAAATAAAGAGACAAAAGAAAAAGAGTAAAAAGAATAGCAAATGTCCGGGTATTTTTTTTTAAATTAAATATTTTTTTCGCTTTTTATGTAAACTAGATAAGAAGTAAATATAGTGTTCTTTTTCAAAACAATTGTAGAAACATAAAGTAAACATAGGTATTTCAAAAAGTGATATTTGGATCTTGATTACCCTATTTCCAGCCAACGATTTTGATTTTATTATCTAATTCAATTTTCTATTTCATTCCTTGGAATCACTTAGTTTTTAGTATTTTTCATTTTCCTTATTCTAATTATGGCAAACATTTATTGCAGTGTTTAGGTATTAAATTTTCAATAAAACTAAGGTATTTCCTGGTAATTTTTAGGCTTACTTTAAATATAAGTTCAAATAATAACAGAATTGGGACTCACAATTTAGTAATGGCTTTATAATTCTTTAGCTTAATATAAATGGGAGTAAAAGTATCCATTAACATCTAATACACCCTTAATACTTTCTTTATTCTTTGTAGTCCATAAAGGTAATGACAGGTATTACGCAGGTAATAATTGGTTTATAAGGCGTTAATACTTTGACTATCAGGGGGATCATTTTCTATTTCAACTAATTTCAAAACTATAAAAGGTAAAATTAGTTTGTGATTTTTCATTAGCCGATGTATCTTACATTGGGTATAAGGTGTTTAGTGCTCTTAGAAAGTATAGTCAGTGGTCATATTTTGTGCATTTTCAATGGAGATCTGTGAGGCAACCCAGAAGTCTATCGAGGTGAGATATAATTCAGACGATTTATTGTAGCTGGTGCTAGTTTTCATATCAGTGCATCTTTTGAGTTGTATTGTAGTTTTCTGTGCGTTTTAACAATTTACACTGATTTCTGAAGGATATTTGTGGCATATTTTTTAAATATTTAAGCATTTCCCAGAAAATGCTTAAATACTGAAATTTTGCACTAATTTGTGAAACTACTTGGTATAAATCTATTTATATTAATGGCAACTTTTCATATAAAAGTGTTCTGCACTTTGTACCAAATAATGAGACGGAAGAATGTAACAAGGGGTAGAGCTATAGAATGACCAGTAAATTGCTTTTTCCGTGATTTCCTAAACTGATGCAGTATTTTTAACAATTTATTTGACATAGTATAATGTGTTAGACCTCTTCGGTCATTTTTGAGATTTAGTTTCTTGAAACTATTTTAGTTAGATATAAAAATTCACTTAAAATTTATATTAGAAACCTTTAATTTACTCAGTAAAAAAAATTGAAAATGATACAGAATTTATGTTTTATTCACATTTTAGTGCATTGATATCAAAGTTAGAATAAGACATTTGTATTTTGTCTATGTAAAAAACACCAATTTCCTTAGTTATGTCAGTTAAAATTGGCAAAACGATCTTGCACTCATTTCCTTAGTTATGTCAGTTAAAATTGGCAAAACGATCTTGCACTCAATTTGAAATTTATATTGTATTCATATTTTAATGCCAATGACTAACAAAGTTAGAAAATATTTGGATTTTGTTAAAAAAAAATTTAATAATATATACAAAATTGGAAACAGAAATTCTAACAGTAATTTATAACCTGAAATGGAGAAAAAATATTAATACATATAGTTGCACTCATTATCTGCATGTACGAAACTGAAATATTAGAAAAATATATACTTTGGTTTATCTACATTGTATCAAATCTCACAGGTGGTACGGAACCTTTAGTATGAAAGTCCATGTGTTAAAACAAATTAGTAGACGCCACAAATCAGTTTCAAAAAACTAGTCCAAAATCCGTTTATCTTTATTATTATTTATCTATTATAAATAATTTGGTCAAGTGCGAGTTGGACTCCGTACCACCTTCAAGATTCTAATATTCCAGTTTCAGACAAGTAGGGAATGAGTGCATTTTCTTATATTTACCCTTATATCTTTTAAAGGAAGCATTTTAAATTTATAAAAAATATACACTTTCATTTTTCCCACATAGACTTATTATTTTATCTGCTTCAGGTTTCGCTTGATTTTTATCAGAATACATATGTATTTAATTTTCTAATTTGGCCCCAAAAATTAACATTAGAGTTTTATTTTACCAATAAACTTTCAGAGAAATCTTTTATAATCTACTGTCTGAGTTTTGACGCTCCGTGGATTGGAAGATAAAGGGCAAAATAGGTCAAGTTTTAAATTATAAATTATTAAATCTGTTATTTAAATTATTAAAAAATACAAATAAAATATATTTTTCAAAATTTAAATAGTGTAGTTTCTAAACTGGGAACTAAGTCGATGTTTAATATTTTTGTTAGTATCTTTTCAACAAATGATTTAAAAATATGATATATTTGTAATTCACTTAATGAAATAATAAAATTACTATGGGGTTACTTTTATGTTATGTAATAACACCACAGTAGAAATAAAACGACGTATATTGCAGGAATACCAAACGTTTCAAAGTCTATTCTGACATCGAAGTCAGAATAGACTATGTGGTTTTATTTCTATTGTGGTGTTATTGCCCAAAAAAGACATAAAAGTAATCAAGAATATGCCACAAATAACGTTTAGAAGACAATTCTTATGGTTTGGGGAATAACAAGGGGAATGGGTAATTTTTATTAAAATATTTTTTTAATATATTTTAAAATATTTATTAAAAAAAAATTAAAAATAAATTTGTATTCGTCATAATGAGCCCTGTGATTTGATATATTACATGACCCATTAGAAACAATTATAATTTTTTATTTTCTCTAATTCTATATATAATCTGCCCTCCAAAATGAATATTAGGGGTTTCTCCTTATTTTTCCAGTTAAGTTCAGGTGAGGGGCTATAATTGAATTTTTTTCAAAATTTTTCAGCTTATGTTTTCGGAGAAAAAGGGGGGGAGTGGGTAATTTTTTTATATATTTTTTTAAATTTATTTAAAATATATGAAAAAAATATATTTGTTCTCGTCATAATGAGCCCTTTCATTTGATATATAACATGATGGGTTAGAAACAATTTTAATTTTATATTTTCCATTTAATTCTATAATTTGCCCCCAAAATTAAAAGTGGAGGTTTCCCTTTATTTTTCCAGTAAACTTCAGGTCAGAACCTATACCTCTAATTTTGTTCAAAACTTTACATTTTATAGTTTCGGGGTTAAGGGGGGTGGGTAATGGGTAAATTTTGGTATATTTTCGTTAATATCTTTTTAAATAATTTTTTTAAATATAAAAAAATATATTTGTGTTCCTCAGAATGAGACCTTTCATTTGATATATTACATGGTGCGTTTAATTTTTTTTATTTTTAAATTTTTATTTAATTCTATAATTTGCCCCCCAAAATTAATATTAATCGTTTCTCCTTATTTTTCCTGTAAAGTTCGGGCAATGTTCTATATTTCCTATTTTTTTCAAAATTTTAGGAGGGGAACGGTCGATTTTTTTAGTTTTTCCCCCCAGAAGAACCCCTATAATCAATTTTTTTCTTTTACGATATGTATTCCTGATCAGGTCACGATACTATACATTGATACCAAATTTCAACCTCTTCCGTCCAGTAGTTTAGGAGAAAATTGCTGTGATGTGACAGGCAGAAATATTGAGTGATATTATAAGGGTATCCGTATATTGTATATACGGAACCCTAAAAATATGTCGAATATTTAATGTATTTACTATATTTATATTTCATTTAAAAAAATAACTTTCATTAACTCGAATACTGTAATAGTATTCGAGTAACTAGAAGCGAAAGCAGAAGGCTACGAGAATTATGCGAACCGACCTGAAGAGAGCAGATGTGACTCTGCCGAAACGTCATTTTACCATCTATCCCGGCAGGGATCAGTTATCAATTACGCGGATGAATTCCCGGAAACCATCTAACGCATATATATAAATAAATGAGAAAGTTTGACTCGATATCCGTTTTAGAATCGTAAACGCCTGGACGGATTTTGATGAAATTATTTGTGTGTTCAAGGGGAATGGTTTAGATTCACAATTCGACCCGGTAGGTGGCACTAAGATCGGGTTTTAGGAATTCCGTTTTTTTTTTCGCACATTTGTATACGAATTATTCGATTCTAATATCAAATAAAAACTTTTGCGGATCCCTCTAATGGCTCCAAACCACGTTTGGACAGAACAACGTCTGTCGGGTCCGCTAGTTTTAGTATAATTTGTATTATATTAAGTAAAATAATTGCTAAATTTAATTTTTGTTACAGTTGCAACTCGAAGATATTGAACCGAAAAACACCTACACTCTCAATCCTCTGGCACCAGAATTCATACCAAGGAAGCACAAAGAATTGAAAGAAATACCGCCATCGAATCCGAAGCTCCTAATCACATTACCTGCTCCAGAAGTACTTCCTCCTCGATTATATTCAGTTTTCTTCTTGAACGACTTTATAAATCTGCTGCCGAACAATATGTCGCCGGCAGATATTATACAACAACCCGCCGGCCTACACGAATTATGGTATGACTACCTTAAACGGACGACTTGTGAAGAAATGGCAGAAGAGTTTAAATTTCTTTTAAATATTTTCAATACAAAAGAGAACAAACAAATGAATGTACCAGTTGTTGTTGTCGAACGTCCGAGACCACAATCATGTATATCTTCCACATCCAGAAACAGAAAATCCGGTACCCGATCGGTGTTTGTCTCCGGCAAACGGCCATTTGAACAGGTCGTAAGCCGGTTCGTATACAGTGTTGCCAGATGATTTTTCAGCAAAACAGTAGTTAGCTCAGTGAAATAACAGTAGATGGCACATCAAAACAGTAGAATTAATAATATTTAAGAATAAATTGGTGTATTACTTACCTAAAATGATGAAAAAACAAAAAAAAAGACAAATAATATCGCTAGTACTTGTTTATAAAGTTAATAAATGATTTATTATGCTCAATATTGCAGTTTTGTTATTTTCTTTTTAGAAATTTGCTGCTAGAAATAAAACAGTAGATCTACTGTTAAAACAGTAGATCTGGTAACACTGCTCGTATAAGACACGATACACTTATAACGGTATGCTGATTTGTCAACTCAAATTCGAACGGTTGTGCGCATTACGTCAGGTTGAAGTCAAAACATTCATTACACGATACCCTTATATTATTATTTGTTTTATTAATATTACTAAGAAAAATGCAAACCGAAATATTAAAGGTACGAACATTAAATATATTGGATTTCCAAAAAATGAGGATTTAGCCAAAACAATGGATAAATGATTGTTGTTGAAAAGAGAAAATTAATTTAAAAAATGGTAAGTAAACAGTTCACTATTACTGTTTTCATACAAATGCCATCCTTATAGTTTTTTATTGTCACTGTCTTTTAGACTTTAGCCCGTATATGTTCTGTACATTTTGAGGAGAATTGTTTTGAAGTTTCTATGCGGCAAAGACTATTGCAATATCTTACAAAAAATATTCAAAATTTAAAATAAGATGCAGTCCCATTATTACAACTTCCTGATACCTGTCGGAAAAAATTGATTTATACCATTCAAAGAGAATTGATAAGAGGAACCAACGAGACACTGTCAAATAATTGTTACAAAAATCTGATCCGAATGAGTCCTATGTTTACAATTCTAGTGAAAATTTTATATCAAACCTCAGTTTATTAGTGAACTCTTGATTGAGACAGCATGGAAAAAATATATTTGTTTTCGTCATAATGAGCCCTTTCATTTGATTCTAAACATGATGGGTTAGAAACAATTTTAATTTTATATTTTCCATTTAATTCTATAATTTGCCCCCCAAAATAAATATTAGGGGTTTCTCTTTATTTTTCCAGTAAAGTTCAGGTGAGAGGCTATACCTCAATTTTTTTTCTAAATTTTCCAGCCTATGGTTTCGATGATAAGGGGGGGGGTGGGTAATTTTTTTAAATATTTTTGTTAATATCTTTTAATTAATTTATTTTAAAAATATGAAAAAAAATATTTGTTTCCTTCGTAATGAGTCCTTTCATTTGATATATAACATGATGGGTTAGAAACAATTTTAATTTTATATTTTCCATTTAATTCTGTAATTTGCCCCTCAAAATTAAAAGTAGAGGTTTCTCCTTATTTTTCCAGTAAACTTCAGGTTAGAACCTATACTTCTATTTTTTTTCAAAACTTTACGTTTTATACTTTAGAAAATAAGGGGGGGGGGTAAATTTTTGTATATTTTCGTTAATATCTTTTTAAATAATATGAAAAAAATATATTTGTGTTCCTCAGAATGATACGTTTCATTTGATATATTACATGATGCGTTTGAATTTTTTTTATTTTTAAATTTTTATTTAATTCTATAATTTGCCTCCCAAAATTAATATTAATGGTTTCTCCTTATTTTTCCTGTAAATTTCGGGCAACGTTCTATATTTCCTATTCTTTTCAAAATTTTAGGCTCAGTAGTTTCGGAGATCAGGGGGGGGGAACGGTCGATTTTTTTAGTTTCCCCCCCCAGAAGTACCCCTAAAATCAAACTTTCTTCATTTACGATATGTACTCCTGATCGGGTCACCAAACTATACATTGATACCAAATTTCAACCTCTTCCGTCCAGTAGTTTAGAAGAAAATTGCTGTGATGTGACAGAGGCAGAAATCCTGAGCGATATTATAAGGGTATCCGTATATTGTATATACGGAACCCTAATAAAATTGTCTATTTATTGTGTTTATGTACACTAAACACAACCTTTATTTTATTCATTCAATGCCGCTTCAGCTGTTAAGCTGCGCGAGAGTTTTTCTATAAGAAAGACACTAGTGTCTCGGGCAGTTTCCATAAACTGCTTTTATGTACTACAGCATGATTTTCATTTAGTGATCTGTATTTTAAGAAAACAATTTGAACTAGCATAAAAACAGTTGTCCAGAAGCGATTAGTCAGAACATATAAATTTGCCAGAATTCCAGAGCTATAAGGCACGTGTCGGTTTGTCAAAACCAAATTACTGGACATATTCGTTTTGCTAAATCTGATGGAAATTAAACGATTGTAAAGTACGGTCTGTTGGGCTATAATACGTTTTCTGTAATGCCGTCTGTTCAGATTCTATTCCAATCTAGGTAAATGATGAATTATTGAATTATGTAATAGTCAGTAGTAATCTGTTCTATCAGACCATTACGTCTGTAACTCCATTCATTGTCTTCGACTATGGCATTTACAACCCAGAGATACGGGTGAGGTTTGTATTGATTGGCACTCGAACTACTTTAATAGTTTTCTAAATCTTCTTGAAGCTGAATGCAAAGCTGGGTTGTTTTTTTTTCTAGTATATTTGTACAAGTTTTACTATAACGTATGCTTTATTTATAATAAGCTTTATTTGAAGCTCCACATCCTATTCACTGTAAGATTTAACATTTGTTAAACTTGATTAACCAACTGGTTCAAATTGGTTTAAAGTTTACTATTATCTTTAATGTGACAAATAAGATCAAGAATAATAATGGGATATAGTAGGACGAAGGGAAGTTAATGAAGGAAAAGAAACTGTCATAAAGAGGTTGGAATTCATAGTCCAAAAAAGATACGTTGAAAATCATGGTAATTAGAGAAGTTAATTCCTAGTCTTACACTGTTGACCACTAATAATCATATAGACCTGGACGTACCACTAACCTAAAAATTGTAGCGTACCTTTCGTTTTTAGGGTTCCATATATACAATATACGGATACCCTTATAATATCACTCCTGATTTCTGACTCGTCACATCACAGCAATTTTCTCGTAAACTACTGGACGGAAGAGGTTGAAATTTGGTAACAATGTATAGTTTGGTGACCCGATCAGGAGTACATATAGTAAAAGAAGAAATTTTGATTTTAGGGGTACTTCTGGGAAGAAAAATTAAAAAAATCGACCGTTCCTCCGCCCCCCTGATCACCGAATCTACTGAGCCTAAAATTTTGAAGAAAATAGGAAATATAGAAAGTTTCCCGAGCTTTACAGGAAAAATAAGGAGAAAGTATTAATATTAATTTTGGGGGGCAAATTATAGAATTATATGAAAATTTAAAAATAAAAAAAATTTCAAACGCATCATGTAATATATCAAATGAAAGGTCCTATTGTGAGGAACAGAAATATATTTATTTCATATTTAAAAAAAAGTTAAAAAGATATTAACGAAAATACTCCAAAATTTACCCCAAAGTTTAGACAAAAATTAGAGGTATAGGGCCTGTCATTTGTTTAAAACATATTAACATCGACTTAATTCCCACTTTAGAAACTACACTATTTAAATTTTGACAAATATATTTTATTTCTATTTTTAAATAATTTGATTTTGCCCTTTATCTTCCAATCTACAGAGCCTCAAAACTCAGACAGTAGTTTATTTTAGATTTTCTTGGGAATAATACCACATCAGAGTTCAAACTTGTGTATATTTTAAAACCAAACGTTTCAAAATCCTGTCGGATTTTGTTTTCAATGGATATAAATTTATAAAGTAAAATTGATGTGGTATTATTCCCAAGAAAATCTAAAATAAACTAGAAGATGTCACAAATAACATTCAGAAAACACTCAGACAGTAGATTATAAAAGGCTTCTCTGAAAGTTTATTAGTAAAATAAAACTCTAATGTTAATTTTTGTGGGCCAAATTAGAAAATTAAATACATATGTATTCTGATAAAAATCAAGCGAGTGCTGAGGCAGATAAAATAAAAGTCTATGTGTGGAAAATCAAAGTGTATATTTTTTATAAATTTAAAATGCATCCTTTAAAAGATATTAGGGTAAATATAAGAAAATTAACTCATTCCTTGCTTGTCCGAAACTGGAATATTAGAATCTTGAAGGTGGTACGGAACCCTTAGTATGCGAGCCCAACTTGCACTTGACCAAATTATTAGTTGTTTAAATTTAGAAAAGTTATAAATTTTGATGAAATATCCTTATAAGTGCAGCGTATTAAAATTATAAATCAGAATCAGACTTTTTTGGCAATGTCAATTAATTGATTAATTGAGTTTGAAGTTTCCTTTTTTAATGTTCATTTGCCAGGAGCTGTTGCCATGATACCGCTATCTCTACAGAGGGTATCCTAATTTCACTCAAAAGTTTCCTCTGTTGAATAAACTGCTTCTGCTCTGTCATATAATGATACAATGACTCCTATTGTAACATTTAAATAATAATAATAGCTTCATTTCAAACAGTCACAGACATACAGTGAATTGAAATACATAAAAAAACATGAAATATTTATACACTAAATACACATATGTATACATATTTAGAAATTTCGAACTTAAGGTATAGGTATTGTTATTCTACAGTAGACCAATTTAAATACTCTTGTACATTGTATGGTTCTCATAAAACCATATATTTGAAGATTTCTCTTTTAAATATTTTTTCATTGTTTATATTTCTAATTCTATTTGGCAAATTGTTAAAGAATTTGATACTGGCCTAGTAAGGCCCTTTTTCATATTGACTTAAGCGATGTAATGGAAAATTATATAAATCTAAGTTTCTTGTGCCATAATTATGTTTTGGTAGTGAGTTAAAAAATTTTGATTTATGTTTAAAGATAGATAACAAACATTCATATATGTATAATCCATATATAGTAAGCATATTGTTCGCTTTAAATTTGTCTCTACATGTTTCCCTAATCGGTATATTAAACATTAAACGAAAAATTTGTTTCTGTACAACAAACATTTTTTGACACTCTGTGTGGGTTGCTCCCCCCAAAAAATTATACCAAATTTTATTCTAGAAACAAAGCATGAAAAATAAATGGTTTTCATTACATTTAACGATAGATATTTTTTTGTAACTCGGAGACAGTTAGTCACGCTATTTAGTTTTTTCCTTATCTCATCAATATGATCCCTCCAACTTAAGAATTTATCTATTATGATACCTAAAAATTTAGTTTTATTCTCAATTTTATTATTTACATTATCAATTTTAATATTTTCTATTTCATTACCACTTTTACTTTGAAAATTTATTAATTTTGTTTTATCTTTATTGAGTATTAGTTGATTTTGTAGCATCCATTCATAAATTTGCTTATATATGCCGGTTGTTTCTAGTTCTAATTCATTTGTCGATTTAGCAGTTATCAAGAGATTTGTATCATCTGCATAATTTACAATACCATGTTTACTATTATTTAATATTTCGCAAAGGTCGTTAATATATATATTAAAAAGCAACGGATCTAAGATGCTACCTTGAGGAATACCGAGTTTTATTTGAACTACATCGGATTTAAATTGCCTTCCGTTAGACTCTAATATTACTTCTTGAGATCGATTTTCTAAATAAGATTTTAACCATTTGTTTTCCATATCTCTAAGCCCGTATTTCTCCATCTTCATTAACAAGTAATTATGGTTGATGCTGTCATATGCCTTTGAAATATCGAGAAACATACCTAAAGCAATTTCATGATTTTCAAGAGCATACAAAATTTTGTTGACAAAATCAAAAACGGCGGTATTTATACTTCGACCCTTCAAAAACCCATGTTGATTTTTACTTACTTTACAAATATGTCATTCTCATTGAAAAACTTTAATATTCTATTATAAGCAATCCTCTCAAATATCTTTGAAAAAGCTGTTAATAAGCTGATAGGTCTAAAATTCTCGTTACATTCCATATCACCTTTTTTATGTAAGGGAATTACGATGGCAAACTTTAATAGGTCCGGAAAAATTCCATGTTTAAAAGAGTTGTTAATAATCGTCTTCAATGGGTATATAATGAAATCAATTATTTTTTTTATTACATAATTAGATACCTCATCATATCCTGAACTTTACATTTAAGGAGTTATTTGAATAGAAATTTAAGTAGTTTTCGATAAATGCTTGTGGAAAAATTGTTCTGAACGCTCAACCAACATATCCAAAAATGCAAGTTTATTTTCATTCTCTATTTCAATAGGAAAATTAATTATGGATTCTTTGCTATTGATTGTTTCTAAAAATCAGTATAAGTCCTCCATGCTATGTTCCCATATTGCAAAAATATCATCAACATCACCATACTTTAAGGTTTTTTTGTAGAATTAAAGATAAATGTTCCCTCAATGTTTCATAAATATATTGCTTACTATGGGTGACAAAGAAGAACCCAAAATCTTGTCTGTAGAAACCTTCTTCCTATTGGAAATATATTGTTTTTAAACAAAATTCCATATAAGCTTTATTATTGTATTAACTAATAATTTTGTTTTTGTTTGAAGTGAGCTATCAGAAACCAAAGTGAGGAGTGAAGAACCCAAATAAACATCCAAAATAACTATTTGCCTCCTCAATTGTTCAGAAACTACTTAACTACTTTTTGTTTGCCTAAAAATGATAAACTAAAACAACATTGGCATCGAAATATCCATAGAGAATTAGATTCGATTAGATTTCCATACCCCAGGCTCTAGTCTCAATGCTTTAGACATTGTTAAAACTTGTTGTTATTATATATTATGAGAATAAATTATACTATTGCTGTATTGAGTTCATTTCAGCTGACTGGAAGACATTTATCTTATTTATATACTCGTAATTCCATATAACGATCAGATATTTCATATCTATATTAGATGCTTATGAGAAGAGTTGTTTTTCAAATTGCTACATGCATGTGAGTTGTGACGTCACCGCAAACGAGCTATATATATATTAACAACGTTTCGCCGCTGGCTTCACCAGAGCAAGTTCACGTGTCAACCCACGCGAACTTATTGCGGGATTCGGATATACTTTTATTTCAGGTTCGTTCTACTTAATATAAAACAATTATAGATGTTTGATATCAGTCGTGTTTCTCACGAATTTCTAAATTAAATACACAAACTTCTTTAGTAAACGCATTTTCACTGTGAGGTCAGTCTCACAGGCAACTAGCTAATATCCGATTTTCATTAAGTCCTTATCCAGACACGCAAAGGCGGGGAGGGGGACAACGGAATTTGCCCCCCCCCAATTGGTGACAGTAAATTAATTTTAAACAGAAACGAACTGCAAACACTACTCCTTATAGGTTGAATGGATTTAAAATTACTGAATTCTTAATTTTCTATATTAAAAAAATTGTTTAGTAACAGATTTTCAATGGTTTTTCCGGTGGGACACGACAATAGTTTTCTAAAGTATTCCAAAAAGCTGTTTTTTGCGCAGAGGAGTAAATGAAACATGTCTTTTTTATTTTGTTTGAGTTGTTTCTTTATTTTTCAAGAGTCTGATAAAGACTGTATCATATGCCAGCGGGATTTTTCCTACATCTAAAGACTACAGAACTGCGATTAAGCAGGAACCATTTTAGGTCTTCTGAAAATTCAAAGAAATATCGAAAAAAAAACATTGGAAAAGTGATTAACAGTTTGAATTCAGAAAAGAACAGACGAATTATTTTGGAGTAATTTTAAAATTTATTTATGTTTGTAAGACTGATAATAATTTATATTAATATACTTTTACTGCATTATCCTTCGGTATTTACCTGGAAAGACATTAAAGAGAATAAGTAAGTACCTACACAGTATTCTATTTTTCTTACCTCTCCCCAGTGAAAATGCTTAACTGAGGCCACTGTCTAAGTTAGCCAATCAAAATCCTTTCTATTAGTCAGAGAATGGGAAGCCAGGGTGGCTTTTTCAACCTTTTCAACCTCTTTACAAAATACATGGGACTTTGCACTCATACCCCTATAACTTTATTACTTTGGATACATTTGAAAAATTAAATGGTTGAAAATTCTACAACATAGTGCAATAACTTAACCAAGCGGATGTTCTGTAGCTACTATGTGACGTCATTAATAATTATGTTTCTCAAATTTGCTCACGAAAGAGGGGTCACTGCAGCTTAAACCTTAAATTGCAAAACTTATATGCGGTTTGAGAAATCAATGCAGCTATAGAAATAAAACTAACAGCATATTTTGCTGTTTGAAGATAGTGTAAGTAGTCAAACCTAACCCCGGTCACCTGTAAATAAATCAGTTTTGTTAAGAATCCTTCATGGGACATTCTATTAAAATATTAATTATTATGTGAGGGCTTAGGAGGCTTGCTTAGCCTACAGTAATCACGTCTATATTTGATGAATGATGGTCTAGGCGAGAATCTTGAAGAAAAATTTTATTTTTATCTGTTTAGGAGTATCTTGAGTTGAGATTCATCATAGTGATTTAGAAGTTGGAAATCGTAAAGAGTTGGTATTCTTGTAATGCCCTTATTAACAGAAATACAATTTTCATTTCAATTCAATTACTACACATATTTTTTGTAAATTAAGAACTAGTTAAAATATCCTTACTTAACAAAGTTGTAGGTAATATTTTATATTCTGCAACAGTAAGTGGGGATATCTAAAATTTAAATTCAGAAAAATTGATTAACAGGTAATGGTCTTAAACATAATCCAGAAACGTGAACTTTCGAGAAATATTAATCTGAATTTAGGGTCAATTAAACACTGGTTTTACTATTATTATACAGGGTGTTCCTAAATTGGAGGTACAAATGAAAAGGGGAGATTCCTTGGATAGTTTTAGGAAGAAAAAGTCCCATAAACATGGTTCCGCAAACGTTTCGTTTTCAAGATACAGAGTGTTAAAGTTTCAATTTTTTTCAAGTATAGTATCTGCACTTCACAAGATATTCAAATGAAATTTGCATAGATATTACAATTAAGACTTTACATCTTGTGACATTTTCGATTGCAAATCTACAAGTGTCCACTGTTGTCCTTCAGAACGTTTTTTTGGTGAGCCACTGGTACTTTCAAAAATTGTAAAGAAAAGCTTTGTTGTTATACCAAACTTTACGTTCTCTTGTAGTTTTGTCGTATCTACTACAGGTTTCGAGAGAATGATTCTATTGAAATCCTCAGAAAATTCCGAATTGTCATAGAGATCTAGTTACCTACCTAGTAGGCTGTGGTGAATGAATAAATTTATTGTTAGTTTTGACACATCAAATTAAACTCCTGAAAATTAAAGATGGTTGCACAAAACATGCCGAATTTTACTAATTCCGGACTGACATGCATTTCAAGTATGGTCTTGCAAATGGTAATTCAAGAGAAGCTAAGCGTCTTTACATGGAACGCTATCCCAATAGAGTGATGTACAAGAAAAATTAGTGTTACCTTAAATACAAGTCATCAAGTTGTTTGGCGGATCTTTCGGGATTCTTTGCTCTATCCTTATCACATTCAGAGGGTGCAGGCGCTCTTGCCTCGAGATTGTCATCCAAGATTTATTTTTTGTCAGTGGTACCTCAATAGACTATTGAACAATCCTCATTTTGATTGCCAAATCCTATTCACTGATGAAGCCTGTTTCTCAAGGACTTCAATCATAAATTTGCATAATGAACACATATGGGCTGAGGAGAATGCACATGAAATTGCAGAAGCTTATTTTCAAGAGGAATTTTCATTAAATGTATGGGGTGGTAATATTGGCGATTATGTGATTGGTCCTTTCTTCTTGCCAGGGCGACTTACTGGTCAATCATACAGACATTTTTTAGAGAGTGATTTGCCCCTGTTATTGGATGATATACCTCTTATGATGCGACGTGAAATGTGGTTCATGCACGACGGTGCTCTTGCTCATTTTTCACTTTTGGCTAGGGACTATTTGAACGAAAATTATGTAAACAGGTGGATTGGACGAGGTGGACATCAGCCATGTCCCTCCAGATCCCCAGATTTAAATAGTTTAGATTGCTTTCTATGGGGCCATCTGAAATCTCTAGTGTATATAACGCCAGTGAATACCGTAGACGCACTGAGAAATCGTATAATAGGTGCGTCTGATACAATTAGGAATACTCCAGGAGTGTTTGAAAGAGTTCGATCGTCTATGAGAAGAAGAACAGAAACTTGTATAAGGGTTGGGGGAGGACATTTTCAACAATTGCTGTAGTTTAGTTCCTTTGTTGTTATTTAGTTTTTTTTTTATTATGATTAATTTTTGAGTTGTACGTTTCTTGCAGTAATACATTTTTTTTTGATGATTATACCAGTTTATCGAATCTTTAAGAATCATTGCTAGTTTAATAATTCAAAATTTTTCCTCGAAATCGGTAGTAGATACGACAAAACTACAAGAGAACATAAAGTTTGGTATAACAACAAAGCTTTTCTTTACAATTTTTGAAAGTACCAGTGGCGGCTCACCAAAAAAAAGTTCTCAAGGTCAACGGTGGACAGTGTTCTCGAAAAAATATCACCCTCTAGATTTGCAGTCGAAATTGGCATGTCACAAGGTGTAAACTCTTAATTGTAATATTTATGCCAAATTTCATTTGAATATCTTGTGAAGTGCAGATACTATGAGAAAAAAACTTGAAAAAAATTCAAACTTTAACACTCTGTATCTTGAAAACGAAACGTTTGCGGACCCATGTTTATGGGACTTTTTCTTCCTAAAACTACTCAAGGAATCTCCCCTTTTCGTTTGTACCTCCAATTCAGGAACACCCTGTATTAATGCTTGCGTCAAAATCCAGAGTATATTTTCGATAATAGCGGTAGTATCATAGTAATTCCGCAAAACATTCTTTGCGTTGAAGTAAAAGATTTTTTCGGCCTTTCCGGATTCCACAACCTTCGGTTACACTAAATGTGTTCTATCCTAGTTTATCGGATAATTTTGTCAAATTACTGAGCGAGAATCACCGTCCGTCGGCCTTCTTCAGACAAATTACACACTTATCTAATCTTCTATCGTTTACCACTTCAGCCCGACAACTTCCAAAAACTCTCATCGAGTTTCGTCGCATTGTAGTTTCCAGTGACAAAAAACGAGTCACACTTATACCTGATAGCTATCGGGAATGGCGGTATCAGTGAAAATCACATGGTATAAGAAAAAGCTGTAGAGCAACTTGCTGTAGTTTTTTAATTCTGAAGAGCTTGATGCCAATAAAATGAAGCGTTATGAATAATGTTAGGCAAACATTTTTATATTATTCTTTAGAGTTTTTACAATCCACTAAACACAACTCCAACAAAAAATATTCCCCATAGCTGTTCTGGGAGTAATATGGTCAACTAGTGCTCCTCCTGTATTCCTCTGAATAAATAAGTTTGGTAATCTTGACATTTTCACCTTTTTGAAATTTTTGACATATTTAACATTTTTGACAGTTTTTACATTTTGGGCACTTTTGGCATTTTTAACAGGTTTTGACATTTTTAATATTAGGATATTTTAGTTAATTTTTGAGGTTTTTGATATTTATGACATTTTTGTCATTTTTGACATTTTTGACATTTTTGACGTTTTTGACATCTTTGGCGTTTTTGACATTTTTGACATTTTGAAATGTTTGACATTTTTGGCATTTTTGACATTTTTGTCATTTTTGACAGCGTTGACAGTTTTGACATTTTTGACATTTTTTAGAGTTTTCACATTTTTGACTTTTTTTACTTTTTGCCATTTTTGTATTTTTGATAATTTCAACATTTTTTACCTTTGAAGACGCGAGACGTAAGACCGACATCTAGGATTTTCGAGACAAATAGCACACAGAGGTAAGAACGAAATGTATCAAATACATAAAGAAGTGTTCGACATGGACATTCAATTGTGGCATTTTCGAAGCGCAACTGACATTTTTGAAGGTTTTTTTAACCAGAAACAATATATATTATATATATTGTCTTGCTTACAAAGGAATGATACCTCGAAGAGAGTATTTTTTACTGTTTTGATATTATTGAAAATTTTTACAAATTTTTCATATTTTTGAATATGTTGGCATTTGTGGCATTTTTAATAGTTTTGGCTTTTTGGACTTTTTTTATGTTTCTCGACATTTTTGACATTATATTTTTCAATCCATTGAACGCAAAACAATATATTGTTTCTGTTCGAAGCCTTCGTCACATGCGCTTTCTTGGACTGACTGAAATCTCCTTTGTTACTGAACTCAAGACGAGTTATGTTTTAACTTTAGAAATTTGAAATTCATCTGTCTCATTTTATTCGTTCATTCTTGACTTTCGTGATAATACAATAATCACCGTTTTTCTAATACAAGAACATTGACATTCATTAAGATTTTAAGAAAGACAGGGACTTAGTAGTGTCAAAATTAAACTTATTTGTTATGGGGACGTCTCCATTCTACCTCTGTAGTGGTTGTCTATCACTATCTGTTTCAGATATGCGTTATCGCGCTGGTTAGTAGGTGCTTGGCTAAAGGACCCCGTAGAATCCTTATGGGAAATGACTTTCGGCCAATTTTTTTCAAATTATAGTATGTGATAGCTCTTGAACAGTAGATCAAAAGTGCTTATATGCACAAAGCTCCAGAGCAAATTGTAGTTGGTAGGTATCTACAGCCCTTTAAAAATGACATGGTCCAGAATCCTTATGGGAAATAACTTTTGGTCATTTTTTTTCAAATTAAAGTATGTGATAGCTCTTGAAGAGTAGATCAAAAGTATTCATGGGCACAAAGCTCCAGAGCCAATAGTTTAATCGACAGCCCTCTAAAAATGACATGGTCCAGAATCCTTGTGAAATGACTTGGGACCTTGGCCATATTTCAAAAAAGTATATAGCTCTTGAACAGTAGATCAAAGAAGAACACAACACCAAAGCTCCAAAAGAGTCTGCTTTAATTTTGTTAAATGAAAACGATTGTATCGCTACTACCTCCGTAGAATTCAGTCGTTCCTGGTTGCCGATGATTAAGGAAGAAATTGCTAAGGATTCTTGTGACAACGTCAACTTTAGAGGGCTGTATATCATAAACTATTGGCTCTTTTCCCATGAGCACTTTTGATCCTCTTCATGATTTTAATGATCACTGAATCAACAAAGTTCTTTGGTCGCATTTTTGGCGAATGCACTATCTTATAAGAAAAAAATTGACCGAAAGCCATTTCCTAGGAGCGCCACATTTCTATTGAAGATCTCTTTGATTCGTTCAATTTGAAGAACTTCCGTAATTATATGATGCCATACTTTGTGCTACCCTCAAGTTAACATTGGTAAAACTTCCAAACCTCTAGAAGTCAAACCTCCTATAATTACCGTTGGAATTATCGGTTAAATTTTGTAATCCGTAGGTTAGTGGAGGTCTTGGAAATGAGGAATCTCGAAATCCAAATAAGTCCCCATTTTTCATGGAGAAAAAAATGTAAAAAGGGCCCCGGTTAACGACCTACAAATTAGGGCTTCTATTTCAAGTTGGTGATCCATTTTTCACTCTAATGTCTTGCCAGCCTTGATATTTCCTTGCCCTTACATCAAGGTATAATAAATCTTGTCAGACAAATATTGAGGAGGTAATAATAACAACATGTTAGCAAAGAGAAATTATTCAGAAAACGTTGATTTCGGCATCTTTATCTCCATTACCTTACATTTGTTTGCCACAAACAATTGATCACATTGATTTTTATGCACGAACCATAAAGCTAAGAGGCCATTTTAAGGACACCATATATGTCCTTCCTAATAGATCACCACGTATATGCTTTTTAAATAAACTTTATTTTGCTCGACTCAATCACCAAATAGAGCCGTGACTCTAAACACCTTTACACACTTCATAGTTGTTCAGCATGACTTTGCACTTTACCTGCATCTTTCTATCCGCCAAACATCAATCGAGTGTCCGGACATGTTTCGTGTCGTGGTATTCATCACGGCGTTTTACGTCTTTTCAAATGGAAATCGTGTCTGCGAATGAAAAGAAAATTCTGCACGAATTGCTGGCGTTATAAGAAGTATTCGTGCTTACATCCACCAGCTGGTACTTAAAGACGAAATTGGATCGGGGACAAAGAGCCTATTGTCTCTACATTAGGCGGTCTTTAGATGAAATCTGAGTGTGTTTTGTTTGTTTAATGCCGAAGGAGAATTTTCTCATTACTCGAAAGAATACGCTGCTAATTTCTGAGATATTTATGGCGGTGGGATTTTCCCGATGAAGTGTATAGCACTTGAGATTTTCTGGAAAGTGATGGGAACTAAACTCTGACTTTGTCTCTTGGTAGGTATGAAGATCAATCAAACTAATTTTGTCAGTTTTTGTAACTTCTTAGCAAATGAATGAAATTTTTAGTATCAAAAGTAAATTTGTTTTATACCTATTTTAGGTAATAAATGAGCTAGTTGATTGGATAATTAATTATTGAGTTATTTGCAAAATCAATCTCTTATAGTTATTGTTTAAAACACATTCGAACTTTCAAACCTGGCAAAAAGTTTAAATTTTTGAGAGAAATATCAGATTCATAAATTCAGGGCTTTAAAGGTTTGAT
The DNA here is from genome assembly GCA_034190945.1 of Octodonta nipae. Taxonomy (NCBI): domain Eukaryota; kingdom Metazoa; phylum Arthropoda; class Insecta; order Coleoptera; family Chrysomelidae; genus Octodonta; species Octodonta nipae. The sequence continues at coordinate 117,765,176 of CM067221.1, forward strand.
GGCAAATTTATTTTAGGTGAAGTACAATGATCCCATTTTATGACAAATTAATTTCACAATCATCTGAAATGAACGTAGTAATTAACAAATCTTTGAGTACATTCCTTCATCAATTAATTTTCGTTTGGTTTGTTTTACTCTAAGAAAATTCGGTTTGAAAGTGTGTATTTCGACGTTCGGCTTCGTATAAAACTTATTAGAGGGGTGCCATCATTTCCCCTAACTTTATCGAACAGAGGCTTTTTAAAATGTTTTTCAATTAGAAACATATATTAGTAGTATTTTATAGGTTTGTATGCACACATCATTTTTAATTAATGTAATGAAAAATTAAGATTAATAATTAATTTGAAGACGCGAGATGTAAGACCGACATCTAAGATTTTCGAGAGAATTATCACACAGAGGTCAGTCTTACATCTCGCGTCTTCAAATTTAATGAAATGTATCAAATACATAAAGAAGTGTTCGAGAGGAAATTCATTTGTGGGAAGCGCAACTGATGAAGGTTCCCTGGCCAAAAACAATATATGTTATATAATATATATTGTCTTGCGTACAAAGGAATGACACCTCGAAAAGAGTATTCAATATCTCTGACAGGTGAAGTAACCTGAAAATTTTATCGAGACATTCTGTCCTAGGAGTTAAGGGAGAACAGCATTACGCGGAACGGCTCCAGATTCGGAACCTCTGTGTGCTAATTTTCTCGAAAATCCTAGATGTCGATCTTACATCTCGCGTCTTCAAATTTATATAATTGTACATGAATTATTATTATCAATTCCTTATTACAATCAACTAATTAAAAATAACGTGCACACAAAAATCTATATAAAACAAGTACTATATCTTCTAAGTGAAAAACGTTATAAAATTAATATCAATTCGATATGCAGTAGTAAAATTTGGGGAAGCGATTTATTCCCATCAGTAAATATACAACACAAAACAAAATCACAAGAAAACACTGAACTATTTGGTAATTCATATGTTAATTTCAGAATATTGAAAATTTTATTTGCCACAAAATGGGAGTATTGTAGGCTACATCTTAAAAAAAACACATTTGCGAGTAAATCTTCAAAGCCAGGAAGTTGAGTTCCTTATCATTTATTAAACAATAACTATGAACGAGTGAGACATACGCATGTTTTAAATTTTTTTCCAAATAATTTAATAACTAATTATGGAATTGGTTAGATGCACCTCTCATTTTCTCATTCAGTTACTGAGAAGTTACAAATACTGCTAAAATTGTGATCTTGGCAACTTTAAACACCCCGTATAATTTATTTTGGAACAACAATTAGTTATTAACTGTTCTTATGTATTATGCTATATCCTTTCTTCAAGAAAAAACAAGTAAGCACCTGTGCAATTTTTTTTTGTAATTGAAAATACCAACTTCCCTGGAATTTCACTTTAAATCTGGAAATAAAAATATCCAATAACGAAATTCGAAATAATAAGATTTATGATATTACTTTTTTCTTGCTGACCACCCGCAACGATGAACATTTATACAATTTTAATATTATAGTGAATTGATAGATTTATGACTTCACAAATGTAAACAATTAGTTTCTGGTCAAAATCATGCATTATGTGAAAAATCCCCTAAAATGATGGATTCTATATATCTTTCCGCGCTGTTTATATAATAAATGTGTTTACTTAACATTAAATTTGAAGATATATGAAGTTTACTCTGATTTTATATTAACTGCTTTCAGGTTGAAAGAATTAGAAATTGGAGAAACGATAAATAATGTTTCTCAGTTGAGTATTTTGTTGTTATTGACCGACTATACACCCATATCAACAAAAACTTTCCGCTTACAATAGTATGGTTCATAGATTACTTTCCATAAAACAATCACCACATAATGTTCAGAAAGAATTAAACATAATCAAACAGATAGCAGTAAATAACGGGTTTGAGGTCGAATTAATAGAAAATATCGTTGCAAATCAAAAACACAAAAAGGCATTAAGAGAAGTTTACCCAGACAGCAAAACCAATAATGATTAATATAATAGTATAACCTATTTTGGCAAACCAAGTTTAAAAATAGCATCCTTTTTAAGAAAACAGAATATTAACGTTACATTCAAAACAAACAATAGTCTTGGAAAATTTATCAAAAATAACAAATCAAAAATCGATCCAAGAAATAAATCTGGAGTCAATAAATTATCATGTGGATCATGCCCTAAAGCCTATATTGGTCAAAGCGGCAGAGCGTGTAAAAAACGTATCTATGAGCACCGTAATTCTTTCATTAATCAAAAAACAGATTCCAATTATGCTGAGCATTTAGTAACAGAAAATCATGTTTTCCACGAAAATTTTAAATTATTACATTCAGAAAATAAAGGCAATAAATTAAACCTTTTAGAATCATTAGAGATTAATAAACTTAAAAACTCCGGTAATTTACTAAACGACCAGACAGAAATAAATAATTCCCCCTTAATAAACCTCTTTAGTTAATCCTTTTACCTATATTAAAATTATATAATCCTGTTTAAAACTAAGTACCTGGTAATTATATCACTCCTTGAATATAAATACAACTCCCCTAAGAAATACCCAGTTAATCTAGTTCCTTGACAAAGACATTAGTCGAAACGCGTCGGACAGTTTAAAAAAAAATCATAAATTGTGGAAATTGCAATTGTAGTATCAGTCAATTATTAGAATATAAAGAGTTTCGATCTCGTTTTGCCTCCTTCAGTATTGCTAATTCTAAAGCAATTTTTTATATAATTTTTCACAACGTTTGTCTTGAATTATTTTGTAAATAATTGCATCAGTTTCTTTGATAAATTTTGACTTTCTTCCTCCTTGAAACCATTTAATCGAAAAGATTTTACTTTTAAATACTGATTCAACTTTTCTATTTCACTTTGGAGTTGTTTATTTTCTTATTTGATTGTGACCATCTGTTAAGATATCTTTACCATACTATATAATATTCAAGAGTTGTTTTTATTTACCATTGCGGCTCATTTTAAGTGAAATCACATTTCTGTGTTTTTTTTGTATATGTAAATCAAGAGGGTTCTATAGAGGCCAAAATAACTCCTTTTGAATAACTTTGTGCCAAATATATATGCTTTTCGTTTTTATCGGGATGTCACGACAAACATCATCAGACCTCATCTAAAGAATTAATTGAAAAAGGCAGTCTCGAACTGGGAAATATCAGGAATACTTCTGTTTGAGAATCCGAAATGAATATTAAATTCGGTTGGAAAAAATTGAAATGGAATCTTTTGAATATAATCTGGCTTTTGGAATTTCATTGGGGCATGTCACATTTTTGAAGAACTAAATTGAAATTTTTATTCGGGTAGTTAAGGATGAGATTACCTAGTAGCTGGGGTTAATTATTTTCAAAACATTTAGAGGTATGTAAATATTCGAAACGTTTAAGTAAAATCTCTGGATATTTTTTTCCTACTAGTTTTTATTATGATGCTTGGTTTATACGATGAGCTACTACTATTTCAAAATATGTTCCAGTTACTACATAATAAATTTTTCTAGTAACTGGCACATATACAGGGTGTCAATTAAATCCCGAGACGACTGAATATTTGCTAAAGTACTTCATTTCTGAAAAGGTTCAAGGTCATTCCTTTAGCAAATTTGTCTAAGGAATCCGATGGTGACCTTGGATTTAACTTGAAGTTCATTATTGAGGTAATTTTGAGGTCAACTTCAGTTTTTTAAATCAAGAACCGCCATTTTTTATTACGAAATCGGAAAGAACGGGAAATTTTACGTCCGACATGTCTTCAGGTATGAGGTTTAGGCAACCCCTAGAGATCAAATAGACCTTAAATATTTACTTCTTAAAAAACTTGAGAGTTCAGTGGTAACAAAACAAAGGTCATACCCTAGGTCAGCCTTAACAAGGAACTCAATGGTAACCTTGGATTTGACCTTATACCTCATTTTCAACCTCATTTTTTCAGGTAGAAACCCTTATTTTTAAACGGGATTCGAAAGGAGCGGAAAATTTTCCGTATGCGTTAGAACTCAGCGACCCCCAAAAGCCCCGCGTAAGAAATTTGCTGCCAAAAATGTGCTGTTTCTATGATTTTCATCCGCCATCTTGAATTCGCCATCTTGGATTGGAAAAAATAAAATTTCGTTAGTTGATTCGAACTCAGCTACCTCAAAAACCCCCGAGTAAGAAATGTCAAGCCAGAAGAAGTCACTATTTGGCCTCTATTCGACTTCTAGTGGTTGCTTCAACCTCATACCTCCCGCTCTATCCGATTCCGCAATAAAAAATAGGGGTGTTCATAAAAAAAATGAGGTTGACCTCAAAATAACCTTAAAAATAATGTTCAAGGTCAAATCCAAGGTCACCATCGGATTTCTTAGTCAAAGTTACTAAATGAATGACCTTGACCGTTTCTAGAAATGAAGCACTTTAGAAAATTTTCAGCCGTCCCCGGACTTAATTGACACCCGGTATATCTGGTTTTTTATTATTTGGAGTATTGTCCTAACTATATTACTATACTAATGAAATTAAGTTAAGAGTTTATTTGTTTGTTTGAATGTGCTAACTTCTGATACTACTAGTCGAATTTTACAACAGGAACACAACCGGTTCTAGACATGAAGTGAGCTCAAGATTTTTATACAGTGTTGCGGGTTGTGGCAGGTGTAAGTATTTGGGATTTGAATTAAATGCGCCATATTGCCGGGGATGTAGTTATTAACTTAAAAAAAATCGAATGCTTGGCCGGGTTTCGATCCGGGGACCCTCGCTTTTGAAGTTTCATTTCGACTATATGCGCTACGCACTCTATGTGGAAGCGATTAGTTCGAGAGAATGGGTATTTGAATATTGTTGGTGGATATGCGGCAAGTGAAAATTCGGCATCAGGGAATTCGGCAACTTTATATTCGGATACTTAGATTTTGGTTTTCGGATATTTCCCAAGGCAGATAAGTTTCACAGAATATACAAAACACTATTTATAAACAGGAATTCTGGTTGACTATTTTTTAGATCTCTCTTTTGTCAGAATAGCTGTGAGGAAGAATTTCTGTACGGACAGCCAGTAATATGGGCAATTTTACCAGCTTGCCTTACTACATTTAGTTCTCCATTTAAAATTTTGAAATACTTATATGTTGTCGGAAAAATCTGAATGAAGAAAACTCTACTGAATAGGCAAAATAATACAGTAGTGGTATAAGTTGATTATTAACCATCATTTGTCATATTTAACAGTTGATTTTTTTTTATTCAGAAACGGATATCAGCTGTGGAAGTGTTCTATCAATTATCATTGATCAACTTGATTTCACAAAAAATAGTTCTCATTGGGTTTCGATTGTTGGGCTCACACAGCCGCTTTGACAAGGACTATAATATAAGAAATGGGCTGGGAAACACTCGAACACGCTCCTTATAGCCCTGATTTGTCAACTTGTGAGTATTTTTTGTTGAAGGAATCACTGCGAGGACAACGATTGGGAAGCAATGAAGAAGTCGAAGAGCATGTGCACAATTGGTTTACAACCACTCTCCAAATTTCTGTGAACAGGGAATAATGAATCTTTCGAATCAGTGGGAAAAGTATGTTGATCACGTAAAAGAGTATATTGAAAAATGTCAAAACAATGATTTCTCTATAATGTTTATTTATTTAATTAAAATTTACGAGATAAAACCCCATTTACATTACATACATTTATAGTTCAAGAAATAAGAACACAAAGAGGAACGGTACAGAAATAATTAATAAATTAATATCAAACAACACTTAGAAATGCTGAAATATAACTTTAGAGTTTACACTAACATTTACAATATTACAGCTATATAAAACAAGCCACGAAGAGTTATTATCCATGAGTTCTGATATTCTTTCCATACGCGACAACCAATGATATTCTGAGTCATAAAAATATTAAGAGTGTCGAAGATGTCGCTTAGGTACATGAAAGTTTAACCCACCCAATAAGTCAGTACAATCTATTTTATTGTTATTAATTTTAAAGCCAAAAACAAAATTACTTCTTGTCAGTGATGAGTACAAATCAGGAATTTTAAGTGTTTAAGCAATGTTACAATAGTTGTGGTTTGAGAAGTGCATAGGCTGACCACATTTGAACGAAAAATAGCGAAGAAAGGATCTACGAGGTCTTTCAAGTAATTTGATTTGGTAATCTCAATGGGGTCTTGTAACGGAAATTCCTCATGACACTTTTAATTTAATTAAAACAATTATGAGCATAACATCATCATAAATCATTCTAGGTAACCCGATTAAATTCAGCATGTCTACAAAAATTACAACGTACACCAAATAGTTGAAATAGCAAAACAATCAACTGATATCACACTTCGATAATTGATGTCAATCGCGAACCATCAGTCGACAGTTCAAAATGTAGCATAGTAATGATTAGATGTAGTTAGCATAGTATAACCAAATAATCAGTAGAAATAAATAGATAGTTTTTACAACTAGTATCATTGGTCGAGGCCGCTGCCTGCAACATTATAATGATACAATTAACTTATTTAGTGGCTTTAGACTCAACATAATTAGCTGAATTAATGCTTTTATATACTTTCTCATCATCAGCAAATAAAGAAAATTCAGAATATTTGATCTCTTGATTTAAATCGTTAATAAAAAGTATGAATAGAAGGGGACCAAGATAGAAGCCTTGAGCGACTCCTGATGTGACATCAAAGGGTTCAGATATGAAATTTTTAATCTTAAAAATTTGAGTTCTATTTGTTAAAAAAGATTCAAGCCAATGTAGTTATGGTTAATGAAAACCATAGGCCGAAAGCTTTCTAACAAGGAGACCGAAATTAACGACATCGAATGCTCGATGAAAATCTGTATAAATAGAGTCCACAATATAATTTTTACTGATTGAATCAGTTATATCTTCCAGGTAGATACAAAGATTCGTCTGGGTGGACCTAGAATGATAGAAACCATGTTGCAAAGGCGTAATAAATTTGAGTATAAATGAAGATATTTTATCGTATACTATTTTATCAATAAGCTTGCCAAAAACACAATTTTTCGTAATAGGTCTATAATTATTACGTCACTTAATAAATTCCTTAAAAAGTATCGTTTATAATTGATTAACCCTCGTATATTGAGCCAACTAACCTATAGCTGTTGTCTGGCTAAGTGTTAATATAAATCTCCTGATTTGTAGTTATTGTTCCCCCCAGCTGGAGAACGACGAAACTTTCGTCTCAAGTTGTTGTATACGACACAGGTGTTATCTTTGCTCTATGATCAGATTATTGTGACGAATTGTTGTACTTCAAAACTTATTTCATTTCTTCGGTGACAACTTAAAAGATTACCTTTCGTGTTCAACGCAGAAGGAAAACAAATAATTTTCAGCATTATATCATACACTAGCTCAGTACAAAATCGATATTTCGCAAAGCATAAAGATCACATACCTCCAAAGATATATGTAAGACAAATTGTAATGATAGTTTAGTCATCTCGTGAGATGTAGAGAGAGGGAACAGAATCCCTGGTAGCATTTGATTAACGTAAGTGCACTGACGACGTCATCTTCTTGCCGGCGTGTTTGATTAATTATCGGGGAGAACAAATACAACCTCAGGCGTTTGCTTTGCACGGGTAATGAAGTCGTCGTGTTCCCACCGTTTCCTTCTCAAGTACGAGCAATGAGAGTGAAGGATCTGATATGTTGGATACACTTCAACCGAATGGAGAAGTAGATGTTACTCAGGTTTTTTCATTTATCTCTGAAGTTTTGCAAGACGTACGTAATGAGGTCTGACAATGGACGTACATTTGTCTTTTGCATTTAGCTTTGTTTCAGAGTGGGAAAATTGCATTATTTACACAATAGATGGCGCTGCGACTATAAACTGTGTAATTTTATCTCAGTGCAATGTAGAAGAAAGATTAGAATTTCAGCGTAATGTGTATAGTTAGACCTGTGAATATGTCCGCTTTAGTGTCATTCATCGGTCATGACGTCTCCTTGGGATAACAAAGCTGCAAGTAAGCATGTAGTCATTTTGAGAAACTAGCTCTTAACAATTTAGACGGCTATTTTCAGAGCTACATATACGTGAAATTTGGCTGCTGTTACCTATGCCATCAAGTAATACAGGGTGTCTCACATATGAAGAGATAACACTGCTATCTAAGAAAAGGTAAGAGATATAAACACGATTAAATGGAGAAAATGTTGCGTATTTATACCCTATTCGACTACTTAAAGCAAAAATATGTTACGAGGGCTGCCTTTTATATTTCGGGATTGGACAACCCTAGTGTTGCAATCTGACAACTGATAGCTCTATCGTAAAGTTTGACATTTTTGAGGTTATACGTACTCAGAACGTTTTGACATATGAGCGCTATGTGTTGTTTAATGTAACTTAAAGGATTCATCTCGGCCAAAAAATTGAATTAAATCGTGAACATTTTCGTGCGATAATTTTTTACAACTTTCGACGTGGATTAAGTCACCAAGAATGCATGGATGAACTTAATTTAATTTTTGGAGATGAAACTCCATCAAGGACCACTGTTTATCGATGGTATGGTGAATTCAATTGAGGTCGTAGTTCACACCAACACGAATTTCGTGAAGGTCGTCCAAAAACAGTTGTTGTTCTGGAAACCATTGATGCTGTGCGCAAACTGATATTGCAAGATCCTCATGTGACCTATTGTGAGATTGAGTCAACCTTACACATTGGTTGGACCAGCATACATTCAATATTGTATAAACATTTGAATGTCAAAAAAATTTGTTCACGTTGGATCCCACTCAATTTGTCAATCGTTTAAAAAAAGGCTCGATTGTCGAAAGAGAAGGTCAAAAAATACGATCGCGGTGCTTCAAAACACGTTTATGACATACTGACAGGTGATGAATCGTGGATTTACGCGTATGAGCCCGAAAGTAAACAGCAGTATGTATGGGTGTTTCAAGATGAGCCGAATCCAACAAAAGTTGTTCGCGCACGAAGCACTTCCAAGCAAATGATCGCCTGTTTTTTCAGAAAAACTGGACATGTCGCAACCTTAACACTAGAACAACGCAGAACAGTCAATTCTGAGTGGTACACAATCATTTGTTTGTCAGTTGTCTTCCAAGAATTGAGGAAAACCGCCGAAGACGGATCACTCTTCACCACGACAATGCTAGCTCTCACACATCGGCTCAAACAACACTGCATTTTTGACCACTCAAAACATCGATTTGATGAGTTATGCGCCGTATAGTCCTGACTTGTCACCAAATGACTTCTTTTTATTCCCGTACGTAAAAAACAAACTGAGAGGTCAACGTTTTTCTACACCTGAAGAAGCGGTTGCTGCGTTTAGAATGCATGTTTTGGAGATACCTCAATCAGAGTGGAAAAAGTGCTTCGACAATTGGTTCAAACGCATGCAAAAGTGTATAGATCTTCATGGGGAATTTTTGAAAAACAATAAAGGGATTTTCGATGATTAATATTTGTTTTTGTTCTCTAATCCCGAAATATAAAAGGCAGCCCTCGTATACCTTACCGTTTTCAAGTTATACGAGAAAAACAAAAAATGTCATTCTTTGTTTTTTGCCTCTACTACTTTTGTTTGAAAAAAACATTGAAAAATGGTAAAGGAGAAAGTTTTTTGACACATGCTGTTACTCATCAAATCTTCCCTGCTTCGTTTTGTTTCTTCTGGGCCATCATCAACTGTTTTTTTAAATATGGACCTGCACTTTATTGTTCGAACATCTATAAAGTATTGAAATACCAATACACTGGTATTTCATATGTCAAGTTTTGTACGACGTTTTGGGAGAAAAAATATTAATAAGGGAAAAAAATAGTACAGTCCTGCTTATTACCTAAATAGTCGGGTCGAAATATAAAATTTTTAAATATAATAAAGTTGAATTCTTTTAAAAACTGTGTTTTTTTATTTAAAAGCGACTATAATAAGAGTTTATTGTCTTCATGACTGACGCGCAAACTCATAGTTGGACTGCTTCTTCAACTCTCGTTTCGAGTTCATCAGCTCGAATCCAGACCGTGACGAAGGAAGAAAAAATAGTCCAGAACCCAAATGCTAAACCCTGCCTTCTCCCGACATTTGAGATGATCAACAATACCGTCAAAGATTTAAAGGAATGTGGTGGATCGATTTTGCAAGCTATCGAGAAATACTTGATGGCGACCGTAGTTTCAGGAGTTTTATTCCAAACTAACAGAAATGTTGAATCTCTTTCTATCAAATTGGTAGCATCGCCCTCTTCAAAAGCTCCAGCGATGAAACCGACAGCGGCCAAAAGAAATCTGTGACTGGAAGTTGTGCAAAGAGGTCACCAGCAAAATGAGAAACTACTATTAACCTAAGATGATAAAGAAGAACTTGGTTGCGGGAGCAGCAAAAAAGAAACCAACCACAAACACTACAGCTGCAAGCAAACCTAAGAAAGTTGCCATAGCTGAAACGAAGTTTCCATCTGAAGCTAAAAAACAGTAACTAAAAAATTGAAAGCTCCTAAAAGAAAAACAGCAAAATCTGTGCACCACCTAAGGCGAAAAAAGCAATTTCTCAAAATAAAAGAAGAAATAAATAAGGAACAATTTTGAAGACGCGTCTTCAATTTTAACGAAATACATCAAATGCATAAAGAAGTGTTCGAGAGGACATTCAATTGTAGGAAGCGCAACTGATGAAGGTTCCCTAACCAGAAACAATATGTATTATATTGATATATATTATATATTGTCTTGCGTAAAAAGGAATGACACCTCGAAGAGAGTAAGGAACAATTTCATTAACTTTTTTTATATTCATTCTAAATTCAATCCAATACTAGCTAGGCGTGAGCAAATCGGCGTATTCGACCCTTTTTTGTAGTACGAATAATTTTATTTAGTTTTGTTCTTTTATATATTTTTTTGACATTTATGAAATTTTTGGCATTTTTGACAGATTTCACTTTTTGACATTTTGATGTTGACACATTACTCATTTATCTTTTGATTTTGAATTTTGGTCTCTCTTTTTTCATTTATTCAAAAATCAAAGTGTAATAAGTACAATATGTGTTGTTCCATTTCTCACTTGTTGATTTCACTCCACTAGATACTATTATGTAATGTTTCAGATTTATTGCGTCTTCTATTTTCTTTTTGATATTTGATAATTGTCGCTATATTTACATTTTTGCTTTAAGTCTCTCTTCACTTGATGCTTGTTTTGCCTGTATCCTCTGACAATTGTTAATGATAATAGTTTTCTAGCTCTTACCAGTTTTGATTAAACATCAAGAATCATTATACCTTATTCTTTTCATCCTTTTTCAGGGGCTGAAGGAAATATTCATTCATAGTTTTTAAATACCTCAAGGATTTCCACATAAACCATAGTTAAAATGATTGGACTAAATATTAATCATAAGCAAGTTTTGCATTTGATTCTTATGAACATAGATGCGAATTGATTTTATTATACTTTACCCCGGGTTTCGAATAGAGACTGCTTTTTTAATACTATCGTCTTCGGCAAAGGTATATAAGCCATGTCATTGAAAACAATATGGGACCACCTCGGGATCAGTCTTAACAGAATCCAGTTTAAACGTTCCAAATTCTTTGAGTCAGTTTCAAGTAACCGCCGAATACACATAAAAACAAAAAATAAACTAAAAACATATATACAGAAGAATTGACAATCTCCTTCTTTTTGGAAGTCGGTTGTCATAGAACAAACTGGAAACAAATTAAACAATAGTGAAGATCAAGAATATCGAATAAGAACAAAAATTGAACTAGTAAAACCTATACATATCAAGAATAACCTTTCCAAAAATGAATCACATTCAATTAAGTTTTAAAAAATGACAACACTGTTAATGTTTTACCTGCAGATAAAGGCAATGTTACAGTTATTTTAAATAAAATTGACTACGATTTCAAAATGCAAAACATATTAAACGAAGGACTATAATCAATAACAAGTCAACAACTTCTATTGGAAAACAAAATATACCGCTTACTTTGCAACCACAGACATGAATTTACAGAACAAGAACGTAAAAAAACTCACTCCACACTATTCTAAACCGCCCCATTTTTACGGGTTACCTAAAATTCATAAACTCTATAAATTATCCATTTAGAGAACTCTCAAAGTTCCTCTTAAAATTTATTTCGCCACTTACTGGCAAATCTAACTATCATCTTAAAAAACAACGCACATTTCTTAGAAAAATTATCAAATATACAATACAAAAATACTTTCACACTAGGAAGTTTTGGGATTGAAAAACTATACAATAATTTTCCTGTCACCGAATCACTTATCATTATCGTTATTACACATTTTAATAACTAAAACAGAATCGACATTTGAAACAGAAGTTTACAGAAAACCGACTCACACAAACAGGCGTCTCAGCTTTAACTCTACTCATCCGAATTCAGTAAAAAGAGGTATCATCAAATCTCTATATGACAATTGTTCTGACATCAATGCATTCAATGAAGAAAAAACATTTATAAAAAATGTACTGTCTGCCAATAATTACCCAGACAAATGTATTAATAAAGAGTTAAACAAAGTCGAATACCATACGATCACTAACAAACAACACCAAACTTCACCAGTCAACACTGACTCCCAAGATAATCACATCATTACAATAACTATATCATACATACAGGGTCTCTTAGAAACACTGAAAAGAGTGTGAAACAGATATAATATTAAAACATCATTTAAAACAAGAAGTACACTAAAATCAATTATATCAAAAGCAAAACCAAAAAACACAACCTAAAATACAAAAAAATGCATTTATAAAATCACCTGTGAATATAATAAATTCTATATTGGAGAAATTTCTAGACCTTTAAATGATTGAACAAACGAACACAAAAATTGCATTAAAAAATGACAGTTTGAAAAATCCAAAATTTGTGAACATGCTTGGGACCTTGGTCATAAAATACATTTTCAAATTATATTACACAAAGAAGAACACAAAACGAAACAAAAACTAAAAGAGTCTGCTTTAATTTTGTTGAATGAAAGCGATTGTATCGCTACTACCTCCGTGAAGTTCATTCGTTCCTGGTTGCCAATGATTAAGTAAGAAATTGCTAATGGTCATGTCCTTTTTAACAACCCAATATCGGTATAATTTATAAGGTTTTTCCTAAGTTTTCCCTTATGATTTTAATGGCATCACTGAATCGACCATATTCTTGCATCGCATTTTTGGACTTATAACAAAGTCGCACCTCTAAGCTGCACATAAAATTCTTCAAATTTGAAAGGAACTTTATTATTATATGCTCTCTAGAAGTTTCTGTGCTAACCTGTATATTATCAAATTAAATTCTCTTAATTTGTTATTTCCCAGAAAGTAAACAGTAAAATAAAAAGATGGTGAACACTTATACCGGACATTTCAAGTATTTGTAGTCATAAATTTCCATTACTTACAATGAATATGAAAATATGAAAGACCCTGTGTTAGAATGTTCCAAGCTTTGCATATACAAATTCTAATTTACGATTTCAAATGAAATTGGCAAACGCTATCAAATATTTCAAATCTGATAAAGCAAAAGCTACATTTGCTTTTTAATTCAAACATCGAAATCTAATGCATAAATTATCTCTGGCATCACGTTCGATTTGAATTTGAACGCCGAATTTAATATGATAAACGTTTTCGAAAGCTTATATCAATTTTTCATCTGTAATGTGCGGCAAATATAATACGCGTAATCTCTAATCGATTGTGGCATGGTCGGTAATTGTAAAACTCTTGAAAAGTGCTTCGAACTGTATTTTCAGCAAAATTCCATTTTCACACGTAATAGCCGCTGAGTCCCTATAAAAGCGAGCTTTTATATCGTTTATATGTTTGTATTGCACAAAAAAACTCTCTGAAAATGACAAGTCTACAGAATGGGTGATTTTATGTGAATGTTTTGTTTGTTTAGGTATTTTAATTGTTGCATATGGTAATGTTTTTCAACCCACTAATGTTTGGAGTGAAAAAGTTTTAAGTGCTTTACTTGGAATAATTCACCATATTGATATATTTAATTATAAATTGTTTCGTTTGGACGAGTGTTACATTAAAAAAGTCACAAGGATTATAACTGAAGGCAGAATTAATTAAAATCTTAGAGGTCTCAAATGTCGCATGTTATGATCTGTCAAAAAACGAATTTATGGTTATTTATTTATTGATTTGTCAGAAATATTACATTTATTTAAACCAGTGGTTGAAATTCGATCCTATTTGATGAAATTGTAAAAAGTATATTTTTGTAAGACACAGAGTTGTGGAGAAATCGGAGAAGTAGATGTAATGACTAAAATTGTTCACTCATATTGACAAATCTATTGAAATTGAAAATAAAAATGTAATCAAATATCGGTATTCGAAATATTTTTGACAAATGAATGAACCCCCAAATTTTTGGCTTGAACCGCTCCTGGCAAAATATTCGATATAATAATTGGAAGATTGTTCTTTGCAACCTAAAAGTTTTCGTCATTTGGGGTTTTAATCAAGTTCAGGAATTTAAAAGAAAAGAGAGGACCAACAACCCCAGGAGAACTTAACTATTTAATACATTCTCTATTGTCCGCTCTGACAATTTTTTACCCAACACCTTCGGGAAGGTTGTGATAATAATATATTAATCAAATAATTTAATTCACATTAAAAACAGAATATTTAATATGAAAGTTACCGCATGGCGTCCGAAAAATCAATACTGATCTTACTACATTGACTATATTTTACCACTAAACAACAACGCTTGCGTGCCACTTTCAGAAGTACATGCTCTAAGTATATAAAAGCATCTAATAATCGCTCCCTCCATATATAATTACTGAATGTTGTGAGTATTCACCGTCTCACGGCACTGTCAGTAATATTTGTTTAGCGTTGACAGTATGGACGTAAATAATGAATTGTTATTATATTTTATTTAATGACTGAACCAATATTATAAATTAATATCAGCATTCTGCACAGAAGGTCATCAGTAGCTACTAAACAAAACAAAAATGAAGAAAATCGGTTGAGAGACAGAGGAGAAAATGGTACCTAATCGTTTTGTCTTTGCCTATTTATATATACATTTAACTATTTAATTCCCTATAAGGGTAACACAATTGTATGCACGTAGGACTGGCTCCACTTAAAGTTAATTAAATTTACCAGAGGCTTAAATTAAATACTGATTACGAGCTAGCCTGCCCGGGCTTGATACGAAGTAGAAAAATTGGTGTTTAATTTTAATGAAAATATTGTAAAAACAATTCTAAAACTTGATCCAGGTACAAACTCACACAAGAAATTTCATCAAAATCGGGTCACCAGGTCAAACTATAACTCTAGCCTACTTTAACACAGACAAAATCAGCATAGCCGTTTATGAGGTGTTTAGGAAAATGTACTGCAACCCTATCACTTCGTCATCTACCGGTTTAAATTATAAATGTTACGCACTGCACTCAAACATACACAGAATTTTGGTCACAATCGATCCAACCGTTTAGGTTTTCTTTTTCCTACAATTCGACTGTAGCGCCACCTATCGGGTTAGATTATAAATATATCACACTAAAAAAATCACCAAATTCCGCACAACCGTATAGGAGAAGTTCATTCTTTTTTCCTGCAAACCTATCAGAGCTCCACCTACATGATCCAAATGTGAATGTAAGCCTTTCAGGAACTCACTCAAGCACCACAATTTAATGAATCATAAAAAAATATTTAAATATAAAAAAAAGTGGTACCACTGAGGATCGAACCTTCTCATTATTTGCAAATCCTTGTAAGTAACTGAGCTGATGTGTTCTATAATAAAACACACGCCATATTTAAACAGATTAACACAAAACAATATTAAACTATACGTATAAATCTTCTACTTGAAGCCCTCAATCCATAGAGTACAATAGAGAGTTTTCAATATCTGACTGGTGAAGTTAATCTGAAAATTTTTTCGTGACTCTAACTTAGGAGTTACGAGAGAATAGCAATTACAGGGAACGGCTGCAGATTACGAACCTCTGTGTTCTAGTTTCCCCAAAATTCCTAGATGTCGGTCTTTACATCTCGCGTCTATAAATTTACATGTGTTCGAGAAGACAATCCTTTGCGTAGAAAGTACTCTAGCAGGAAGCGATTCTTAAAAGGTAGGTAAATGGAAGTATTTCAGTTTTTCCTGAATCTTTTCAAGGTATTTGGCGAAACTGGGGCTTTTAACGTTTTTTTTTTTGATATTCGCAACATTGATGGCGTTAATGAAATACTTGCCGGTTGAAGTTGTTTGACGGTTTTGACGTTTTCAAGATTTTTTGACGACGTTGTCGAATTTGACATTTATAGCATTTTTGATATTTTTTGCATTGCATTTAGAGATAGTTGCCATTTTGACGTTTTTGGCATTTTTGACATTTCTGATGTTTTTGACATTTTTAACATTTTTGACATCTGGAATTTTTGTCATTTTAGACATTTTTTGTTATTATTGACAATTTTGACTGTTTTGACATTTTTCACATTTTTGAAGTGTTTGATATTCTTGACGTTTTTGACATTTTTGACAATTGTGCAATTTTTGTAATTTCTGACATTTTAGGCATTTTTTGTAATTTTTGACCATTTTAACTGTTTTGATAGTTTTGACATTCTACACATTAATGAGATTTTTTAAATGTTTGATATTTTTGAAAGTTTTTGAAATTTTTGACATTTTTTTATATTTATAACAATTTTCTGTTATTTTTGACATTTGTAGATGCCAGATGTAATGTTCAACATCTAGGATTTTCGGTGAAACTAGCACACAGAAGTTCCTAAACTGGAGGACTCCTTCCCTTGTAGTAAGCGCAACTGATGAAGGTTCCCGACCAGAAACAATCTATATTGTAAATATTGTCCAGCTTACAAAAGTATGACACCTCAAAGAGAGTTTTTTTGACATTAACATTTCTTTTTTAATTTGTGTTTTTAACATTTTGGACATATTTGTCATTTTTGACTTTTTTGTTGTTTGACATTTTTGACAAATATGTCGTTTTTAACATTTTTTGACAATTTGACGTTTTTATGATTTTTGACACTTTTGAGTTTCCGAAAATTTTGACATTATTGATTTATTGGCATTTTTGACAATTTTGACGAAAAGTGTAAAAAATAGAGCTGGAGTTTATTGCTTTGTTCTTCTATATACAGACCTTCAATTGTGTTACTTTTCTCTAACTTGTCTATGCCGAAGACTTATTCTAAGTCAGTTAGATAGAAGAACGCACGTTGAATATATTGTAGTACTTTCTCTGTTATTTGTCCTAATTAGAAACCTTGCCCTCCAGTAGTATTTGTAGGTTTATTAGTTTGGTTAGGATTTTAGTATACCATTTAAGCCAACAAATTCTTTTGCTTTTCACCTTTAAGAGCTTCAATTATGCTTAATGACATAGTCAACAATGCTGAGAGTTATTTTTTAGTATTCAGACTACATTTGTCTATGAGCCTCCGTAATAATTTTCATATTCCGTAATATTTATAATCTTCTGCTAAATGAATGATTTTGTGTACTGTCTTCTCCAAATCTAGGTACTTATAACTTTTGATTATGTTATACACAATATTACTCAGAAATCGAAGCTACTTTGAAACAGACCACTCTTTGAAGACAACAAACTTCTTAATGTGATTAGGGCGAGCAAATATGAAAGTACAAAGTCAACAAAGAATCTGCAGAGAATTGTGAACTTATGACCGATTGTCCGCAGATCCTCAGTAACAAAGAGATAAATATCTTTGAAATATAAGCAAAGACAGTCTTGAAAATATACAAAGCTTCAAGCTTTTCACGGAAGTTTTTCAAGTGAATTCTAGCGTATTCTAATTCCGTCATTTTTCGGTGAAATGTTTGTTGGTCTGTGTTCGGTTTACTTCAGCGGTTACGTAGATTAAAGAACATAGACCAAGTATAATTAAGAACGTTGTGAAATTAAAAAGCAATGCAAAGTAGGGATAATTTGGTCAAGTTAGTTGGACATATTTTTGAGATTCCATGTAATGTAATGTAACTCAAAATATTCTTTTTAATTTTCTAGTTAGCGTTCAATATTTGCTTAGAATTTTCTGCATTCTCTTAGTGAAAAGTTTCTAAAATAAACATGGAATGAGTCGAATTTCTCATATTTCCCTTAAGATATTTTAAACTACAGCTCTATCTCTCATTTGACACTTTCAAAGCTGAAATTCTAAAGCTACATGGAAATACTAAAAACTGCATGTGTATTGATGGCTTCATTAGTTGTTTTTATTCTTTACCTGTTAATCCCCTTTCATAATCTGAGTCTATCTCATTGTTCATGGATTCAATTTACTGTTTTTGATAATCGGTCTGGTGCATATTTATGAGGAGATTATAGTTATGAGCTTTATAAGGAGTCTTCCCCAGAAGTACCTTCCAAGTATTTGGCAAGGAAGTTGGTTCGTCTCCTTTACTTAACTCGGGATTTTTTATCAGGCTAAATGAAATTAACACACTTCAACACCAGAAAAAAAGAAATCAAAATCATAACAGCAGAGCCAAAGAAAAACGGATACCTAAACCATAGAATTTGGCAAGCAATAAACAGAAACACACGACAAGAAAACAACAACGAGTAAGTAGAAAACAAGCTAGCAGCTATTGCACTGTGTTTTAGAGACTCAGCGATACATTAGGATAGCTACTGAGAGAGCACAACATAAAGTAAATATTCAAATCTCACACAAACATAAGTAAATGGAGACTGTCAAATATCATACATCGGAAGTACCATCCGATACATTTCAGTAAGAGTAACGAAGCATAAAATATACATCAGGAATATGCAGTCTACATCGTTCTTTCTCCAAGGCGAAATATATTTTACTATCCGCAGGCAAATATGCTAAAACTTGAGGCTCTTCAACTTACCAAGTATGTGGAAAATCTCGCAATAAAGTTAGTTATAACAATTACAATCACCTCATGAATATTCGCGAAAACGATCATCAAAAACAGTCAACACGGCCCAGGGACAACGACAAGAACGGAGATTACAAAAGGGGATTAAGAAGTAAAGCAATAAAAATCACTAACGACACCATACACGAGCAACACTTATACTATTTACGACCCCGAATACTGTATATAAAACATTCAGATAGTTTCTAATTTTTTTCATTCTAGTTTCTTTGAAACTATCAAATGCGTAACGTCAGGTTAATTGTTTTTTTCTGATCACAAACCAGGAAACAGATGGACATCGGAAACGCCATAGAAATCCATATTGTTCCATCCTCCGTGATTCTGTAAACTCATATAAAATAAAAGTATTATGTCCTTAAGGTCTCATATTTGCATTAGTCTTACTACAAGTAGAAAAGTTCCTAATTCAGTCAAAAAGAAAAGTTTCTTTTGCATTTTTTGTGCTCGTTTTTCATTTTCCGTATTGACAGCCACTCAGCTGACAAGCAAAGTCCCTCAAGAGATTTAAGAACAATATCGAAAACAAACTTTCATAATTAAGAAGTTCCATTAACTTTTTTTAGTTTTTTTTTACTCCAAGCAAATTGGGAATTAAAGTGTAAAGAAAATACTGTTCGTACAATGGTGTTTTCTTTCTAGGACTTGATTAGCTTAGCAATACAATTAATGTAAAGCGTGTGATTCTGATCTGGTGTTCATTAAGCTAATGAAATATTTCAATGGATATTTTGTTGGCGAAATTTTTGACAGCTATTGACATCAAAGCAACGACTGTTGAAATTCAATCGATATTTATTATTTTTTTCTGTTAATGTATACGTACTAATTTAATGTTGCTTTTATAAGGAGTACTATATGTGGATAGGTTACACAATTCCATGGAAAATAAATATACGCTATCATCAAATTGCGTAATTATTACTGCCATTTATTTGATTATCTTGATTATATTGATAGAGCAATTCACTTTTGTCAGATTTCCTAGAAAAATATGGAGACAAGAGTTTTAATAAACATTATTATTTTGAATTGTTGTGGCTGATACATGATAATTTTAGGATGAGAAACACAAAAACGAAAATACACTAGGAGACTTACACATTATTTTGACAGAACGAGACCCGTTTCGGCATACAAAGCCGTTATCAAGTTTCACAAAATACTGAAAAATCCCTTCAATCCCATTAGCACAACATGGATTTATGACTTGTAAGTCTACAGTAACGAATCAAGTCTACAGTAACGAATCTAACGGTTCTTGTCCAATTTATTTCTGAAGTGCTGGCTAAACAAGGCCAGGTTGATGTCATATATACAGACTTTTCACAGGCGTTTGATTGCATAAACCATAAATTATTGTTAGGAAAATTAATCGCATGTGGCTTTGACGAAAATTTTGTTAATTTTTTAAAATCATATCTAGATAAACGCCTACAGTACGTTGAGTACAGTGGTGGTCAATCAGTGAGTTATATTACGAGTTCTGGAGTTGCACACGGGTCCAATTTGGGGCCAATATTATTTTTAATCTTTATAAATGACTTACTGGAAGAATTACGTTGTCAAAAGTTAGCAGTCGCGAATGATTTAAAGATTTTCGTTGACGTTGACACAATTGATGACTGTATTAGGTTACAAAGTGACATAGTAAACTTAAATGAGTGGTGCAAATTAAACGATTTAAGCTTAAACGTTTCCAAATATAAAGTAGTTAGTTTAACTTGAAAGAAATTACCACTGACTTTTGCCTAAGCTAATGAAACTGCAGATTTAGAAACATTAGTAGAATATAAAGATTTGGGCATCTTTTTTGACTCTAAAATTGTAAGCATTAAAAATGCTGGGTTTCTTCTTAAGAAATTGTAAAGCGTTCAGTAACATCAACGCTCAGGATATTTTGGATTATTCACTTATTAGGACAAAACTAGAGTATGCTTCTATAGTGGGGAACCCCTACTATGAAGTACAAAAATCAGCGATTGAAAGTGTACAGAGACGTTACTTAAAATTTTGACTTTTTAAGCAATTCACTAGAGAGCTGAAGGAACACTCAGACTATACTATTTTTGCACAAACTATTGAATAACAAAATTGATTGCCACGATTTGTTGTCTTAGCTCAATTTTTCAATTCCTCGAATGGAAGCAAGGCACCATAGAATCTTTTACTTGAATACCGTCATTACAAACTTACTAAAGAAGTCACCGTTGTATGTCATATGCAATAATGGGAACAAAATTTGTCAAATTTATGACTTATTTCATTATGTTTATCAAAGTCTGCTGAACTGCTTGAAATATGTAAACTGGTAAAATATTTAGCTATGTAATCATCAATATTTTAATGAATTTGAGTGTGCATGTTTCTATATGTATGTATATGTATATAAATGTGAGTACTTATATAAGTATGTGTATAATTTATGTAATATGTATGTATTGTGTTTGCGATTGTGCATGTATATGTGTATATCTGTACATGCTATAATTACTTATAATGTATATAAGAGTATATGGTAGCTCTAAATGAATGTATTTCTGTTGGGCTAATAAAGAATAAATAAAAGTAGTCGGAGCTCTAAAATACGCAACTTTTTCACCATTTAATCGTAGTTGTATGTCTTACAGTTTCTTATATAGAAATGTAATCCCTTAATATATGAGACATCCTGTATATGTGTTATAAGAGTTACATGAACTTTATTAGAATCAATCACAATAAAATTGAATTCACACAGGGAAACAAACAAAACTCGAACTACGTCGACCTACGTCTCGATTTTGAGCTGAATCACTTCAGTGGGTATACATTTCACGAACAATTTGCGAGAAGTAGGGGATTTTATAAATCCGTATTCGTTTCACAACTCGAACGCTGTTAACCCACTTAATTTTCTATCTGAATTCAGTCCAGATCTCATCTATAATCCAACAACGGATGCTGAATGAAATATGAGTAAATCAGAGTTAAACCTACTCTAAAACACGGAATTTGCCCTTTTCCTCACAATAATCCGATTGAGAACCGGGTGAAAACTAGCAACGGGAAACACGACTTTCTTTCGTGGAAAGTTGAAAGTAAATGTTCCCAAATTCTAGTAATTGAAACGGATCAGTTGGGTAGGAGGAGAATTTTGAAGGTTCTTACGTTTTCCAATGAAAAGATATGCAACACATTTATATTTGTTTTCATTTTTTGCAGCGAAAGCGGGGGCCCACATTTACACATATAAAAACAGATGAGCAAGTGAATGAATTCGATAACTTGAGATTTCATTTGTTTTGACACCGAAAACGACACAACAACTTGAAATACCTATACAATTCTGTTTACTGTGTAAGAAACAGAGAGAAGCTAAAAACATTATGACTTCCTTCATGTTTAGAATATCAATAATATATAGAAAATAAATTAATATAACATCCAATTAATATAGAAAACCTGCTTTTTTAATAAAAACTGCAATGCTCTCTTTGAGATATATTGCATTACGGACTTGATATATGTCAGAAGTCAGAAATAACGCTATTAATTTCATGCACCATTTGTTAATTTTTTTGCCGCAGATACAATTCATTGGATATGAGCTTCAACTTTGAAGCTAATAATTGAACAAATTTTATTTGATACTTGTAGAAATTTAAATTAAGAATTAAATCATACATTAGGATTAATACGTGAGTCATAACAAAATAGTCATATTTTAAAAATGGATTTCGACATCCAGGAATTTCAGGAAAATAGTGACAATTATTTTAATTCTCCTGAAATTTATAAACATTACTAATGATAACACAAGGAAATAGCAACAGAGACTAGAGATCGTTCAGTCACAAATCACTGCCGCTCTTTTTTTTAAATTCATTTCGGAGCTACATCATTCGACCTACTAAGTAGATGTAATTTTTCAAGTTATCACCAAATATCCCAAAAAAACATTTAACCGGGAATTTGAGGTACAAACAAATATTATGAGTAAATAAACCTTTAAAACAATCAATTTTTAAAATTTTTGAGTTTCAGTGACGTCTGAACTTTAAACGGTACTAGTTATCCTAAAGAAAACGAAACCATAGAGATTTTGTTAAAAGAAACGCAATATTTTGATGGTGTGTTTTTTACGTAACGTCTTTTGTTTTCGAATAATTTTGACAAAACGTTCTATGAGCTTTTCTCGAAATATACACGTTTTCCGTTATTATATATTTATTACGTCCATTTAACTACTCGACGAAAAACCACAAGTAGCCATCATGCGTTTTTAATACAACTAGTGGTCGCCCAAAGAGTTGTGGTGAAATCGGAAAAGTAAATGTAATGACCAAAATTGTTCACTCTTATTGACAAATCTATTGCAATAAAAAAATGTAATCAAATATCGGTATTCGAAATATTTTTGAAAAATGAATGACCCCCAGATTTTTGGTTGGAACTGCTCGTGGTAAAATATTCGATATAATAATTGGAAGATTTTTGTTTCAAAGAAGTTTAGGAATATTAAAGAAAAGAGAGGAATAACAACCCTAGGAGAACTTAAATATTTAATACATTCTCTATTGTCCGCTGTCTGACAATTTTTTACACAACACTTTCGGGAAGGTTGTGATAAAAATATATTAATCAAATAATTAAATTCACATTAAAACAGAATATGTATTATGAAAGTTACTGCAACCCGTCTGAAAAATCAATGCTGATCTACTACATTGACTATTTTTCCACTAAACACTAACAACGCCTGTATGCCACTTCCAGAAGTACATGCTCTAAGAATATAACAGCATCTAACGATCGCTCCCTCCATATATAATTTCTCAATGTTCTGAGTTTTGACCGTCTGGCGGGGCGGCACTGTCAGTTGTTTGGCGTTGACAGTATGGACGTAAATAATAAATTTTTATTATATTTTATTTAATGAATGAATCAATGTTATAAATTAATATTAAAATTCGGCACTGAAGGCCGCCAGTTGCTACTTAACAAAACAAAAATGAAGAAAATCGGTTGAGAGACAGAGGAGAAAATGGTACCTAATCGTTTTGTCTTTGCTTATTTATATATAGATTACATCATTAATAAAAAATAGAATGTTTTAATTTTTGCTTCATACTATGAAAGTTTCCACCCCCTAGAAGGAATGGCAACCACCCTCAGTGGTGTGTATCTGCCACTGTTTGTGTGTACCATAAAATGATCAATTTCGTGTCTACCGTAGAAACAAACAATGCTTCTCATATTAATTATTCTAGCAGGGGGCTGTCATATTAATACTTTTATTGACAACTCTAACTTAATTGTTGTTAATTTGCTCTCGTTGATATTTACTGACACACAGTGATATTTATTTGGCTGGCATGCATTTCGTCAATGAACTCTCTTATGAAAATTCCTTAGAAGCGTCTAGAAGATATGCTGCAATGTATACTGATCACACTTTGTTTCGACGACTTCATCATCGACTAAGAGACACAGGGGTAGCGTCAAACCTAGAAAACATAATTGTTGTCGCAGTCGGGATATAGAATACAAGAATTAGAAGAAGCTCTACCTAATTTAATTGACGAGCAACTCAATATAAGCAGTAGGTAGCTTAACAGCTATATGTTAATCATATGACGGTATTTGCCATCTTAAAAGAACAGCTGTTATATCCATATCATGTACGACGAGTTCAGGCACCGTTATCTGTTTTGGATGCTAGATATGATGAGACAACACCCAGAATTATCTGAGCATATGTTATTCACAGACTATGCAAGTCAATATTTGAACGAAGCATATCCAGATTGCTGGATAGTCAGAGGGGAATCTCAGTTTTGGCCAGGTCGTTCACATGATTTAAATCCGATAGACTTTTCAAGTTGGAACATTTGAAAACGTTGGCTCATAGTGGAACTTAAGATATAGAAGGCTTAGGAAACAGCATTATTGTTTTTTGTAGAGTTATTTAAGATTCTCCTGGGATTTTCAATCGAATACAAAGATCTATTTGTTTCCTGAATGATATCTGTGGCATATTTTTTAATGTCTAAGTAGATCTTGGGAAATAACACCACAGTTAAAAAAATTGCTGTATATTCCAAACGTTTCGGGGTCTAGGTCAGACCCCGTTGTCAATGGTTAAGAAGATTTCTGACGTAACTAAGAGAATTTTATTTGTAATATACAGGGTAGCATAGAAACTTCTAAAGATCATATAATCATAAAGTTCCTTTCAAATTGGAAGAATCTGAAAGGGAGACCTTCAGAATTTTATGTGGTGCTCCTAGGTGCGACTTAGTTATAAGATGCATTCGCCAAAAATGCGACCAAAGAATTTTGTTGATTCACTGAACTCATTAAAACCATAAGGGAAAACCTAGGAAAAACCTTATGAACTATCCCGATATTGGGTTGTTCACAAGGACATGACCATTAGCAATTTCTTCCTTAATCATCGGTAACCAGGAACGACTGAATTCTACGGAGGTAGTAGCGATACAATCGGTTTCATTTAACAAAATTAAAACAGACTCTTTTAGTTTTCTTTTGGTGTTGTGTTCTTCTTTGTGTAATATAAATAAATTTTGAAACTGTATTTTATGACCAAGTTCCCAATTTGAAAGGAACTTTATGATTATATGATCTTTAGAAATTTCTGTGCTACCTTGTATATTACAAGTAAAATTCTCTTAGTTACGTCAGAAATCAAATAATACACATTGTCAAATATTTTAATTTACATCTTAGAATTGTGTTTTTTTTATCTATAGTTTCTTAACCATTGACAACGGGGTTTGATCTAGACCCCGAAACGTTTGGAATATACAGCAATTTTCTTAACTGTGGTGTTATTTCCCAAGAAGTACTTAGACACAAAGATCTATGTCTCTACGTCTAATCTCCTGTATAATGGCTGAAGGTGGTCATTTTGAGCATTTAATTTGATTTCATTGTTTTTAAACGTGGGTAAACTTGTTTTTTTAATGATTTTGACATAAAAATAACATTGCATCAAAGAAAGATTGTTTTATACATGAAATTGATCATTTGTTTATACAAAAAATACAAGAAACAAAACTGTACTGCAACCCAGCATCAATGAAGCTACCCTGAGAAAGCTAAAATTGAGAAACTCTTCAACGTTTCATTCCTTTCCATACAGAGTCATGTTCTAGTTCACAAGTTTGGTTAATCTGACGAATATTTTGTGTAATTCGCAGACCAACAACTATAGATTTAACGCCATGCCATTAAGGCTTCTGAACTGAAATATCCATGTGATTGTTTGGCTAAAAATACGGGTTGCTCTAGATACATTTCTAATTTTTAAAGATCCTTTGAGGATATATAAATAATCATAGTTTCTTGAATGGACATACTGTCTTTTGTACAGTAAATTCAATACCATGAACAGAGAGATGGGTAAATAAACTATTGATGAAACTAATTAGATAATACTGTTTGTTTTGTTTGTCAAGAAAATCTTTGTCGACCTGAAGTTTACAAGTATTAATATAAAACTTTTTGGATACAATAGAACTGTAGTATTAGTTTTCTTGGGAAATTAGCTTCACACTGAAATAGAAATTCTTCACATTAAATTACAATTTCAAAGACTTCAGACTTTGTTTTGAATTGAATTAAGTAAATTGAAATTGCTTTAGTTGCTACCATTGTTAGTTATAGTATAAATTAATATTGTTATCTTGTTTAAACCTATTCAATACTTTACGTATAAAATGATTGTTTCGTTTGATAAAAGATTGTTCTTCCACTGTTCCTTTGTGTATTATTATAATGATGCACACATTTTAATGTAATTAAATTGATATTGTTGGTTTCTTGTGAATTCTTGAGTTAATATTTGAGTGTTCAAAGTGAATTCCCTGATTATTCATCGGATCAATACGATTTTAATTCAAATGGTATTTTTTGGTAGTGAAAGAGAAACAAATACCCTAGAAACATCGTAAAAAATACTACAATTCCAATAACGGTCCAAGAGTTACTGACCACAGAAGGGTCGATTCGGTTCCATTTACTTCAGCTAACGGTTCAGGTTCGTTCACAGCTCAGAAAATTGGCCCTTAGTAAAATTCAATTCAATGAGGATAATTCAACTTAACTTAATTAAAATACAGATTGTCTCATAAAATGTACCCACACTTGACGAGAAAGATATTATTTATAAACAAAAGTGAAATGAAATGGCTACGAATACAGAAAACCAATATAAATGAAGAATCATGTTTGCAAATGTTCAAATTGATGGCAATAACATTTTAGGACAAACTTTCTCTCTTCTAAGTTAAGTTGATTTTGTGCGAGGCTGTGAATAATTAATTACATCTGCAATTCAAAAACAACAACACGTTAGCAACCGATAAAGTGTGACTACATTTTTTAATTCCATTTTAGCGAATATTTTAAAAAATGTAGTGTTTAGTATTTAATCGCTAATTATTATATATTTACAATAAACAAGTTTTTTCAAATCGTTTTGTTTTGGAAACAGTTTTTTGATAAAAACAATAAAATTGGTAATACATCAAAGTTAATTAACTGGTTCAATTGTTTCCAGAAATTATCTAAATTAATTAATATGAAGAACAATTTAAATAAATCAAGAACTTCGGTTTTTATTAAGCATCAAAGCATAACAATTCCCTTCTAATTTAAGGCCCCTTTTGATTTAAGGCTTCATTTTAATGTCTCTAACGGAACATCGCTATAATAATTCTTAAAATTCTTGCTTGGCATCCCCATTATTGATTTTCAATGACATCGAACTTGAAACGCTGTTGAAATCTCCGTTACAAGAAAATTTCTAAGACAAAAAGAATTTAAAACATTCGAGAGTTGCCGTTTATTCAAACAATCTCGTGGCAGTTTTCCAAACACTTCCAAGACATTTACGTTGTCTGCGAATGTACATGAACACCCTTGGTGTAATCGATGGTTTCTAAAAAACGAATTTTATATACGTGTCGTCTTTACAATATGCAGAATCAGCTTTTATGTAAGTACAGAACCTATAAAAATGGGTTCAAATTTTATCTTGTTTCATTTTAGATTTGCCTGGTGAATATTGGAAGACATAAGCAAACCTGTCTCTAAAGTTGGCAAAGAAGTCAATATAGAGAAAAAAGTTATCTTCAAAGCCAACTTATTACTAGACACTTCGCAAGTCTCTTATCCGTAACATTTTTGAACCTATTTTAGAACATAATGATGAAATGAAACTCATTACTTTGTTTACTATCACTAACACATTTATTCACTAAAACATGTGGTTAGATGCCTAGCGCATCATTTTCAAACATATATAAACAATGAAAAAAACCATTTAACAAACTTTAAATACAAAACTAATGACCAAATACACCGACATGATAGTTAGCCGGTCGTGGTCAAGAACATAATGAATATAAAACTAAACGGATATAAAGGTATTATACAACTACCTGATATTCTAAGATTATCACCGGGAATACCCGTCCTGACGTAGTAATTCGAACAGGGGTGTTTTTATAAAGTTAAGCTGAGCATTAAGTAGCAAATCTGGGACTATTGTGAGAGAGGTAAATTTGAATTTGCTCTAAGAAAGATGTTAAAATGCAAAAATTTTGTGTTTTCTATTGTGGGAGAAGTGTGCCCTGTTTAAATTACATGGTTAGAAAAGGTTGAATCAGTTTTATGTAGTCTAAAAGATCTATAGTGTTCTAGGTACCTGTTAGCAGAATTTCTGGTTGTCATTCCCGCATAGAAGCTATTACAGTCCGAATATATCAGCTTATAAACTCCTGACCTGCTGTAAATACTAACTTTGTGTCCTTGGCGTTAAATAATAAATTTGATAACTTGAATTGTGATTTGAAGCTAACTATGATATCCTGGGATGATAGAATTCTAGCGATTTTGTTACTCACGTTTCCAAAATACGTTAATGAAATGTACTTTGTAGGATCTGTATTTTTGACAAAGGGATAGATGCTTCGATATGCTAGTTGAAGCTCTTTTCGGGAGATTCGTTTCATAATCAAATTAGGATTGATGTCGTTATTTTTGGCTATTATAATAATAGTACCTAATTCTTTTTTTAAATCACTTTTTGATAATAGGATAGAAAAGGCTCTATGAATTATATTTTTGTATGCGGATAATTTATGGGTTAGCGGACTAAATGAAGACCCGTGAATTGTGGTGTCAGTAAATGTTTGTTTTCTATATATGTTAAAACTTATTGATGAATTATTCCGAGTAAGAGTAAGATCTAAAAAGTTAATTTTGCAATCCTGTTCTATTTCTATTGTAAATGATATGTTGAGATGTAACTTATTAATAAAACTGAGAAAAGTATCTAATTGCCTAAGAGTTCCTGTAAAATAAGCTAGGATGTCGTCTACATATCTGTACCAGAAAAATATATGCTTTTTCCCTAAAGAGGCACTCATTATAACATTTTCTAAATTTGACATGAAAATGTCTGCGAGCAAGGGACTGAGTGGCGAGCCCATTGCTAAACCGTTATTTTGAACATAAAATTTGTTATTGAATTAATAATAATTTTGAGAGAGGCATAATTCGAAAGCTGATTCTATTTCTTTACGTAAGTTAGGATTTATTGAGCAGTTATTTAATAAGTTTGAAATTAATGGGAAGCACTCATTTGTGGGAATATTAGGGAACATATTGCTGACATCGAAATATACTAAAAATCCCGTTTTTACTATGTTCAGTTTATTAATTGATGTTGAAAGTTCCAGCGAATTTTTTATAGTTTATTGTGGAGAAAAATTTGTTAGTTTCCTAAACTCTTTATTAAGCTAAAGCGAACAATTATATATATATATATATATATATATATATATATATATATATATAGTACATATAACTGAATTAATTTATTTTCCTGAAACTCCTGGATGTCGGAATACTTTTCGCGAGAAAAGATTTTTCGAGAATTTAATCATTTGAGGAGAGCGCAATTGATGAAGGTTCTCGACTAGAGCAATATATTGTTTTGCGTTCAATGGATTGAAAGATCTCGAAAAGTTAGTATCGTAATTTCTTTGACAGGTTTTAGTAAACCTACGATTTTTTTCGTGTGATTTCTATCCTAGGAATCACAGGCAAACGGCGTTACACACAGTACGACTCCCGATTTGGAGTCTCTATGAGCTAGATTTTACTGAAACTCCTGGATGTAGGAATACTGTTCACGATAAAATAAATAAATTCAGTTATATGTACTATATACATATAAATAATTGTTCGAGAATCATCAGTTTAGTAGAGCGCAATTGATGAAGGTTCTCGACTAAAAACAATATATTGTCTTGCGTTCAATGGATTGAAAGATCTCGAAAAGTTAGTACTTTTGTCAAATTCCAAATTCCTAGAAGTTGAGAACTGTGTTTTATTTATAATTCTTAAAGAGGTTGTTTATAAAACAAATCAAATTGTTTTTTAATTTTGGTTAAGGTGATAGTAAATGGCTTCAAATAACTTATTTAAAATCAGTTATTCTTCTAACATCGTGTTAAAATTCACGATGATCTTTGTGACGACAGAGGGTAGTAAATTCTTTTTTCTTTTCTAGTACTCTAGACATTTGCTCCTATCAGTTGCTATTGTTTACCCTGAACGAAGGTTATTGGAAACAGTATGACCATGTAATATTGACTTTGGCATACTACGCCTGCAAAGGTATACGGCAGCCCTTCTCCTGGGAGCACTGGGCGGATTTTGTAAAACCCAATAAACCACTTTACAGTTAATACCACTTACCATTGATCTATGTTTATAAACTCCACAACGTAGTACCTTTAGTAATCTATCATTAACTAAATATTGTTGATTAGGTGCATGCCAGCAACAATAAATAAACACTAATCAAAATGAAAATATGTACTACATGGATAGATTAATTTCCAAAATTCTGAAATCTTATTTGAAGAATATGTATCCATCTGCCCTAACCGACGGAGATCAACAATTATAGCCCGACTGGATCATCACTTTATCTTTCCTCTTAACCGAGCGATATCTATAAATATAAGAAGCAGTTCTGATTCAGACTTTGGTCCTGTATTTAATGAGTCTTCGAGAGTAGGCAGATTGACACTCCGAGTTCGATCTAGACTCTGAAACTCATTTAATAGTAGTTCTAGTGGCACTTAGGGAGTAGGCAGATTGGGGCCCTAATTCGTACTAGAATGTTTCAAAATTTTATGATATGTCGCAAACAACTTATCAA
Source organism: Octodonta nipae (assembly GCA_034190945.1). Classification (NCBI taxonomy): domain Eukaryota; kingdom Metazoa; phylum Arthropoda; class Insecta; order Coleoptera; family Chrysomelidae; genus Octodonta; species Octodonta nipae. Next base: position 117,796,502 of record CM067221.1, read on the forward strand.
TCATAATTGATGTCTGACATCATAATAACCCCTTTGGATTCCAGGGATATTTTAGGTCCTGTTTATTAATAACTCTTAATGTAACTATAAACATCTTATGTTTTTTTAACTAAATACAAGTAGTAATATAAGCTATTCATTAGAAAAATTGGTTCAGTTTTCTAACAGACAAGAAGTAACAGTGAAGATAGTGGTTCTTGATTGATTTTCAGATTTTTTCTTTTCTTAGTACTCGACGCCTACAAACAGTTTCTAACGTTTTTTCTAGTCATATTTGAATATATAATTTTATAATTCTGTTTAATAATAAAAATACAATAATCTGGAACGCAGTCTGTTTCTGATTAGTTTGATGAAAACACTTTCCTAAAGTGCAATACAAGAACTCTCAAACTTAGCTCAAATCCAGTATATAGAAATCCCGATTTCATATTTAAATTCAGTGCCTCAAATGTAGCCCAAAATGTTTCTAATGTCTTACACAGCAAAAATGTTTTTCTTGTACCATTCTGTTGTCAATTACATCTTGCCCTCTCCCACATGCTCTGTTTTCCAAAATTAAGAGCTTATAACGAATTATCCAGCATTACATTAATGCGTCAGACAGGTGAAAAATGTTTCACGGTACGAAATCCATTAATAACGTTCAAATAAATTAACACGTTCAATTTGGAACAAATACAGTACAAACATGTTACAACTTAATAGGATTTTGAAGACAGGTTGCCTTCACAACAATATCTGGTACATTATTAAATTCAACTCTATCAAGAAATCTCTGCAGCCTTATTCCGTAATACGATATAGCCGGGATCTCCTGTGTAATACCCTAAAGTTTAATATCATTTTAAGTTGATAAGGAAAGCTATCTACTCAGGTAATGCAATTACTGGGGTTCATGCTTTTTGTTTTAAAGTAATTTACGGATTTGGAGTCATGGTGTTTGATCGATACTTATATTGGTAAATTTAAAAATAAATGAAGTGTAAACATTTGAACGGAACTGAATATCGTCTGTGGGTAGAAAATTGTTCTTGTAATTAGTCAAAACAAGGTTTAAAACATTATTTATTTCAAGAAATTAACTTTAGATACTTCGTAATCGAAAATTATATTACAGAGTTTGAAAATTTTAGATGAAATGTCCTCATCTGCAAAATATTCTATATAAATCGATATTGGCGCAGGTAAGTAGGAAACAAAAATATAGTCATAATAATCATATGTTCTAAGTTCCAAATTCCGAGCAGGGGCCTATCCAGGAGGGACGATGGAGACTATCGCCTTCCCCAAGTGTTTCGAATCATTAAGTATAACACAATAAAAAGAGGAATTCTTTCATCTGCAAGCTTAAAATAAAGCCAATTTAGTAAGTTCACTCTGCATCGTAATTTTTTTAAAAAATTAGGCTTGTTTGCAGAAAATCGACGAAAGGTATTTTCATGGATATTTATTTTTGAAATCTTTAATAAAATGCAAATAATTATTAACGGGGAAAAACATTCAATCTTATAATATTATGTATTGATGTTATATTGAAAAATAAAATTCTGTATTCCACTTCCGGATTGATCCTTTCCTATTTCCTTACACAACAATATAAAATTAACAATTTACATAATTATGGAACTAGCAGAATTCTAGTTGTATTCTGAATGATAATTGTAGAATCTCTGGTTTTTATTTTTTCTGAGTTCTTTGGGAATAACTACCACATAAACTTGAAAGTCTGTATATTTCAATAGTCCAAACTTTCCAAATAAATCAGACCTCGTTTTCAATGATGTGAATACAAATTAAACAAAAAATTCGCAATGATAAATATTTTCAATTCTAAAGTGATATGTTCACCACGACAGTTTTGCAATTTGGGACTACGGTGTTAAAACTCTTTTTTGGGTTTAATCTATAGTCAAGAATCATCAATAAAATTTAAAATAGAGATACCGGAGAACACTTAGACGATTACCGATCGCCATTGAAAATGTCTGCCGAGGCAGCAGATGAAACGTTAGGTAGAACTTGTAACAGATCACTGCAATTAAGCCCGAAAATGCTGATTTATGACAATAAATGTATACATAAATTTAGAATTTGCACCAACTTTTAAGTAGTCACTGAGCATCCCGTTCTTTGGTCTCTACTTTGAATATGTTCTCTACTCTTCTCCAGAACTCATTACTTATTTTATCTGATGATGCTTTCCATAGCCACATTTCAAACGTCAAAGAATTTTTCTTCTTCTTCATGTCTCATTTTGCCAAACATTTTCTTAGCTTCATGGCATTCTTTCTTATTGTTAGCATTGTCTTTGTATTCACAAATGAGGTTTGAAATGGGTGACTTAGAATTTAATTTTAGAGAAAACAGTGAAGATTCCTTGAAATTCACTGAAATGTTAACAGTGCCGACGGGATTAATAAAATCTATATCGCCCAAACGGTTTATGTACCATGTACGTACCGAAAGTCAAAATAAAATTGACTGTAGAATTCAAATGTCATAATACACAAGGTGTTTTAGTAGCGAAAAAACACTTGAAGTACTCCCCACTCGTCCCCAGGCGGCAGATGTTGAGAATATATATCAGCCACACCCTTCCGCCCATACACTATTAGCCCACCCTGTATACTTTATTTTTTTAGCTTCCCCACTTATATTGAGGGTGGAATGAAGGAGGACAAACTTATATGGGAATAAAACTGAAAAAATGTCCAGCGGACGTTTTCAAATAAAAAGTTCAAGAATAGGCCAGAATGGCGCAAGTCTGACGGCAGGGTATGTTAGGAATTGTCAACGGATTGAAATGTACAAATCCTACATTCAGAAGTGAGGTGGCTGAAAAAGTGAGAATGAATATAAATATCTTGTTACTCTAGCGTCATCTAACTTCGTTATTGAGCAATAATTGTTTTTATCATGATTCGCTTTTGGTAAATTTGCAAAATTTCATCAGCGAGAGTAACACAGCAAAATTAAACCCAATTTTACTTCGTCACATTATTCAAGTCTCATAGAAAATTCACAAAGTCGCATAAAGAAAAGTACATAAAGGAGAAAAATATACACAATCTTAGCCTTTAATCTAACAGAGCGTCCCACTTCATCTTGGTAAAACTGAGGCTTTCCGCCTCGAAATGACCATTTCTCCAGATAAATTACAGATGTTTTCCAACACAGTCTTTAATTAGAAAAGAAGATAAGGGTTAAGAAATTTATGAGACTGCTAAAAATTCCTCTCAGATGTTTGGGTTTTTCTAATCAAATTCATCAGCAGTTATTGCGGTCGTCTGCGTCGCAGATAGAAGTTGTTTCTCGTAATAATGTGATGAACGTGTTTATCTTTAATACAGATTACAAGATTAAATAATAGTTACACAGATCAATTAAGTCTGGATAACATAAATATTGTCTTCTAAACGTTGTTTGAGGCATATTCTTGATTACTTTTATCTTCTTTTGGGAAATAATACCACAATCGAAATAAAACGAGGTACAACGAAGTCAGAACAGACTTTGAAACGTTTGGTTTTCCTTCACTATACGTCATTTTAATTCGATTGTGGTGTTATTGCCAAAAAAGATAAAAGTAAACATATAAATATGCCCTAGCATAAATTTATGAGACTCCTAAAAATTCCTCTTAGATGTTTGGGTTTTTCTAATCAAATTCATCAGCAGTTATTGCGGTCGTCTGCATCGCAGATAGAAGATCTTTCTCGTAATAATGTAATGAACGTGTTTATCTTTTATACAGATTACAAGATTAAATAATAGTTACAGAGATCAATTAAGTCTGGATAACATAAATATTGTCTTCTAAACGTTGTTTGAGGCATCATTACTTTTATCTAAATAATACCACAATCGAAATAAAACGACGTACAACGAAGTCATAGACTTTGAAACGTTTAGTTTTCCTTCACTATATGTGATTGTGGTGTTATTGCTAAAAGTCATATAAATATGCCCTAGCATAAATTTGTGAGACTGCTAAAAATTCCTCTTAGATGAATCAAATTCATCAGCAGTTATTGCGGTCGTCTGCATCGCAGAAAGAAGATCTTTCTCGTAATAATGTAATGAACTTGTTTATCTTTTATACAGATTACAAGATTAAATAATAGTTACTTTAAGTCTGGAAACATAAATATTGTCTTCTAAACGTTGTTTGAGGCATATTCTTGATTCCTTTTATTTGTTTTTGGGTAATATCACCACAATCGAAATAAAACGACTTACAACCAAGTCAGAATAGAACTTTGAAACGTTTGGTTTTCCTTCACTAGACGTCATTTTATTTCGATTGTGGTGTTATTGCCTAAAAAAAGATAAAAGTAAACATATAAATATGCCCTAGCATAAAAGCGAAACAAATATTAAGCCAAGGAAAGTGACTTATAAGGTCACAGAGAAATTATGTACGGGAACAACAGTGCGAAAACAGAAAATCTCTAACGAGTGTCAAAAAGTAGTAGTTAGGTTAGGTAATCCAAAATCAATTTCAATATTTTACTTGTACTCTACAGAATTATATTTGATTCGGTATGATTTTTTTAACGTAAAAAATACCGTTTTTCAAAAAATCGGTAAAATATGGGAAAAGAAGATAAACTTCAACGAAAATGTCAAATTTCTATCTAAAATGTCAAGATATTTCATAAAAGTATGTCGTAGAGGGTGTTTGTAATGGTTATTATTGATTCATTTCAAGTCAGTTTATTTTTGAAATGAAGTTCTCGTACGTGGATTACCATAGACTGAAATGGTAGCAAATATTCAGTTAGTGTATGAAACCGAAAAATTGGTATGTCGGCGATCCTTTCTATACGTAATACGTTTGTAGTTGTATGTGTGTGCGTCGTGCATATAAGTATCGAAATTCTATGCTAGGTTGAAATATAGGGCGAAGTAAAATTACAGTCATACAGGTGGGTTCAGAAAATCTTCAAATAAAATTTAATATTGTGTGGTACATAAGCAGTTGCAAGTAAGTTGAAATATATAGGTGGTTCAAAAAATGTTGTATTTTATAGAAGGCGGTTGAAAAAAGGGTGCAGTAAAATTATAGTTATACAAAGTGGATCAAAAAAAGTGTGAACTGTTAAATAAGCCTAAGCAGTTAGGATATTTGAATTATAGTGCGGAGGACAATTACAATTACTAGCGCTGTGGTCGAAATTCGACCCTATTTCATGAAATTGTTAAAAGTATAATTTTATAAAAAACAAAGTTGTGGAGAAATCGGAGAAGTAGATGTTCACTCTTATTGACAAATCTATTGCAATAAAAAAAATATCGGTATTCGAAATATTTTTGACAAATGAATAACCCTTTAAATTTTTGGCGGGAACCGCTCCTGGCAAAATATTCGATATAAAATTGGAAGATTGTTCTTTGCAACTTAAAGTTTTCGACATTTGCGGTTTCGATCAAGTACAGGCATATTAAAGAAAAAAGAGGACCAACAACCCTAGGAGAACTTAAATATTTAATACATTCTCTATTGTCCGCTGTCTGAAAATTTTTTACACAACACCTTCAGGAAGGTTGAGATAATAATATATTAATCAAATAACTAAATTCACATTAAAAACAGAATATTTAATATGAAAGTTACAGCAACGCTAAAAATCAATACTGATCTACTACATTGACTATTTTACCACTAAACACTAACAAGGCTTGTATGCCACTTCCAGAAGTACAGGCTCTAAGAACATAACAGCATCTAACGATCGCTCCCTCCAAATATAATTACTCAATACTTTGAGTTTTGACCGTCTGGCGGCGGCGGCACATTCAGTTGTTTGGCGTTGACATTATCCACGTAAATAATGAATTTTTATTATATTTTATTTAATGAATGAACCAATATTATAAATTAATATTAGCATTCTGCGCTGATGGTCGTCAGTAGCTACTTAACAAAACAAAAAATGAAGAAAACCAGTTGAGAGACAGAGGAGAAAATTGTACGTAATCGTTTGTCTTTTCCTATTTTTATCTAGAAGATACAAAGAGTACAAAAAATGTTAGAAGCAGTTAAGTTAGTTAAATTATAAGTTGGCGTATAATTATAGTTATATAGGCTGTTTGCCTGTTTACAACAATATTAAAAACAGTAAATATGGTGGAGAAAATTTATACTCATACAGGGTGGTTTAAAAATATCAAGGCGGTTGCAATAGTATTTAATTATAATTTTACAAAGTGGTTAAAAAAATCATAGACAAATAAGTTAAGTATATTGGGTGTACAGAGGCATATACAGGTAGTTACAATACAGGGTAAATTAAAATTATACCTACACAAAGTATATTAGAGAGAGAGAGAAAGCAAATAGTCCAAAAATGTTAAAGTAAATATGACATAAATATTATTCCATATTTAAAAGTCAAAATATGTCAAAAAATAGTGATTGCCTGCACACGATTTTTAAACTGTTTTCATTTTGATTCAGTTGAAGGCGGTTCTGTTTTCAATATAAATTATTTACAAATCATTTTCGCGCAATACTGAATTGTCTCACTTTTCGAGAGTTTCTGGAATCTTCATTAGTACATTCACAAAATTTGTTACCCCTTACCATAAAACTCATTAACTTAAACCAATACAAGAAGTAAGAAAAGCGAAATAAATGTCTGATTTATGATCTGGAAACATGTCGAAATGATTCTTTCATCTGTTAAAAGTCGATATTAAAGTTTATTAAGCTGCTTTCTTGGAAATGCTTTTACGACCGTTCACACTTCCTTGACGCTATAAGAACGTTCCTGTTTCTGAAATGATGCTGTAAAACGTAATGAGATTTCAAATGAACCGTTCCAGCAAAGAGAACTGTTATAATGCTCTTCAGAGGATTTAGGGTGGAATAATTGTTGGTCGTTAGTTTAATTGTTTAGTTTTTGGTGAACAATTACACCATCATTGTATCGTTGAAAAGAATCGTGTGGGCTTGAATATTCACGGCCTAGCCCAAGTGATAGGCTGTTACTTTTAATGAATATAATTAGAATGACCTTCTTGAGATGCAGGGGTCTCTCCATCTTGGGTGGTTTTCCTATGGTCGTCGTGCTGCTGGATCTATGTTTTCCTACTGTATAAACAATTAGTCCTCGAAGTTTCCTTGAACTTCCATCTTCTTGAAGTGGTTGATCTCACAACGTTTCAATAACTGTGTATTGGCTGTCGTCATAAGGTGAATGATGGTCATTGGGTCTTACCTAGAGGTTGGTTGCCGGTGATGCGTAGCGGCAGAGGCCGAAGAAGAGCTCTCCAAATATTTTTAATCTGGATGCTAGACTGGCTAATTATATTTTCGTTCGAGATTATATATGCTGTCTCTATGATTTTCTTTTGTACCAATGCTCTTCCTTGTGAATTGCTCTGGCCTGGTCCCAGTTGATATTATGGTGTTCGGTCCATGCGTGATCAGCTAGCCCAGACTTCGTTACCTCCGCCCTTTGAGTAGCTGTGCGGTGTTCCTTAATTCTGGTGTCCAGCGGTCGGTTTGTCTCTCCAATGTAAAGATTGCCACATTCACACGGTATGCTGTATATACTGTTATTTGGTATTGCTGGTGCGTCGGGCCTTGTTATTGTTATCATGCTCCTCAAGGTGTTGTTGCTTTTGAAGATCATCCTGATTCCATAGCTGTGTGCAGTTCTCCGACAAGCCTTTAGTATACGGTAATAGTAGAGTTGCTACCGTAGTGTCCTCTTCCTGGCTATGTGGTTTGATCAGCTCTTCAAACGCCTTGGTAATGATCGTTTCCGTATATCTATTCGCCAAAAGGTCTTCTCTAAGTTTCACTTCTTTGAGGGCTTTTGGTGTGCTGCAGATATTTTTGGCTCTATGGATTAGTGTTTTGATGCTGCCAGTTTTCGTTGCTGATGAGTGGTTGGAATTGTAGTGAACGTATAATCCTGTATGCGTAGCCTTCCTGTAGACTGTTGTTTGAATTCCAGTCCTAGCCTTTTGACACTTTACATCATCAAGAAAATGGTAGGCACCCACTCTCTTCCATCTCCATGAATCTAATGGATGGTTGGGATTGGTTCAGGTGCTCCAGGAATGCCTGTAGTTCTGTCTTTCAATGTTGCCAAATAATAAAGGTGTCATCGACTTACCTCAACCATAGCTTAAGCTGTTTCTCGTAACTCCCCAGTGCATGTTCTTCGAAGTCACTTGTTGATATATTCTTTCGCTGTCATTCTTGTTCATCCTTGTTATGTATTGTCTGTCCGAGAATCTATTTAATAATACTGGTGAACAGTTTGTTTGTTGTCACTTAAAAAAAAGGGGTAAGATAATGCTTCTGTGCAATTCTACAGGTATGGTCGAATGAGATATTATTTTGTTAAACAATGCTGTTTCTTCGTTTGCCAATTGTTTACCTCCATATTTTATCAGTACATTGAGATGTCATCCACTCCTGGGATTTTCCGGTTTTTTAGGTTATTCATTGTCAGCTAAACTTTATCTAAGCTGATTGTTGGTGTTTCTACCTTTAGTACAACTATTTCCAATCTCTTTCTATTCGAGAGCATCTTCCATTCCAAAAATCAGGGATCTCAAAAACCTCCAATTAGTCGTTTTTGCAATATTTTTGTTCATTTTTTGGTTATTTTGATTTCAGACTGAATTTATGAAGTTAGAAAACAAAGAAATGGTGCCATCCCAAATTTGAATGTGGTTTTGGATTCAGTAGGTCCATCTGCACATATGAAATTGAGAAAAAAATGTTTCGTTTTTAAGCGACTTCCAAAAAGTTTTTTTTATGTATGCTCAGTGATTATTCAAAAACAGCTGGGGCAATATTGATGACTTAAACGGCATTGTATTAAGGAATATTACAGAAAGGTACCATATAATTTTCTCTAACGTTAGATTTACGGTTTTCCAGAAAATCGGAAAAAACAGTAATTAAGGGACTGCATTTTAGTAAATTTCAATAAATCTACACCGTTTTTTCTAAAACGGCTCAATCAATTTGGATATTTCAAATTATATTCTACAAAGAGATGTTCCATTTTGATTGAAAAAAAACACGGTAAACATCAATGTAATTGTCAAATTTTCATCATAAATATCTAGCTTAATGTCAAGAAATGCCATGAAAGCATATCGTACAGGGCGTTTGTAACGGTTTTCATTGCAGTTGAATGAAATAGCACAAAATATTCCATTAGTGTATCGAAAAGATTTTTTTTACCTGAGCGATGTTTTCTATTTGTTATACTGTGGTAAGTGCATCGAAATTCAATCAGCAAGCAGTGCGCCTAGTTGAAATATTGGGCGAAGAAAAATTACAGTTAGACATGTGGGTTCAAAAAATTTTACAAATAAATGCGATATTGGGTGGTACATAAGCAGTTCCGTTTTTACGATGGCTGAAATATAATAAGATGAAATAGAATTAAAGATATACAGGGTGGTTCAAAAAATGTTGTATTGGGTGGCACATACATAGTTGCATATACAAGGTTGTTGAAAGTAAAACTATAATTATTCAGAGTAGATATTAGAGTTATAAGGCGGAGGGTTCAAAAAATGTTAGAAGTAGTTGCATATACAGGATAATTGAAATATAACATGGAGTGGAATTATATTGACAGAGGGTGTTCAAAAAATATTATATAATTTGTAAAATAAATAGTTGCTTATACTTGGCATATTGGACGAAGTAAAATTATAGGTATACAGGCTGATTTAAACAATAGAAAAATAGAAGTCAATAGGTGGAGAGGATTAATACTTATACACGGCGGTTACAACATCGTGTAGAGTTGAATTATAGTTGTACAGAGTGATTCAGAAAATGATAGGCAAATAATTTATATTGGTAAATAATAAAACAAATACAAATTAGAGAGAGATAAGGATACGCTAAAATAATTAGCCTTAAATCAGATAAGAAAAGAATATATGTCAGTGTCTAAACGGTTTTTATTTTAAGCCAGTTGAAGTCTGTTCTTTTTTAAATATAAATTATTCTCTATCTACTACCGAATTTTTTGACCTGATTTTGGAGGTTAGGAAAACATTGTAACTGGTTACACACATTTTCTCTTCGGGTTTGTGATCAGGAAGCAAAACAACTACAGGAAAAATGAAAATAATAAAGCTTCAGTTACTTCTTTCTGAGACACCTGAATTAAATCTTGTCTGAAGCTGTATTTTTACTTGCTTTTTTTCAAGAAAACAATTGGTAAGAATACTTTTGCATATATATCAGAAATTAATGTCGCTCTTTAACTTACTGGAAATCAGAAAAATAATGCTCTGTTAAAATCTAAGCTATTTAAGTTATGAATTTTCGAACGACTTACTACTATCAACATCGAACTGATGATTTTTATGTTTCATCAAGGCAATTATCAAGTTCGTTAACTGGAACAAATATACAGTTTTTGGCGTAAGTACCTGATGACATAAGGATTATCCATTCATTTTTCGTCGACATTGACTTAGTGTGTTTTTTGTTTATTTGAGAAACAGAAGCACTCGAATTGGATTTCTATTCATTGCGCGTAAAATTCTCTTTTATTCTGTAACGAAATGAAATTCATTTATCCGCCGTCTAAACAGCTTTATTGTGAGGAACGTAATAGAACTGACAGAATAAAAAACGGAAATAATACAATAACACGACAAAAGAACGGCGATGTCCTCATATATATAAAAGTGTCAGACACGTCGAAATGTATTATCACTTTTTTACAGAATGTCAGTTTTTGTATAGACAATTCGTAAAGAAAGGAGCAAAGTAATTTTTATGAATTGATTTCGTAGAACAAGGGAGTTGCTAAATAGTTAATAAATCACAAAACATATTTGATGGTTAGTAACAAGCAATATCAGTTGTTAGTTTTCTACCATGAAAATTCTCTTAATATTTGGTTCATTTGAATATTATAGGTTTATTCTAGTTACTTGTTAGTAACTTATTTGCAACAATAAGCAAACATTTTTCCTCTTCATTGGGAAGTGTCTCAGATTTTTCTTACAACAGATTAGTATTTGAAATTGTAATTGTGGAATCAAGTAGGTAATAAGCAAGGGGAAATACTGCACAGGCACACAAAATAAAAGAAAACCGACCCTGCAGACCAAACCAGGCATTCACACGAGATGAGAGTAGGCTAGAGTATCAAAAATATCGTCTCGGTCTCGTTAATTTATAAATAATTAAGTATCGTTCAACTCTCGGTCTCGCCTCGTTATATAAGGTTATATAATGATAATAAATATTATATAAACTTAATAATAATTAATAATAAATTATTTTTTAAAGCTATATTTATTGCGCTATTATATAAAAATATTTTAAGTACATAAATGTTTTTATTTTACAAACTCTTAGTTTTATTTTTTATATTATTCGATGACTAAGAATTTGAACATAATAATGCCTGCATCACATCATCTTTCAATGATGTACCGATGTGTTTTTGTCAATTTTTGGTCACGCAGTTTTACACAAATTTTATCTCTACAGAATACTTGAAACATTTTTTTGAATCTAAGTTTATTACCTATAACTTCAGTATTTGATCAGTTCTATTGTATAGTTCCACAGATGTATAAAATAATTGTTTAGATCTTTACCAGAATAAATACAAGGATAAAAACAGAAAAAATTTCCAGAGTACAAATTGAGGGACAATTTTCAAAACATCGGTATTTAGAGGCAACAAAAGTTGTCTTTTAAGTATTGAATATATAATTGGATCTGTCCTATATTAGAAAAGTTAACTGTTCTGTTGTAAATAAGCGGAAAGATATAGATATAGATATAGATATAGATATAGATATAGATATAGATATAGATATAGATATAGATATAGATATAGATATAGATATAGATATAGATATAGATATAGATATAGATATAGATATAGATATGGCCGCCAGGGTCACTCCGGGAGGAGGCAGGAGGTGGGCGCCGCCAATCCTCCGGGCGTGGCACTGGGGGGAGTTTGTCCACGATCTACCCAGCGCGTCCCAATGGCTCATAGGGTGAACCCAGCGGCTACGCGGGTGGACTCGTCAACGGGGAATTGTCCCGGGACGAGCCCACTTGAGCCAGCTGGTAAGGCAACGAATAAGGCCCAAATGGGGCTGAATAGTTGCCCGCGGATCATGTGGAGTCGACCGCGCGTGCCCCCCAATCATGTCCCCCGGATTGGGGGGTACGGGCGATCGGCGGGTGAGGGAGGGAGGGGGTGGGGGGAGGGGCACAGGGTTGGGCTGGGGCGGGAGGGGGAGCCGGAGTAAACCTGGTCAAAAAATCCGTAAGCCAAGGTGTTATGCGACCCGTGCTGAGGGCTGAATGGCCATACGTTAGTTGGTTTCGAACGGAGCCTCTGGGATACCGGGCGATCTCCCAGAGTAGGCAGCCTTAGCGGGGTAAGGGCGCACTGCCTCGCCGGACTGGTAATTCGACCCAAATCGTGGGAATTAAATGGAACCTTTTGAAAAAAATGAAAATGTTGTGTTGTCCAGGACCAGTTGTACCAAAGACGAAATGGCGAGGAACGGAAATGAACCGATAACGAATCCGCATAATATTACGAAAGATGACTGCATGGAAGGTGAGTCTCTATTAAATCCTTTCAGCAGGAGACAATCGCTACAAAGAACACCACCCGGGATTGAAAGAGCGAGAGCATTCTCTCTCTCTGACGTTGACCAAAGCGAAGAGTACAGAATGAAACGCAAACGATTAGAATTCAGCCCAAAAAAGGAAATGCTTGATGAAGAGAGAAATCCTTTTAAAGTATTGGAGAACTTTCAGAAACAGTTAACCAAGTTTGAAGCCATCCTTCAACGCTCGTATAAACCAAAAAAGGAATACTTCGAGATTAGTAGCGCACTTACGCTCAACGTTGCAAAACTCCGAATCGCCCTCTTGGAAAACCGATCGAGCCCCAACACTGAAGATGGAAACTTAATAAAGGAACTAAGACTTGAAAATGATCATCTCCAAATAGAAATAAACAGGTTGAAAAACATGGAACCATCAACACGAGGACAAAATTCGCATCTACCACAATGCGAGGAATGCGGCAAAGCTATCCGCAATACCGCTAAAATAGCGATGTATAAAGAGGAAGAAAACTTCGAAAACTTCCAGGCCATCACAGAAGAGGAATGGGCGGACGGGTTGTTCCCCAGAGTAAAAGAGGAACAAGGTCATATTTGGGAAGCTCCTTCTGACTTTGAAGTTGTCATTCCAACAAATAGCAGCTTTAGTCCTAATAACCGGGTGACTAAAGCAGCCATGAATAGATTTGGCGGCCGCCAAGGACTCCAAAACCAAAGAAGGCAAGTGGGAGAATTTGCGTCAATGATACATTCAGTGGGCTTCCCGAACACTGGAGGGGAGTTTACGTACACTTCCAGAACCATATTTTATCCGATAATCGCAACCGATGATGACAACATAGAAAATGCCTCAGACAAAGATATATTTAAATCTATGCAAAACATCAAAGCTTACCTCGTAGAAGCAAAGAAAACTAAAGTTGCTATTCCAAGGCTTGGTGGCGTACTTGGCACTATATTTAGCAGAATGGTGGAATATCTTTTTTACAATACGAATATAGAAATAAGACAGTATAAGCAAGATGAGTACACAGATAGAGTGGCAAATAAAGATCAAATAGATAACACTCAAAAGAATAGAAGAGAAGCCAGGAAACAAGACGCACTCGTCATTAAAATGAAGGATGTCTCATACGCCGACTTGCTGAGATCGGTCAGAAAAACCGTAGACCCGGCAGAGGTTGGGGCGGAAATTTCGAGCATGCGGAAAACCAGAAAAGGGGAACTCCTTCTTACTGTGAAGAATGGAAGCAAAAATCTGGAGTCTCTGAATAAGGAAATTAAAACGAAACTTCCAGAAATATCGACATCGGTCCTAGTAAACAATAAAGTTATCCACATAAAAGGGCTTGATGAAGCTACAAACGCGGAAGAAGTTAGAGTAGCTATTTCAAATGCTTTAGGGCAAAAACAAGACTCATTCGAAGTGAGAGCATTGAGGCCAGCATATAGAAATACCCAAAATGTTACCGTGATAGCACCGGCGGAAGACGCGGATAAATTACTTCAATTAGGAAGAATTAAAATTGGCTGGATATATTGTAGAGTCATCGAGAGGAAGATGGAGGCAAAGTGCTTCAGATGTTGGGAATATGGTCATAGTAAAGACAAATGCTCTGGTCCCAACAGGAAAACTGTTGCCTGAAATGCACAAAAGAGGGACATAAAGCTGCGGCATGCAAGAATGAAGCATACTGTCTACTCTGCCGACAAGCGGGCCACCAAACAGGCCAACAAAGATGCTCGAAGAAGGAGATACCAAAAATACAACAGAAACCAAATCTCCTGAATGAAGAAAACAACTGTACTACAAATTAACACAAATAGGAGCCGGCCAGCGCAAGATCTAGCACTGGCCACAGCAAAACATATTGGAGCTGGTATCTTAACCATAAGCGAACCTAATAAGAACTTGTTAAAGAACAGAAAAGATTGGTTCTATGACAAAAACTTAGATACGGCAATTAAAGTCCTGGACCATGAACTAATATTGGAAAGGCAAGGGGAGGGACCAGGATTCATATACCTCACTTTCCAAAAATTTACCATATACAGCTGCTATTGCTCTCCTAACGCCGAGATCGAGGACCTGGAAAACAGTCTTCATGCAATCAGTAGAAATGTCCGAATAAACAAGCAGAAAGCAATAATCTCTGGGGACTTCAACGCGAAGTCACCAGAATTTGGGTCGAATAGAACAGATCTAAGAGGCGAATGCGTCACTGACTGGATAGCAGCGAATGAGCTTGTTGTCCTGAACCAAGGAAGTTCCCACACTTTTCGACGCAGGGACTATACGTCAATTCTCGACCTGACTATGGCATCACCAAACATTGCGGGGCACGTAACAAACTGGCAAGTTAGCGATCAAGAATCACTTAGTGATCACAAGTACATTATATTCAATGTAAGTGATAAACAACAACAACATGTCACGGACAAAACAGAAGGCAAAAGGTGGGACATAAAAAGACTGAACATAGAAAATCTTAAATCCCTGCTCGGACAACCCCACAAAGACAACAATCTAACTGCCAGGGACCTCACTGATTACCTCACAGAAATATGCAACAAAGCAATGCCAAAAAGAATGCCTATCACCGGAAGAACCGTGCTCCGGCTTACTGGTGGAACGATGGAATTGCAGATCTCCGAAGAGAATGTGTTAAGACTAGAAGATTATTTACTAGGGGGCTGAAACGAAAGTCACCCCAAGAATGTGAGGAAGCTTGGAACAAATATCAGGAAACCAAGAAGGCATTGAGGAATAGTATAAAGGCAGCTAAAAGGGAAAGCTGGAAAAGGCTATGCGAAGAAATTGACTCTGATATTTGGGAGATGCATACAAAATAGCCATGAAAAAGTTAAACGGATTTCCCCAAAGCCTCAACTCCCAATGGAAACCACTGAAGAAATTGCCAGGCAACTTTTTCCCATACATCAACCTGTAATATTTGACTGTGATACTAGAGATGAATTTACAGCCTTTACCAAGAACGAACTACAGACTGCAGCTGGAAAATTAAAAAATAAGAGAGCGCCCGGACCAGGCGCCATACCCCCTGAAATAATTAAAGCAACAGCCAGTATAAACCACGAGCTCCTGCTAAACACATATAACAGCCTAGTAGAGAAATTTACGTTCCCTGAAATCTGGAAGCGTGCAAAGCTTTCACTGCTGAAGAAAGGTGGCGATAAGCCCATGAACGATCCATCATCGTACCGGCCAGTTTGCCTCTTGGACGTAGAAGGTAAGCTACTAGAACATCTATTGTTAGCAAGACTCAAAACAGAGCTCGAAAGAACGGGTGGACTACACGAAAGACAGTACGGCTTCAGGGAAAAAAGGCAAACAATTGATGCCATCGAAAGAATTATGGACATTGCTAAGCAACCAGCGAATTGCAAAACCAGGAAAACCCTATGTGTGGTCATCACGTTAGATGTCAAAAACGCCTTTAACAGTGCATCTTGGCAATTGATTCTGGAAGAAATGAGGGCGAGAGGCATCGCCGAAAATCTTATCGCACTAATGTGGTCTTATTTATCCGAAAGGACATTGATCCTGCAAGCGGGAACTGATACGAAAGCTATCAGGATTAGTAGCGGCGTCCCGCAGGGTTCAGTGCTGGGACCCACACTATGGAATATCCTTTACGACAGTCTATTTGCTGTAAATCTACCAGCAGGGGTGGAATTAATAGGGTTCGCAGATGACGTTGCCATGATTGTAAAGGCCAACGATGAAAGTGTCCTAATGAACAAGGCGAATACTGCCTTGATCTATGTTACAGAGTGGATGCAGTCCAGAAGACTTGAACTAGCACCTCAAAAAACAGAAGCAGTTATACTATCACCTCGTAGGAAGATCAAACCTATCCATTTTGAAATCCAAGGTGTTAGAATCGAGACGAGTAAGCAGTTGAAGTACCTGGGAGTGTGGCTTGACAAGGGTCTGAACTTTAGCGAACATGTCAATCGGACGATACTTAAAGTAGAAAGGACAATCACGGCTCTTGCAGGCATAATGCCGAATATAAGAGGACCTAGTTCCGCAAAACGCAGGATTCTTATGAGTGTTGTACAATCCCAACTACTGTACGCCGCACCCATCTGGAAATCGGTTACAACAAACACCAAATTAGTAGGAAAGCTAAGTCAAGTCCAGAAGAAAACGTGCTCGCGAATATGCAGTTCATACAGAACGGTGTCAGCAGCTGCCGCACAAGTAATTGCTGGGGTCCCCCCAATCGAACTTCTAATCGAAGAACGGTACGAAGCCTACCATAGTAGGGATAAAAAACTCGCTAGAAGTAACATGTTGAGTAAGTGGCAAATGAAATGGGAACAGGAGAAATTTGGGAGATGGACCTACGAGTTGATCCCCAACATTAATAGCTGGCTCAACCGCAAACACGGGGAAGTGGAGTACTTCCTGACTCAGGCATTGTCAGGACACGGATGTTTTCGAAAATACCTGTATGACAGGCAGATTGTGGACAGCCCCCACTGTTTATATTGCAATCTCGAAATAGATGATGTTGAACATACCCTATTTTTCTGCCAGAGGTGGGAAACAGTAAGAGAAGCTTTTCATGCAGAGACCGGCAGCCAGCTCACGTTACAAAATTTCCTGAGAAATCTCTTAGAGAGCGAAGAAAGCTGGAAATCAACACATAATGCAATCAGAAAAATAATTGAAACAAAAGAAAGAGATGAAAGATGAAAGGCAAAGCAATCTATATTCTGAAGTAATGCGAAAGCGGTTCCGGGATATAGTCGCTGCATGTGGAGGTGATTTTTTTTTTTAGTCAGTAGGAATCTGACACTACCCCCAACAACAGCGGGGGTGTCTTATGCAAGATTTTTTTTCCATCACCTCAAAAAAAAAAAAAAAAAAAAAAAAAAAAAAAAAAGATATAGATATAGAAATAGATATAGATATAGATATAGATATAGATATAGATATAGATATAGATATAGATATAGATATAGATATAGATATAGATATAGATATAGATATAGATATAGATATAGATATAGATATAGATATAGATATAGATATAGATATAGATATAGATATAGATATAGATATAGATATAGATATAGATATAGATATAGATATAGATATAGATATAGATATAGATATAGATATAGATATAGATATAGATATAGATATATAGATATAGATAGATACAGATATAGATTTTGTATCTTTGATTTCACTTTAGTCTTTTAAAAAAAATACTTTGTTCAAAACATAAAAATAAAAAATTAACACTTGGAAAAATAATGAAATGTAACTTGAATATAAAACTAACTGGACAAAATAAAGTATTATAATTACGACCGTAGGATTGCTTCGGTTGTATTTATAATTTAATAAAAGCTGAAGTCAGCGAAAAGATATTCACACGATGCGTTTCCACTTTAACTTCGAAGTACCAGGGAGCTGTCAGCGTAATATGATACCATTGCATTAAACACGTGTGTACAATTAACACCTAACATATATATAGATATAGATATAGATATATATATGTATATATATATATATATATATATATAATATATATATATATATATAGATATATAGATATAGATAGATCTAGTTGTAAAAATTAATGACAATATTGTATATTACTGCTCTTCTGAAAATGGAAGTGAATCTAATCATTTTGCAGAAATTCTGGAATTATATGGGAGGTGATGGGGACGTTTCTATAAAAGCTCACAATTGGAAAGTAGCATTTATATTAATCGAGAGGGTATTTTGCAAAAATTCAATTATCAGTAGGGGAATGGGGCAATACGGTTACTATTGTTTAAAATAAACAGATACCGAAAATCTCAAGATGTAGGTTAGCACAAAAATGATAAATAGTGTCAATAAACCTAAAATGTAATAAATGGCAAAACTACCAAGAACTTAAAATTGTGAAAAATATCAAAAGGTTAAAAATCTCGATAACGGCAAAAATATTAAAAATAACACTTTCCATTCTCAAATTATATTCATTAAGTCAATATCTAAAATCGTATATCGTGCTGCCCAGTTTTTTAGAGCTACTGTCGTCTGAGATTTTTTTTGTACTATATTTTCATATAATTGTACCATTTGGAAAAACAGGCATATAGAAAAATATTTTTTCAACATTATTAAACTTAAAATTGGTTTAGTAGCCACAGAGATTATCCCTAAAGTAAAGTTATCTTTACTAATGTTATAATCTGGGTCTTGCACCCACTATCTCTAATAATAACTTTCTTATTTCATAATTTCACCAGGAAATTTTACTCACAACACCGTTAACTTAGCAAAATCACTGAACTACATATTGTATTAAAAATTCTCTTTGTTTCGCAAATTGCAGGATCTTAAATCCTCAAGTACGCGGTACTTGCTAGCATGCAGATAATTTTAGTTTCAATTTAAATTGTTGCATTATACTGCATCCAGCTTCAAATCTAGAGATTAACTCCTAACTCCATTAAATTATCTGAACCTGAGCCAAACACTAAAACATTTAATCCATTAATTTTATAGTCATTCGTATAAAATAACTTGTGCTGTGTCGTTATTTTGTAAAGAAAATCATTTAAAGCACAATGTTAATCAGAAGTGAATGCAGATTTGAAATTGGTCCGTTAACTCTGAGTCTTAGTAAATTTAGCCAAAACATTAATTAACTATCCCATTAACATTTGTCTTAAATTACTTGAAAACCGTATAACTATCCGTTCAGTAGTTTTTGAATTTATCATATTTAGACAGAAAGACAGGCGCAGTGGGGGACTTTGTTTTTAACTGACTTGATAAGGTTTAATGATAAAACATTAAAAAAATATATAACCGACTTCCACCTATACCTAAAAAGGTGAAAATAATTATAACAAAATGCAACAAATAATACATTCAACCTACCCAGAAAGTAAAAAATGTAAACATTATAGGATTCTGTACAAATAAATTAACTACCAATCTAATATATTTTTGAAGTCGGTGCCAAGTAACAATCAAGTTTGATGAAATAGTAGATAACCACGCAATGCATGATTTTAGATTGGTTTAGCATCGACAAAAATATACTAGATTGGTAGGTAATTAATTTATGCAGAATGAGCACCTTTTAATATTTACATTTTTTACTTTCTGGGTAGGTTGAATGTATTATTTGTTGCATTTTGTTATAATTATTTTCACCTTTTTAGGTATAGGTGGAAGTCGGTTATATATTTTTTTAAATGTTTTATTTAAAACTGTTTAGTTTTTTTGAACTGGATCCGCCGCTGCCCTTCTATCACTTTACTTTGTGATTTTGTTTGCTATAACTAAACACCCTGTGTATAATCGCACCAAATAGCAGTTTAGAGTTTGACATGTGTTGTCACTGAATTTTCTATTAGGCCGGAAAATGTGACACCAAAAGCATCGTCTTCCCAAATTGAAAAAAAAAATCATTTAAATAGATATTTGCCTGGTATACAAACAAAAACAAACCGACCTTAATACTCATTGATTTAAGGAGCCGAGAATACTATGCTTTACTACCTATATGCTTGAGATGTACATAGAAAATTTTCACATTCGTAATCAAAACTTCCAGTGCCTACAATTCCCACACTATTACGTTGGAATTAAAATATTTATGAGGAAATATCCGTTACGTCACTTCGATGAAATTTTTGATAGTAATATTGGAATTTTCTGTGATTTTTTGCAAAACTGTAAGTTGCACGTCGCAGAAAAGAATGTGAGATCACCTAACGATCTTCCTTAATAGATTAAACGTTAAAAAACTATATACATCTATAAGGAGTTTTTGAAAAATCGACCAATATGTTAGGGATATTGGTTGATTTCCATGCACGCATGTGTTCATTGACAAATTTCAACACTTTACCAACATAATTCTTTTCTTAAGTAGTTTCTAAATGATTGAGGAGGTAAATGATTATTTTGCATGGCAACAACTTCTGACGAATGAACATCAAAAAGGAAACTTCAAAGTCAATTAATCAGTCAATTGATATTACCAAAAAAGTCAAGCGAATATAGTGCAAAACATTCAAGCAAACATTGTTGGACAATGATTCCTGATAAGGAATCGAAACGTCACAAAAAAACAGATAAGTACAACACAAAATACACAACATATTATACTGGAATACTAGCTGACAAATCTGTAGACCTACAGTTAATCATGCGGGAGAGTTTTTTCTATAAGAGGGCAACTAGTGTTCCGGGCAGTTTCTGCAAACTGCCCTTATATACTACACCTTGATATTCAAGCACTTAACTTGTCTGTATTTTTCAGAAACCATTGCGAGGAGAGAAAATCCCAGATGAACATTCAAAATAAGAATTCTTTTCCCAAATTTTCACCAACCCGGATATATATTCTACTAAACAAGACCATATTCATTCAAACGGTTCACAATAGGAGAAGAAATCAGGTAACATACATACAAAACAAAAAAATACGCGACGAATTGATAACCTCCTCCTTTTTGGAAGTCGCTTAAAAAGTCAGGATATCTTTTCAGGAACACAATTATACCCAAAAACATCAAGAAACAACACAACTTCACTGATTTCGTATTATACAAAAAAAGTGTTTACCTTTTCACTATATATCCTGTGAAAAATAAACCTGTTGCCTTTAAAAAAGTTTTACCCCATTCACTTTTTCCAAAACAATTTTCACTCTTCACACGCTAATCCAAACCGTAACAGCACTCACTTAACAGTTGAAAGTTTCCCAGGAAAGAATTCATCGCTTGTTTACAGAACGCGATTTTCGTCCAACGGTAAACATTGATTGGTCCATATACAATAAACTTAATATGGTTTAACGATTATTGGTGTTTGTTTTCGATATCGGTGGGCTGTTTATTGAACATCCTGACGCGATATTCTTTGAATTTGATTAACTGTTCGAAAAAAAGCACCTTCGTAATGCTGCGTTTCGTATGAACGGGTTACGTGATCAAACATTAAATTGTCTCAACATCGGTGTACCTACTAGATGAATCTACCGAGGAAGCGGCATAATCACTGCGAAGTATTTGATTGGGAATATTACGGGCTACGGGTGTTGCACGCAGGAAGTTTTTATTGCGTCAATTAAGAGGGATCTTGATGATTTTAAAAAAGCTTGAGATGCGCTTGAGGATTGACTTGATGCGACTTAGAAGTATTTCTAAGAAGAAAGTGGTTAGAAATATTGTAATCTGGCCTAGAAAATGATTTTATTAACTTCAAATTGTCAATTTTTATAAGTTTGTTGGTTCATTGCTTAAACAGAGGAACAAGTGGAATTTGTTTATAATGGTCGTGGAACACAGAAACCTAAATATTTATGGAATTCATGTCAAATTTGATTGAATTTGAATTTTTCACTAATTTTAATTTATGAATATTAAAGTTTAATTTTGAAATTGCTTTTTGAATGTATTTTTTTATTTCCTTTTATCATGATTAAATCGCCTTTAACTGCCTAAACTATTGATGTGTATATTTGATGAATATTAATACATTATAACGTTTATATAAAAACAAGTTAAAAAATTGTATCCAAAAATGTAAAGTTAAATTATAAAAATTAAAATAAAAATTGAAAATTAAATTCGTAATAATTTGGCGCCCAACAAGGAATTTTCTAAGAATATATTTTTTAAATATTTTATTTACAATTTAAATTAAAAACGTAACTACATACAATAAAAACTAAAATATGTAAATTGGAAATAAATTAATTAGTAAAAACTAAATTTATAATATTTTGGCGCCCAACGTGGGGCTATGAAAATTTAAAATGAAATTAAAAGTTTATTACAAAAATAAAACAACTAAAATTATAATATTGCTTACAAGGTGTGACCAACTTGAATCCGTGCGACTTTTTAACACTATAGGGCATATATAAATCTAAAATTTAAAAAGTATACTTATTTGTGTATTTGATAAATCTCAGTAAATCAAATACATAAATAAGTGTTCGAGAGGACATTCTATTGTGAAAACCACATCTGATGGAGGGTCCTGACCAGAAACAATATATATATATATATATATATATATATATATATATATATATATATTCTACAGCGTGAGTTTTTTTTTTGATGATCAGTATGGGGATCTCGGAAAATAGCGGAGATAGAGCAATGGTTAAATTGGGAAAGATTTGCAGTTTTACTGGCCCAATTTAATGACACTTCCGGATTATTGTAAAAAGTCATGGCTTACTAGATATTTTGAAAAAACGAAATTCTGTCGATTAAGTCAAATCCCTCTGGCTCCTTTGGTTTTGAATTTATAAAAAAAAGGGTAAATATCAAAATTGAAGGGAATTGTATCTCGAATTGTGTCATATCTCGTTTTCGAGATATGACATAAACTTATCTTTTTTTGAAAGAAAACCATAGTTGGCTATGACAACAAAAAAATTGGACATTTTTAGTGCTTTTCAACGATATAATACTAGATATAGTTATTCATAAAAATAACGGAGTTATGGATGCTTTTCTCTCTTATTTTCACTTTTAACGTAGGTAGCCATGAAATAGATTGATTTATTAATAACTATTCCAAAAAACATTGAAGGATTTTTTTAGTAGCTATATCCGATATAACGAGAAAACTAAATAAGTAGGTACTTACTAAAAACTTAAAAAATTAAAGTACATAATAATGGTTACAATTTATGTTCGAAAAGTCCACCATTGTTATTTAGACAAAAATTCCATCTGTTTAAGATTGACATTACCGCTTTCCTTACAGACCGCCTATCAATTTCTTCAGTTGATTGTAATACCACCTCCCTTAGGTCACAAACTGTCTCATACTGTCTTTTGTATACTTTGTTTTTTAGCGCACCCCATAAATAGAAGTCTATAACTGCCAATTCGGGAGACCGTGGTGTCCATTCGCGTGGGCCATTTCTTCATATCCAAGAGTTTGGATAGATATTATCTCAGTGTTGCCTTACTAATAACGAGTTATGAGCAGGTGCTCGATCATATTGGAAGAAGAAATGCAAGTAGCGCTCCCCAGTAAGTGATTCGTCATAGATAAAAGTCCCCAGAATAGTAGACCCTATGATACCACACCAAACCTTAAAACCAAATTTTATCTGGGGTCGTCTTTGTTCTACATTGAAAGGGTTTTCTTTAGCCCAGATATGCTCATTGTGTCTATTGAACATACCTCAGTTAATAAATCTAGTTTCATCTGACCATAACACCTTTAATGGAAACTGTGGATTGTCAAGGCGCATGTCTCTAAACCATGTACAAAACAAAATACGTCGATGTTCGTCACTAGCATGCAAAGTAGAGAAACTGAAAGTTTGTACGGGTGGAACTTGTGCGCTTTCAGTACCTTAACTACAGTTCGTTGAGATGTGCCAGCTTCTGCCGCAATCTCACCAGTTGATGCAGATGGATTTTGATCTACCATTGCCAAAACTTTTATTTCTGCTGCTTCGTTAATTTGATTACGTTCCTTCCTTGGTTTAGTAAAAGATCCATATCTGCGTAAACTATCGCAAAGCCTCTTAAATGTACATAGAGCAGGTTGACGACGATTAAAATATCTATAAAAGTATTCCTCAGCTGCACGAACTGAATTTTTATGGCAAATGAAATAACATTCCACCATATTCAGTTGTTCTTCGTTAGACTATTCCATTTTATCATTTCTATGGTGAAAAGCGCAACTGATGAAGGTTCCCGACCAGAAACAATATATATTATATATATTGTCTTGCGTACAAAAGAATGAAACCTCGAAGAGAGTAATTTATTTACCTAAACTGATCCAATTTCTAGAATATAATTGTACCGTTTTAACTTTATTCCCAACTTCCCTAATTTTGCTCTAAGAAGTCATTTTATTCATTAAACACTTGTACTTTAACATGTAATACATATCCTCAGCTCAGAGTCTTTTAAAATAGTGAACTGGGTCATTCTCGGACTTGTGGCGATAAAATTACCGACGTTGGAGATTATAGAGCTCTCCACAGGTAATAAAGTTAGCCGGAATGTGAGAAAGATAAACATCGGGCTGCAGGGTTTTCTTGGAAGTTATAAAGTATGTTGTAAGTTGTAAAACAGAGTTTACGAGGAAGGTTTTATCAGTACCCTGTTCAGATCTGGTTCTTAATAAAATGTAATAATATCACTTTTAATGTTATAACAACACGTGCCTCTTGTGTTGGTAATATATCTTAGAATTCAGTGATGGAGTTGAGTTTGGTGGCAAAACTTACTGAATAATATAGGACAGTATTGAAATTTATTTTCGATAAAGTGTAAATAAAATTAGCAACAATTTTACATATTTTAACACACTTTTATTGACTTCACCTGATATATCTAAGAGAATCATGGAAGTCAATTCCTGTCCAAAATATAAATTAGTATTTCTTATATATTCTAAGTCACATTTAAAAATATATACTTTCACGGATGTTCAAAAAAATAATGTTTCTAAATATACTGTTTTCCAGAAAATTCAAGTTGGCATAAAATGGAGCTTAGTTGCAAAATTATGTTAACAGAACCAGATTGATTCCTAGATATCTAAACCTACTTGTTTGTGTTTTGTTTCCTTAAGGTAGATAATCAAACAACCAATTATTTTAACACAAAAATACAAAATACTTAAACAGATTTAACAACAACAAGAAGAACGTAGCTCTGTTCTTCTTCTTGGTGATTGTATTTAAAACATTTTGCTTTTTTATAGTATATAATTCTAATCTTTCTGTAAGTATAGTATATTTCATTTTAAAGTTGTATGGTCAGTGCAAATTTGGTTACCAGGTTTCTTAAAATTAAATTCACAGCTAATTACTTGCTTACTAAAGCCGCATAAACTAATGACTTTTACAAACTGCGACTCCTAAAATCACAGGGATTTCCAGCTAAGACACCTGGAGACCAATGAACTGGATCACCTTTTCCAATTTTGATTATTTTGGAAGAAAATATCTACAGTTGTTTTCACTGTTTTTTAGTCATCACATTATCACATATGATACATGCGGAAGCAGCAGTTTGACATACTGAAAAACTATGCATGAGTCATACTTCAAATCCTTCAAGAATCAATCTTGGACATGCAGCAATGCCATTTTTCAACAACTTAATATTTAATACTCTCTTCAAGGTGTCATTCCTTTGTACGCAAGACAATATATATTATATATTATACAGTGATGGGCAAATGTGTGGAACCAAGCAAATATCTCTGGAATTATTAGAGATATCAAAATGAAATTTGACAGGTGGATACTGCAGTAGATTGCCTATTTGTTTCCAATTTTTTTACAATTTTGAACTTCCTGTTTTACCGGAAGTAATGTCGATTTTAAAATTTGCAATGAAACATATAGTTCAAAATTGTAAAAAAATGTGGATACAAATAGGTAATCTACTGCAGTATCCACCTTCCAAATTTCATTCTCTGCTTCATATCCTCGTAATATTGTTTATATTTTGAAAGTTGTTTCTTTACCTTTCATAAAATCTCAAACATTAAGTAGGTAA
This sequence comes from Octodonta nipae, assembly GCA_034190945.1. Lineage (NCBI taxonomy): Eukaryota > Metazoa > Arthropoda > Insecta > Coleoptera > Chrysomelidae > Octodonta > Octodonta nipae. The sequence goes on from CM067221.1 coordinate 117,822,674, forward strand.
TTTTCCAAAATACTCTTCCATACTTTGATCCAAACTTATTTCAAATCCTCATTATTCCACAACAGCACTCAGCGAAACTGAAAATTCTTACCTCATGCATTAGAGTTGTCCAGGTGTATGATATATGCTGATGAGTGGAACATACCTAATACTCTTATGAATAATTCAAAAATATATTCGTATGTTTGTATATACGTAATATTAATGAACCGAAAGTTAAAGGGATTGGCATTTATGTTATTCGGGATCGGGGAAATTATCTACAGCTCTGCACATACAGACATGATTTGTCTTTTCGGATGAAAGGGCGAAAATTTTATTCAGTGGAACAAATTCTCGATTAGAGTGTGTTGGCGTTATTTGGGCACAAAACGCAAATCGATAGAAATTATGAATGTGAAACACCTCAGATCACTAAATAAAATCTTGAGAAAGTATTATTATGAAAAGAAAAAAATGGCTGGGTGTTTATAATACATTTTGATGGTTATCATTTTAATCTGCCGATGAGTTTGTATATTTTTACTGCGACCTCAGTATTTGTATCTGTATAAATTTGGCATTAAAAGTTTTAATAGCTTTGTAGTCAGTTCAAGTTGATCTAATTAAGAACTTTAGAATTGAATCCACTGAAACAAGTCGTTGAAGTGGATTATAATATTGTTACGATTTACTGTATTGGAAGCATACTTGTCGGACAACTAATAAAACTTTAATTAACGACGACAACAAATTAGAAATTCACAACAGTACACAATTATTAACTCTAATGTCACTTCCCTGAACAGATATTTAACGAGAAATTCAACCAAACTCTTGATTTCTGGATACTTTTGTTATATGTAAAATTTGTGTACTTCTCGATTTTTCCAGTAACTTCTTGTATGTTTCATATGAGATTGACAAATTTCTCACCAATTTTGTCTAACTGTAAATTACAATTATGGGGCTCAAACATGGATTTGCTCTTAAGGTCCTGAGTAATAAACAACATATTAACTTTAACTTCACTTTCCTGTACTGATGTTAAATGACAAATTAAATCAAAGTCCTCTATCAGAAAACATTTTAAATATGTTTGTACCTCTTGATTTTTCTAGTAAATTCTTATATGTTTTATATCAGAGACAAATAACTGTCACGAATTTTCTCGAACCGTCAATTCCAATTACAGAGTTCAGCCACAAAGCTCTTTTAATGTACTGAGTAAAACACAACACATTAACTCTAATTTCAGTTTCCTGAACTGATATGTTAGGACAAAATATTGTATTTCTATTCCAGAAATCTCAAGAATTTACTCAAACCGTCAGTTACACTTATGGGGCCCAAACAAGAAGCTGATTTTAATGCCCTGAATAATAAACAACTAAGTAATTCTAACTGCACTTTCCTAAACTGATATTTAATGACAAACTGAACCAGAACACTTTCTAGTATATGTTTGTACTTTTCGATTTTTCCAGTAAATTCTTATATGTTCCATATCAGAGACAAAGAAATGTTACGAATTTTCTCGAACTGTCGATTGCAATTATAGGGCTCAACTACAAAGGTGTTTTAATGTCTTGAGTAAAAACAAAACATTAACTCTAATTTTAGTTTCCTGAACTGATATGTAATAATAAATAAAACCAAACCCTTATTTTCGAGGTCACTTTCTCTTATATATGGATTGTATCTCTCGATTTTTCCAGTAAATTCTAATATGTTCCATATAAGAGAAAGAAAGGTGGCGAATTTTCTCGAACTGTCAGTTACAATAATGGTACTCAAAGACTCAAACTTCAATGGAACGATTCATTTCCTTCTGTCTGCTTAGTAATCAGAAGGCTTGAACCGAAGGATAGCATTTTTGATACTGTTATATATATTTTTTTAAATTCGTGAGATGATCTTCAAATGTGACCTCTAACTAAAATGTTGTCTAAATAAATATGACTTGCAGGTTAATCTAATCAAAACAAATTCCATTAGAATTTCAAAATGTAACAGGAGAATAACCTAACAGGCTTGAAAGGTAAGGGAAACAATCCTTTCTCGAGCTGACATTGATTGTCAAACTAAATGAAACTTTAATGCATCACACGTATATATATTTTGTAACTCTCAATTTTTCCAGTAAGTTCTTGTCTGTTCTATGTCAGTGACGAATTTTCTCGAAACTTCAGTAGCAAGTTTCTCTCACGATGGTAGTTTTAATTAGTTTATCTATGCAGGGCGTTTTTTAGGGAGCAGTCGTGACAAGGTTTTGTTGTTCACTTTTCATCATAGGACAAGTTTTAGTTGCTTTTCTTTGTGACAATATGCCAACTCAACTTTAACTTTTCTATCAAAAGATTTCACTAACCTTTGTTAGATTTCCTCTTGATGTTGTTTCTCCTTTTTGTTGCGTTTTTCCAGGAGCCTACTTTTTCGTCTAGTTTATCAGTAACCTGTTTGAATATTTATTTGCTAGTATAGTCCATTTCTGCCATACTTCGAGTTGTTGCCATAAATTAATAAATTAATTTTACTTAATCCCACATTCTAAGACCAATTTCCTCTGTGTATTTATTCTATATGTTTGTTTGGAAATTAGTGGAAAATGGCGATTTCGATAGTTTAAACTGTATTCTGTTGAGGAGTGTCTTGAAGTGGTCCCATAAGGTTACCAATTTTCACAGTTGTTCCTGACGCATCTGCGAGCAAAATAAAATACATGATTGTCTTTCCTTTGACTTTTTTAATTTTTTTTTGTGCCTCTGGAAATAGTGTTCTTTTTTATTTTCTATCAGTTTATTATTACTGGTATTTACAAACATTTTCTGCACACAAAACACTCCTCCTTACCTATCCTCTACGGAATTTCGAAAATTGTCGCTTATATGCGGGAACATTTCTTACGAATTTTCAGCCGAAATGTTTTTTTATGAAGTAAACACTGAAATAATCATCAGTCGATAAATATTCTAAAATTTTCCATATTTTTAGAATTCATTTACGCATTACTCACCCAATTATGTTTATTTGGATTATCTGACTGTCACTTGTTGATATTTTCCTCCTAATAGTTTACGTTTATTCCCCTGGCAAATTCTCAAATCTATAAATCGCGTTATTTACTCCAGATGCAAGGTTTTACGCCAGATATTATTTAGATGACAATAATGGCGCTAAACAAATTAACGATAAAAGTGAAATTTGTAAGGGCAGCTGGAAAGATTTATGATTTGAATAATGAGACGTTTTATTTGGTTGAAAAATAAATTACCTGCCGCTCTACTACTGACACGGTGCTTGAGATTGCACAGATTGTTATGAGGCAAAACAGAAACAATATGTTTTGTTATGTATCCCCTTCCGTATAATTTTGAAAATTGCCCGTATATTTTGGCAGTTACTATTAGTTGTAACTACTTTCCGAATGATTTTCAACTCATTTTTAACTGTAAGGAACCATAGTTACATTTTAGAGGTTACGTGGCATCCAGTTGACTCATAGCAAAACAGCTTTTGCACAAATCACTTTACATTAGTCAATGGAGCAAAATTGATGAGATTTTGAGATATAAAATTCAAGAGCAAACCGCCGATGCCATCGCGTCAGTATTAGTATATAGGTAATACGAGGGCTGCCTTTTATAATTCGGGATTAGAGAACAAAAACAAATATTAATCATCGAAAATCGCTTTATTGTTTTTCAAAATATTTCCCATGAAGATCTATTCACTTTTGCATGAGTTTGAACCAATTGTCGAAGCACTTTTTCACTCTGATTGAGGTATCTCCAAAACATGCATTCTGAACGCAGCAACCGCTTCTTCAGGTTTCGAAAAACGTTGACCTCTCAGTTTGTTTTTTACGTACGGGAATAAAAAGAAGTCATTTGGTGATAAGTCAGGACTATACGGCGAATGACTGATCAAATCGATGTTTTGAGTGGTCAAAAATGCAGTTGTTTGAGCCGATGTGTGATAGCTCGCATTGTCGTGGTGAAGAGTGATCCGTCTTCGGCGGTTGGTTTTCCTCATTTCTTGGAAGACCACTGGCAAACAAATGGTTGTGTATCACTCAGAATTGACTGTTCTGCCTTATTCTAGTGGTAGAGTTACGACATGTCCAGTTTTTCCAAAAAAACAGGCGATCATTTGCTTGGAAGTGCTTCGTGCGCGAACAACTTTTGTTGGATTCGCCCCATCTTGAAACACCCATACAGTCGACTGCTATTTTACTTTCGGGCTCATACGCGTAAATTCACGATTCATCACCTGTCACTATGTCATAAACGTGTTTTGAAGCAACATGATGGTATATTTTGAGCTTTTCGTTCGACCAATCGACACGAGCCTTTCTTGAACGATTGACAAATTGAGTGGGATCCAACGCGAACAATTTTTTTTGACATTCAAATGTTTATGCATTATTGAATGTATGCTGGTCCCACTAATGTGTAAGGTTGACTCAATCTCACGATAGGTCAGATGACGATCTTGCAATATCAGTTCGCGCACAGAAGCAATGATTTCCGGAACAACAACTGCTTTTTGGACGACCTTCACGAATTCGTCTTGGAGTGAACTACGACCTTGATTTAATTCACCATACCATCGATAAACCATACCACGATGGAATTTCATCGTCAAAAATTAAATTAAGTTCATCCATGCACTCTTGCTGATTTAATCCACGTCGAAAGTTGTAAAAAATAATCGCACGAAAATGTTCACGATTTAATTCCATTTTTTAACCGAGATGAATCCTTTAAGTTACTGTAAACAACACATAGCGCTCTGATGTCAAAACGTTCTGAGTACCTATAACCTCAAAAATGTCAAACTTTACGATGTCAGTTGTCAGATTGCAACACTAGGGTTGTCCAATCCCGAAATATAAAAAGGCAGCCCTCGTAGTTTACATGATTTTAACAGCAAATTAGTAGAATTAATTTATTTAAACAATAAAAACTAGCAAACATGTGGATTTTATTTGTTTTTGGCTTGTATTAAGAAAAACAATGAAGGAATCTTGATTTTCTCAATGGTAAAGTTGTAGAAATTTAGAATGCCTTCCAAATGAGCATTTATAGGTCCTGATAGGGGTATTTTCTGCCGAGAAAATTTGGAAAAATCGAGAAATTTTTTTTTGTTTTATTAAAACTTAAACATTAATCTTCTATAACATGGCAGCTTATGATGTTACGATTAACTATTCTCCAGATACTTATTGTGAAATAAAGGGATTTGCAGAATTGCAATTGAAACGATTTACAGGCAGGGCCGGATTTTCATAAGGGCACTTTGGGCACTGGCCCAGGGGCTCCCACTAATTTGGGCCCGCTACCAATTGTAGAGAATTTACAGACAGGGCCAGATTTACATAAGGGCACTTTGGACACTGGCTCAGGGGCCCCTACTAATTTGGGCCCCCCACCAATTGCAGAGAATTTACAGGCAGGGCCGGATTTACATAAGGGTACTTTGGGCACTGGCCCAGGGGCTCCTAGTAATTTGGACCCCCCACCAACTGTAGACCTAATTTAAAAAAAATACATTTCTAGAAAAAAATTCAGCAAAAATTGTAAACGAAAGGCAAGATCCAAAAAAGTTTACCATAAAAATATCGAAAACATAATCTTCATATTTTATGAATATTGATTTTGCAAATTTGTTAGTACTTTTTCGTGTTCTCAAGGCTAGATTCCGGGTGAGAACCGCATCTGAATTTATTATATACTCGACGTTTCGACTGCTGCTCTGGAGCCATTATCAAGAGACATAAATTTAATTATAGATCTTTTCACTTAAAAACGTTTGTTTTGTAAAGTGTAAAATAAATTTGTCTTAACTTTATTTTGACGTATTTTATACATATAAGTATATAAAAATCCAATGTATGTGACATGTTTTATTGAAAATGATAAATGCAAAATAAAATAATTTGGTCAAGTGCGAGTTGGACTCGCATACTAAGGATTCTGTACCACCTTCTAAATTCTAATATACCAGTTTCAAACAATATCTTTTAAAGGAAAGTTTTAAATTTATAAAAAATATACACTTTCATTTTACAAACATAGACTTTTTATTTTATCTGCTTCAGGATTCGCTTGATTTTTATAAGAATAAATATGTATTTAATTTTCTAAATTGGCCTCCAAAAATTATCATTAGAGTTTTATTTTGCTAATAAACTTTCAGGGAAGCCTTTTGTAATCTACTGTCTGAATTTTGAGACTCTGTAGATTGAAAGATAAAGGGCAAAATAGGTTTAAACTATAAATTATTAAATCCATTATTCAAATTATTGAAAATACAAAAATAAAATATATTGTTCAAAATTTAAATAGTGTAGTTTCTGCGTTTGAAAATGGAATTTTTATTTTCCATTTAATTGTATAATTTGTCCCTAAAATTACTATGACGGTTTTCTAATAATTTTTCTTATAAATTTCTAGAGAGCCCCAGTACTCCTAATTATTTTCAAAATTTTAAGTAGTATGGTTTCGGAAATAAGGCGAGAAATGAGAATTTTTTATATCTTTAAGTTAATATCTAGTAAACAATTAATTTTAAAAATATGAAAAATATATATTTGTATTCCTCATAATAAGCCGTTTCATCTGATGCATTGCATGATGCGTTAAAAAAATACTTTTTTATTTTCCGTTTAATTCTATAATTTGGCCCCCAATATTAATATTAGGGATTTCTCCTTATTTTTCCAGTAAAGTTCAGGTCAGGCGCTATAACTCAATTTTTTTTCAAAATTTTGCCGCTTATGGTTTCGGAAATAAGAGGGGGAGAATGGGTAAGATTTTTTATGTTTTTGTTAATATCTTTTAATTAATTTATTTTAAAAATATGGAAAAAAATATATTCGTTTTCGTCATCATCACCTGATGACGATAGCAGATACACAGCTATTGAAACGTTGTGAGATCAACCACTTCAAGACGATGGAAGTCCAAGGAAACTTCGAGAAAAAACAGTTTTTGGCTTAGTTTAACGAGTTCTATACAAAACAGAACTTTGTAATCTTATTTTCGAAACACTTTGTATAAAATATGTTTAGACGAAATAAAGTACAACATCTTATTAAAAAGTACCTAGGTGGACAACATTAAATATCTACCAAAGCAAAGAACAAATATCTTTAATTTATAAAACATACCCCCAAATGTTCTGATAAAAAAACATATTATAAGAAAACTGCAACCTATTCACTCAAAAATCTTCAAAACCATTTGCCTGGACTATGAAATCGTATATAACAACAACCTAACGCAATCGTTATTTGTTATCGCCCGATGCAGTCTTGATTCAGCATTTAACTGAGTGTGACTAACAAAATTGGCGGAAATTTTTTTCAAACCATAAATTATCTGCAATGGATAAGAATTATGATGAAGACGCCGAGGTTACAGAAGCAATTACCCAAAATATCTTAAATCAAGTCAAATGTTTATTTTTTGGGTTTCGTAGAGATCTGGAGGCAAGTCTTGAGTTATCAATGGAGGATGAAACAAGAAGGACTACGAATTCTCCTGATGGGGTATTTTACAAAGAGGAAGAGTCTGGATCTGACTTGAAGAGGTAAATATACATTCAGTCCTGTATACAAATTTATTTTAAGTGCTGTAACTAATTTTCACTGCCTCAGTGATAAACAGTGAACGGTTGATTTAAAAAAAAATCATCAAGACGTCAGATTCGTAGTAAGCGACCCAAAAAACCCCGGGGTATCAAGTGTAGTGTAAATCGGTTAATTTTAAAAATGTTGTCACCAAATTGGACTTTGACCCCCAACTTGGATCTGCAATTTTGGATTTTTCCATCCAACCACACCAACTTTTAAGAGGCATCCTTCAGCTATAATTCGAGTTGAAAAATGACCCTGTTCGTTGCAAAAATTGTTCGGTACAATATTTTTTTGTCGTTTACTCGAGTTTTATAAATCTTTTAACAGCCATATTAGGTCCGGCCATTTTGAATTTTTAAAAGTACCGCACGGCGTTCGAAAGTCTTTTCTGAGACGAACATTTTGAGACCTCATACGTCTTAATCTTTCAGAACAAATTTTGGCCGTGAGGGTGATACGCTTGACGTGAAATGTCCCATATATATATATAGAAACTTCAGTTAATGGGAAAGCAGCCTGGTAAAAATACAGGTTTTAGGAAACTCTTTTTATTATGAAAGCTTTCTGATATACTTTTTCGTCAGTCACTAAAAATAATTAAATTATACAATGTACATTATTATAAGAGAGTTACTTGCAATAATCGAGGTTATAATATAAAAAGATGGTACATCACTTAAAAAATTACAGGTTATAATGTTAATATAGCAATACTTTCATACTTTGTGAGTATGTGAAGTTACAAGAATTGTCTGTCAATTAGAAAGATCAAAAAATGTTTTTTATACGGACCAAGCTATGAAAATGATACTGTGATAGACAGAAATGATTTAGAAATGTATGAATATTAAGATTTGAATTAAATTGTTTTTTTTATCTTCTCCTAATATTGTTAACTAACATTAAAATACATAGAAATATAAATGATACAATTCCTTAAAAACTTGAATGAATGGAAGAAAATGAAGAAGAAGTGTGTAAATATCAATTTTCAATCAATAGTGTCAACAGAACACATCGTTTGGTTACGTTTATAGGAGTTATTGTTATCAATTTCTAGTAGATAACTGTAAATGATGTTGAGGTTCTGCAGATCTGTCTTTTTGTTGATACTATTGGGGTTGTTGTGTATATAGACCATCTCAAGGAAACAGCGTTTGAAAGTATTACATTCGTTGATAAGTACACGTGCATTCTCAAAATCATTTATGTGATTACTATCATAACAATGTGAAGCAATTGCACAACTGTTCTTTTCTAACCTAATATCACTTCTATGGGAAGCAATTCTTCCTTTGAGGTTCCTTGACGTCTGACCAATATATATCCCTGTACAATCTTTGCAATCAATTTCATAGACTACATTAGACATGTTATCTTTGCTAATCCTGTCTTTGGTTTTGCTAAACAGAGAACTGACAGTTTTAATGGACTTATGTGTAAAACGGATATTAACTTCATTAGAGAAATTTTTTTTGGATTTCGTGGCTGATGTTTTCAATATATGGCAAAGAAAAATATCTAAAAGAAACGGTGTTATTAGTGGAATCGTTATCGTTAAGAATTGTACTAGAAGGTGGATTAGTCATTGTTGTAATCACTCTGTTGTCTCTCAAAATAATTATTGAGTAATTAAGTTATTCAACAAAATTATTTTTAATAATCCAATTATTTTGAGAGACAACAGAGTCATTACAACAATGACTAATCCACCTTCTAGTACAATTCTTAACGATAACGATTTTACTAATAACACCGTTTCTTTTAGATATTTTTCTTTGCCATATATTGAAAACATCAGCCACAAAATCCAAAAAATTTTCTTTACTGAAGTTAATATCCGTTTTACACATAAGTTCATTTAAACTGTCAGTTCTCTGTTTAGCAAAACCAAAGACAGCATTAGCAAAGATAACATGTCTAATGTAGTCTATGAAATTGATTGCAAAGATTGTACAGGGATATATATTAGTCAGACGTCAAGGAACCTCAAAGGAAGAATTACTTCCCATAGAAGAAGTGATATTAGGTTAGGAAAGAACAGTTTTGCAATTGCTTCATATTGTTAAGATAGTAATCACATAGCTGATTTTGAGAATGCACGCGTACTTATCAACGAACGTAATACTTTCAAACGCTGTTTCCTTGAGATGGTCTATATACACAACAACCCCAATAGTATCAACAAAAAGACAGATCTGCAAAACCTCAACATCAGTTACAGTTATCTGCTAGAAATTGATAACAATAACTCTTAAAAACCTAACCAAACGATGTGTTCTGTTGATACTATTGATTGAAAATTGATATTTACACGCTTCTCCTTCATTTTATTCCATTCATTGAAGTTTTTAAGAAATTGTATCATTTATATTTTTATTTATTTTAATGTTAGTTAACAAGATTAGGAGAAGATAAAAAAAACAATTTAATTCAAATTTTAATTTCAAATATTCATACATTTCTAAATCATTTATGTCTATCACAGTAACATTTTCATAGCTTGGTCCGTATAAACAACATTTTTTGATCTTTCTAATTGACAGACAATTCTTGTCACTTCACATACTCACAAAGTATGAAAGTATTGCTATATTAACATTATAACCTGTAATTTTTTAAGTAATGTACCATCTTTTTATATTAGAACCTCGATTGTTGTAAGTAACTCTCTTATAATAATATACATTGTATAATTTAATTATTTTTAGTGACTGACGAAGGATAAAAGTATATCCGAAAGCTTTCATAATAAAAAGAGTTTCCTAAAACCCTAAAACCCGTATTTTTACCAGGCTGCTTTCCCATTAACTGAAGTTTCTGTTTTGACTATTCAGCCGTTACAACACATTTTGTTATAGATACTTATATATATATATATATATATAGGTGATGTAACGGCTGCATTAAACTATAAAAGTTAATTAACTGGGAAAGCAGCCAATGGGTGTTAATGAAATACTCTTTATTTCTTTCGAAAAGCTTTCGGAACAAATTTATTCCTTCTTCAGTTCAAACTGGAAGTTACATAAAATTAACAGTAAGTAATATTAGATTTAAATTAATTACGATATGTGAGGTTTTGTTGTTGAAACTGGCAGAATCCAGAGGATAAAGGGGAGCATATCTTACGAATTCATATTAATAATAGATATAACAAATTATAAAGCTCTCATAATGTTAGAAGTATTGTACTGACATTATAATGATTTAAAGTCAGTTGATAATTAAAATATAGTGAGTTGCAAAAGATAGATACCGAAATGCAAAATGTTGAAAATATAAAAATTTGTTAATAAAAATTATTTGCTTATTAGATTATTCCAAATTTTACAGAAAAATAAATTTAGTACTAATTTATGCTCAATCCGCTGTTAAGGATAATAAATTGTTTAATGACACATTCTGTGAAATTTGGCTTTCTTTGTCTAATAGGCCACAATAGATAATATTTAATTTTTTCAAATCGGTTCTCTTGTTTATGCTATTGTATTGGTTGTTAATGTGAACCATCTCTAGAAAGTTAATATCTCGTGAGATATTAATGTGAGTACACTACAATCTTTTCCCAGAGGAGACATCTCTAACTCTAATACAGTACCAATACATGTGTCATTACCATATATACCTGAAAATTCTTCAAAGATAGCAAAAATTCTGAACATAAATCACAATATAATTATTGGCCATAAATCAATCAAAACTGTTTCAAAATTATTTTCCAAAATAAAAGACGAAACTCCCAATGAAAAAAAGTCAAATGTAGTGTATTGTATAAATTGTAATAACTGTGAAGCTAAATATGTTGGTCAAACATCAAGAAATCTTAAAGGAAGAATAATTTCTTATAAAAGTGACATAAGACTTGGCAAAGATAGCTGTGCTCTTGCTATACACTGCCATAATAACAACCACACCGCAGATTTTGATAACGTAAGCATCTTAGAACAAGAAAAAAACATTTTTAAACGAAACTTTCTAGAGATGGTTCACATTAACAACCAATACAATAGCATAAACAAGAGAACCGATTTGCAAAAATTAAATATTATCTATTGTGGCCTATTAGACAAAGAAAGACAAATTTCACAGAATGTGTCATTAAACAATTTATTATCCTTAACAGCGGATTGAGCATAAATTAGTACTAAATTTATTTTTCTGTAAAATTTGGAATAATCTAATAAGCAAATAATTTTTATTAACAATTTTTTTTATTTTCAACATTTTGCATTCCGCTATCTATCTTTTGCAACTCACTATATTTTAATTATCAACTGACTTTAAATCATTATAATGTCAGTACAATACTTCTAACATTATGAGAGCTTTATAATTTGTTATATCTATTATTAATATGAATTCGTAAGATATGCTCCCCTTTATCCTCTGGATTCTGCCAGTTTCAACAACAAAACCTCACATATCGTAAGTTGTAATTAATTTAAATCTAATATTACTTACTGTTAATTTTACGTAACTTCCAGTTTGAACTGAAGAAGGAATAAATTTGTTCCGAAAGCTTTTCGAAAGAAATAAAGAGTATTTCATTAACACCCATTGGCTGCTTTCCCAGTTAATTAACTTATATATATATATATATATATATATATATATATATATATATATGTCTTCTATTCGGGTATGCTGCCGCATACAGACTCCTCGCTTCTGATGCATTTCCAGCCTCACAGCTGTACATAAAGTGCATATCTGTTATTTCCGTTTTTTAACATTTACTCCATTTTATGAGTAGAAAAATGTTGTATACTTAAATTTTCCAATCATCACTTTTGTTAATTAAATATTGCAGAGCTTGATTTAATCCTTATCAATGTCCAAAAACGGAGTAGCACATGTTATTTAACGGTAAAAGTCCGACCCATAATTTTTTTTCTATTTATTTTTGAGCGTTTTGTCCATACCGAAAAAAAAAACAGTTTCGTTTGAGCCCCTTTAAGGGCATACAATTTCGTAATCGGACCTTTTAGGACATATGTTAATATATTTTTAGTATTTATAAAACATTTTTAAAAAATATATCCGACTTCTACCTATAACTATAAAGTTAAAAATAATTATAACAAAATACAACACATTCAATGTTGTTAGGTACCTACCCAGGAAGTACAAAATGTAAACATTAAAAGGTGCTCATTCTGCACAAATTAATTACCTTCCAATCTAGTATATTTTAGAAGTCGGTGCCAAGCAAATCTAAAATCCTTCATTACGTACTTATCTACTAATTCATCAAACTTGATTGTTGCTTGGCACCGACTTGAAAAATATAATAGATAGGAAGGTAATTAATTTGTGCAGAATGAGCACCTTTTAATGTTTACATTTTTGACTTCCTGGGTAGGTACCTAACAACACTGAATGTGTTATTTATTTGCTAGAGTTGTATTTTGTTATAATTATTTTTAACTTTTTAGTTATATATAGAAGTCGGTTATATATTTTTTAATGTTTTATTTTCAACTTTTTAATTTTTTTTTTTTTGAACTCAGGTAGTTTTCATTCTTTTTTTTATTTTATATGTAGAACCTTAATAGACAGAACCAGGTAACATCGAAAGCCTCAACATTATACAATGATACTTTCTCATTTAAATTGACAGGTAAATCTTTACGAACACAATGTACTAGTACGCGCTGACTTAATAAGCCCAAAATATATGTATGCCTTACGGACTACGCCATGTAAGCTTTTTTCAACTTTTTTTGACAACCCTGTATAACTATAGATAATTCCACTCCACCCTAGGTACCAACAATCCTGTACATACGACTGCCCACGGACAAGCATAAATTTGTTAGCTGCCTTCTGTAAACTATAGGACGGAGTAGAATCCATCCCATATTTACGGAGTCAAATCCGTCCTATATTTCAAGCATAGTATATAACTCCTTGTGGCCTACCCCATAAATTATTTCATGTTTAACATTTTATATTATCGCCCTGTGTAACATTAATTCCTCTCCACACTTTATGCAACTTCTTATGGGCTATAAAAGAAATAATTTTTTAATCACACTGTATAAATATAATTCAACTGCAGTATATATTCCAACCATCCTGTATATACAGCTGCCTACGGACCACTATCATTCTAGTCCGTCCTATATTTCAATCTTCATATAAATGGAACTCCTTCTATCACTTTACTTTGTGATTTTGTTTGCTATAACTAAACACCCTGTCTATAAACCCACCAAATAGCAGTTTAAAGTTTAACATCTGTTGTCACTGAATTTTCTATTAGGCCGGGAGAATGTGACAACAAAAAGCACCGTCTTCGTAAAATGGAAAAATGTACATTTAAATAGGTATTTGCCTGGTATACAAACAAAACGAGCTTGGTACTCAATGATTAAGGAGCCGAAAATACTATGCTTTACTACCTATATGCTTGAGATGTACATAGAATCTTTTCAAATTCGCAATTAAAACTTCCAGTGCCTAAAATTACCGCACTATTACGTTGGAATTAAAATATTTATGAGGAAATGTCCGTTATGTCATTTCGATGAAATTTTTTATAAGAATTTTGGAATTTCCGGCGATTTTCTGCAAAACGTCGCAGAAAAGTATATGAGATCACCTAAGGATCTTTCTTAAATAGATTAAACGTTAAAACACTATACACATCCATAAGGAGTTATCGAAAAACCGACTAAAATATTAGGGATATTGGTCGATTTCCATGCACGCATGTGTTCATTCACAAATTTTATCACTTTACCAATAGAATTCTTTTCCAATATTTGAAATTTTACCAATCCGGATATATACTCTATTAAACAAGACCATATTCATTCAAAACGGTGCACCACAGGAGAAGAAATCAGGTAATACATACAAAAAAAAAGTGAAAAAAAATGCGACGAATTGATAATCTCCTCCTTTTTGGAAGTCCGTTAATAATAAATAAATAGGAACTTTGTGGCTTATTTCATTTTGCAATCACATCAATAAATATAAAGCCATTGACAACGAAGTCAGAATAGACTTTGAAACGTTTGGTATTCCTGCAATATACGTAGTTTTATTTCTATTGTGGTGTTATTCCCAAAGAAACATATAAGTTATTTTAATGAGTTATATACAAAGCAGAAGTTGGAACTCTATTTTAGAAACACCCTGTATATAAGTCCTTGTCGACATTACCACAGAACAATTTCATTTTCAGCTTTATCGATACTGAGCACCAGCATTGCTTTCTTCTTCGTTGGCATTTTTTCAATATTCTCATAAAACTAGTGACTCACTTCAATGTAATCAAGAACTCCTTATCGCCAGGCATTTTATATGCAGCAAATCAAATGCCACAGTGTTCATAACGAGCCATACTAAATCACATTTAGATAACACAATTCGTATATACCTGAAGAATTTGTCCGTAAAATGCACATATCAGCAATACCAGCGCACTATAACGCAATATAACGTGTTCTGCTTTGACTTTGACTGAATTGAATTTGGCATTATTCAGAAATCGAGTTCTTAGTTTTGCTTCGTATTTTATGTGATTTTTTGGAGCTATCATCAAGGATGGATGACATCACATATGTAAACCTTTACTATGAGTTTGTCGAGATTTCCACTGGGATTTGTTCATAAGACGACGTAATTTAAATAATGTTCAGCCCCCGACTTCTGGGAATGCAGGTGTTACACTCAGGTATATGCATATTTTTTGTGTGTAATAAATGAATATTTTAGACATGTTGAAAAAAAAATGAAGAGTTTAATATTTTATTGCGAAATGAATTCCGACATCGGGGAGTTTCAGGAAAATCTAGCTCACAGAGACTCCAAATTGGGAGTAGTACTGTGTGTAACTCCGTTTCCCTGTGATGCCTAGGACAGAAATTCATAGTTTTACTAAAACTTGTCAAAGAAATTACTATACTAACTCTTCGAGATTTTTCAATCTATTGTACGCAAGACAATATATTGTTTGTAGTCGAGAACCTTCATCAGTTGCGCTCCCCTCACCTAATTGCATTCTTGAATAATTATTTATGTATGCAGTACATATAACTGAATTTAATATTTTATCGCGAAAATTCTGGAAAATCTAGCATACTAAAACCTCGAACAGTTAGTATCGTAATTTCTTTGACAGTTTTTAGAAAACCTACAATTTTTTCGTGTGATTTCTATTCTAGGAATCACAGGGAAACGGCGTTACACACAGAACGACTTCCGATTTGGAGTCTCTGTGAGCTAGATTTTCCTGAAACTCCTGCATGTCGGAATTCATTTCGCGATAAAATATTTAATTCAGTTATTTGTATAGTACATAAATAATTATTGGAGGAGCGTAACTGAATAAGGTTCTCTACTAGAAACAATATATTGTCTTGCGTTCAAGGGATTGAAAAATCTCGAAAAGTTAGTAAAAATGAAGAGGATTATTGATGTAGTTGTCCGTCATTATTTGGGCATTCCTTATACAGGGTGTCTCAAAACAAATGCGAAAAATTTTAAAGAGCGATTTTTTGTGCAAAATAAAGTATAGTTTGTTATGTAAACCTTAGGTCAGAAGTCAATCAGATATCGCGATTCAAAGATGGCGGAAAAATATATATTTTATGTTTTTTAACATAAAAACGAAAAGCGGGAGTATGAAAATATGTAGGAGTTTTACTACCATGAAACAACATGCTCTGCATATTTTGAAGCGAAAGTATCTTAACGGAGACCCACACTTACACATATGAAAATAGCTGAGCAAAGGAATGAAAAACTTTACATTTCATTTGTTTCAATTATCAGGAGGAGGTTATCAATTCGTAGCGTATTTTTTTTCGCTTTTTTTGTATGTATGTTACCTGATTTCTTCTCCTGTGGTAAACCGTCTTGTATGAATATGGTCTTGTTTAATAGAGTATATATCCGGATTGGTCAAACTTCAATATACTAGATTGGTAGGTAATTAATTTGTACAGAATGAGCATCTTTTAATGTTTACATTTTTTACTTCCTGGGTAGGTACCTAACAACATTGAATGTGTTATTTATTTGCTAGAGTTGTATTTTGTTATAATTATCTTTAGCTTTTTTGTTATAGGTAGAAGTCGGTTATATTTTTTAAAAAAATGTTTTATTATCAAACAACTTATGACATTTGAAGACGCGTACAAAGGAATGAGACCTCGAAGAGAGAACTTATGACATGTCTTTACTAATTTTATATTTTATTACAGATTGCCCGGTGATAATTTTCATCTGGAGAATGAAACCAAAAAATTAGAAAAAGTGACAACATTAGTAAATGGAACCTCTTCAAAAGATGCTGAGTTGGATAAAAATCTGGTAGCAAAAAATATTAAACAAGCTCTACAATTCCCAGATGAATTAAATAAACCGAGTTGCAGTAAGATACCCGATGTTGGAAATTCTGTGGAAGTTGATGCATTAAAAAAGACAGGGTTGTCAAAAAAGGGGAAACACATGAAAGGAATGATGCCTAAAAAAAAGTTAACTCCAGAAGGAGCGAATATCATGGCAGATGACTCAAATAAAGCTGGATGCAGCAAAACAGAATTGAGTGATAATTCCAAGGAATCTGATGGCTTAAAAATGAAGGGGTTGTCAAAAAAGGGGAAATCCCCAAAAGATGGGAGGCTTCCGCCTAAAAAGTTATCTTCAGAAAGGATTTGTTTCCCGATAAAGGAATCCGAAGGTGGAAACTCCGGTACATCATCTCCACTTCCATAGAAGAAGAGAGAACACAAAAAATAAATTTTAATATATTTTAAGATATTACTTTTTTGAAAAAATAATTTTTCATTTGAAATGTGAAATGTTTGATTGTCAACTTTTTGCTAAAATTTTTAATGATATTGTTGTTTTAAACGTCTTTCATAAATATATATACTCTTTTACAAAAGTATTGCACCCCTCCCTGAAAAATATTATTTTTTATTTATTAGGGTTCCGTATATACAATATAAGGATACCTTCATAATATCACTCCGGATTTCTGCCTCTGTCACATCACAGCAATTTTCTCCTAAACTATTGGACGGAAGAGGTTGAAATTTGGTATCAACATATAGTTTGGTGACCCGATCAGGAGTATATATCGGAAATGAAGAAATTTTGATTTTAGGAGTACTTCTGGGGGCAAAAACTAAAAAAATCGAATGTTCCCCCCTGATCTCCGAAACTTGTGAACCTAAAATTTTCAAAAAATAGGAAATATAGATCGTTGCGCGAACTTTACAGGAAAAATAAGGAGAAATCATTATTATTAAATTTGGGTGGCAAATTATAGAATTAATTGAAAATTTAATAATAAGAATTTTTCAAACGCATCATGTAATATATCAATTAAAAGGAATGGGACATTCTGAAGAACACAAATATATTTTTTTATATTAAAAAAAAATTTAAAAGATATTATCGAGAATATACCAAAATTCACCCATTCCTCCCCCCCCCCGTACTCGCCGAAAATATAAAACGTAAAGTTTTAAAAAAAATAGAGGTATAGGGTCTTACCTGAAGTTTACTGGAAAAATAAGGAGAAACCTCTACTTTTAATTTTGGGGGCAAATTACAGAATTAAATGGAAAATATAAAATTAAAATTGTTTCTAACCCATTATGTTATATATCAAATAAAAGGGCTCATTATGACGAAAAACAAATATATTTTTTCCAGGTTTTTAAAACAAATAAATTAAAAGATACTAACAAGAATATAAAAAAATTACCCATTCCCCCCTTATCTCCGAAATCATATGTTGTAAAATTTTGAAAAAAATACAGGTATAGCGCTTCAGCTGAACTTTACTGGAAGAATAAGGAGAAATCCCTAATATTCATTTAGGGGGGCAAAATATAGAATTAAATGGAAAATAAAACAATATAATTGTTTCTAACAGATCAAGTAATATATCAAATCAAAGGGCTCATTATGCCGAATACTAATATATATATATATATATATATATATATATATATATATTAATATTTTAAAATATATTAAAAAAATATTTAAAAATTACCCATGCTTCTTTTATTCTCCAAACTATAAGACCTACATTTTTTTGTTTACAGGAAAAAGACGAAGAAATCCCTAATATTAATATCGGGGACCAAATTATAAAATTAAACGGAAAATAAAAAAATGTTTTTTAACGTATCATGCAATACATCAAATAAAAGGGTTTATTATGAGGAATAGAAATACATATTTTTCATATTTTTAAAATTAATTGTTTACAAGTTATTAACATAAAGATATAAAAAAAATCTCATTTCTCACTTTATTTCCGAAACCATACTACTTAAAATTTTGAAAATAATTAGGGGTACTGGGGCTCACTTGAAATTTATAAGAAAAATTATTAGAAAACCCCCATAGTAATTTTAGGGACAAATTATACAATTAAATGCAAAATAAAAATACAATTTTCAAAATCATCATATCAGATAAAAGGCTCATTATGTGAATTACAAATATATCATATTTTTAAATCATTTGTTTAAAAGATATTAACAATAATATTAAACATCGACTTAATTCCGACTTTAGAAACTACACTATTTAAATTTTGAAATATATATTTTATTTCTATTTTTAAATAATTTGAATAATATATTTAATAATTTATAATTTAAAACTTGACTTATTTTACCCTACATCTTCTGATCTACAGAGCCTCAAAATTGAGACAGTAGATTATAAAAGGCTTCCCTGAAAGTTTATTAGTAAAATTAAAATCTAATGTTAATTTTTGGGGGCCAAATTAGAAAATTATATACATAAGTATTCTTATAAAAATCAAGTGAATCGTGAAGCAGATAAAATAAAAAGTCTATGTGTGGAAAATGAAAGTGTATATTTTTTATAAATTTAAAATGCTTTCTTTAAAAGAAATTAGGGAAATATAAGAAAATGGACTCATTCCCTGCTTGTCTGAAACTGGAATATCCGAATCTTGAAGGTAGGTGGTACGGAACCCTTTGTATGCGAGTCCAACTCGCACTTGACCAAATTATTATTTATTTATTTATTCACCAGAACAATTACATTACAATGTATAAATAAAATTATAATAGTTGTATGTAACCCACAGAGATATACACTGATACCTGTTTGTGGGGCTGGTAAAATAAAGAACTAAACATAACACAACTAATTAAGTTTTTTTGCCTTGAAGAGCGTGATTAGAAAAACAAAGCTGGATAATTCTGCAATATCAAATCACTGTATATACATTGGGAAGACAAAGCGACCACTGGACATCAGGGTTAAGGAACACCGCACAGCTACTCAAAGGGAGGAGCTAACAAGGTCTGGGATAGTTAATCACTCACGGACCGAACACCATAAAATCAACTGGGGCCAGGCCAGAGTAATTCACAAGGAATGGCGCTGGTACAAAAGAAAATTTATAGAGATGGGATACATAATCTCGAACAGGAATATAATTAGCTAGCCTAGCGTCCAAATGAAAAAAGTACCAACTGACAGGTACGGCGGCGCTGATTGGGTTAGATAAAGATAAAGATAAAGGTATGTTTATTCATGTGAGATACAAAAGTTTTACATTCGTCAATTAATAAAATATTACATATATACATATATATATACATACATACATACACATATATAACAAAAAAGTGTAAAAAAACAAATACATTATAATATACGAAAAACAAATTAAAAATAATAACAAAATATGTCTAACAATTTTTACAATTTGAAAAATTTTTTGTCAAAATCCAATTCAAAATAATTGGCAACAGTGTAGCAACTAGCTTTTATTAAGAAAAATTTTACGGCTTGTTTGAGTTGCTTTATTAGCAAGGTAATTTCCCGTGGTAATTTATTCAAAAATTTTGGACCGTAGTACGTTTATGGCATTTTGTGAGCGATTGATTGTATTATATCGTTGGGTGATATTTTCACGATTTCTTGTCTTATAATTATGTTGAGAATCTTGCATGGTATATAAGTTTAAGTTTTTTACTGTTAATATAATTGATTCCAGAATATAAATACTAGGTAGGGTGAGTACGTTGGATGACGTAAAAGCCTGACGGCAATCTTCCCTATATCCGAGACCTGCCACGATTCTTAGAGCTCTTCTTTGCATGCTGAAGAGCCTGTTGGCTGCAGGGGAATGTCCCCATGTCAGTATTGCATAGGTTAGGTGCGTCATTATTAAAGCATGAAATGCCATCATGGTAACCCTTGTATCCGTTAATTGGGCAATGTTTCTTAAAATATATATATTTCTGGAAACACTAGCCAAAACTTGTTCCACATGGAAATGCCACAGAAGTTTTTGGTCTAGATTTACACCAAGAAATTTTACATTATGTTGACATGTATCATCTAATTTTTTTAATGTGAAATAGAATTTTTCGGTTTTGGCTTCGTTGAGGCTTAACTTATTTGCATCAAACCACGTTTTAAGTTTAGTTTGAATTTCATCTAACTTTAAAGAAAAATCTTCAAAGTTATCCATTTCTGTGGTAACGGCTGTGTCATCAGCGAACAGATATAGTTCAACGTCTGGTACCTCTATCTTTATATCGTTTATGTATACCAAGAATAGGGTAGGGCCAAGGGATTAAGAGACCCAATGAGCATGACCAGCGATTTGCTATAAATACGACCGATAATCTGAATTTTCCATCATTCACCTTTTGACGATAGCAGATTCTAAACTATGGATATAAACAATTTCAAGACAATGGAAGGCCAAGGAAACTTTGAGGAAAAATAATAAGATCTATTAGTTTTATTTCTGATTGTCATTAACAGCGTATAATACAGTGAAGACGCGTGGGTTGGAACAAATTCAGTTGTTGGTTTTTTGAAAAAGCGTCGGACACTCTGTTTTGTAATGATAAATTCATTTATACAGGGTGGACCAGAAATAAATTGCGACCTTCAACTTCATTTTTTCAAATGGAAACAATTATTTTTTTATTTTATTTTTTGAAATCTGCATCGAATTCTAAGTATTTTTCATGTACCGAAAATTAACAGTATTAAAACAATTACATTTATTACAAAATTGAAGAAAAAAAAACGTCAACATATCATAGTAGGGGAGCCCAAGCGGGGATTTCGGGATTTACTTAAGCCCAACAGATTAATATACAGAGGGATACCTTGTACCTGGTTAAGTATTTCCACCAAACATTAGCCCTATATATAGGCCCGCCCGTCAAGGATAAAGGATCAGATTAGTAAAAAAAAATTGATCATCTGAAATTCTCGAGCGCGTCAGATTAAGGTAGGGTGAGTTAGTTACATGGTAAAACGTGTATATTCCACTAATCTGACAATTCGAGAGTGACGTAGAGAAGGGGGAGGGCAACAACGTTGTATAAAAAACGTCATCTCGACATTCTCGAGCGTGGTTAAATTTTTTTTTTATTTTAAAGGGAATAATTCAAGAATTACGAAAAATATATAATCTGACGATTTCCGCAAGCCGAAGTAATAAAAAGCTTTTCAATAAAAATTAAGTTCAATGATTTAAGAAAATAAAAAAAAATTTAATTGACAGTTTTGGCGAATCCCTCCAGATAATCGTCAGCTTATGAGACAGCACGTTCAGACCATATATATGAACCATATATATATATATATATATATATATATATATATATATATATATATATCTGACGCGCTAGAGTATTTCAAAATGGCGATTTTTTTGCACATTCTAATAATGGCCGCAAGTTGGCGTCACAACCAAATCGTCAGATTATTAAACAAGAGCTTTTTTTAGGTTCACTCAACACCTCCTTAAAAAATCTGACGCGCTCGATTAAAATTTTAAATTTTTCATTTTCAACCCTTACGTACGACCACCCCCATCGTGGAAACAATCAGATCAACATAAGTAAATTTTTAAAAGTACATACGACACGGATGCTATCAATATCTGACGCGTTCGAGTATGTCCACGCAACAGTTTTTTTTTACATTTTTGAAAATTTATAGCCGCTCCCCCCACCGATGAAAAGGTATACATTATATGACTTTTTTTTCCTTCTAAGCTTCGTAATCCAATAGGTCTCTATGACGTTCGAGTAAATCCCGATTTAGCTATGTGTGCTCCCCTACTACAAATTAAATGTTCAAATTGTTGACCACTAACTTCTTGACAATACCTAAGACGGTTTTCAAATTCACTTCACTTAGCGTTTGTGGCAGGATTCGTTGTATTTCGGGCCTAATTCTATTCTTTAATTTCTCGATATTTTCCGGCTTATTGAAGTAGATTTTCAATTTCACGTAACAACAAAGATAAAGATCTATTGGGCTTAGATCTGGAGACCTAGCTGGCAATTCAATATTACCTCGCCTTCCGATAAATCTATTTGGGAAAATATTGTCAAGATAGTTTCACACTGTTCGCAAATAGTGCGGGGGCGCTCTATCGTGTTGAAAACATACCGAATCTGCCAGTATATTCGGGTTGTCACAATTCGGGTAAAGTTTTGGAGGTTAAACAGGGTATTATGTCATTTTGTAATAGGTCTAAATACTTTTCCGAATTAAGTGTTCCCTCAATAAAAAAGGGTCCACAATTGAAGTACCAAAAAATTCCGGCCCATACTTTAACTTTCTTGGAAAACTGTGTATGACTTTCCATAATCCAATGTGGGTTTTCTGATGCCCAATATCGAAAATTTTGCCTGTTTACTTCTAACCTTCGTAGGAAAAAACTGTCTGACTTGAAAAGTGCGGATTGGCATTGCATCTATCCATCATTATATCTCAATATTCTACTCTCCGGTTCAAATGATCTTCAGTAAGTTCCTGATCAAAATGAACTTTGTGTGGATGCCATTTATTTCTATGCAAGCATTTTAGAATAGAAGATTTACTTATTGACTGTTCTGCGGCTATTTGTCAAGTGGATTTGTGAGAATTTTCTTGTAAAACGAGCAAAACATTTAATTGTGTATCTCTTGGAAGATGTTTAGTTTTGAAATTGTCTTTTACGTGGCCAAATTCTAGAAACTTTTTCTCTATTTTACTAACTTCCATCGTGTTAATGACCGCTTCGGGTACTTCATATTAAGCAATTCGCAAACTTCAACTTGTGTTAGAGTTCTGTTGCCAAATCCTACCACTGTCAAAATTTCTATTCGCTGCTTTTCAATTAAACGCGCCATACTTTGGAACTTGGCAACTCCACTTGACAACTTTTGAACTGAAATTACAGTCAGGGCCGGATTTAACTTAATGCCGCCCCTGGGCACCGAAAAAAATGCCGCCCCAATACTGAAATTTAATTCAAAGTTATAGTTTATAATTTTATATATATATATATACCTTTTTTGAAATTAAAATACCTAATTCATTAAAAAAAATGTTTGTTTTATACTTATAGATTTTACACTAAATTTCCGTTTAGAAAAATGAAAATATAACTTCAAAATATTTTCATTATTCCTAAACAAACTGCTAACCTAATTTCATTACTTCCGTAAAGTAAAAAAAAATATTCCAAATCTTCCAAGAAATAAATTTATTAAATCACTTTGATTCTTTTACTTGAAGTGCCAAAATTATAAATTCACAAATAATGCACCAATTGAATTTCTTGAAATATCAATTACATAAGAAATGATTAATTCAAAGAATTAATTAATTATATTGAGCAATCTTGATATGACCGGGAGAAAAAAATCATTTTCGAAATTTTGCCGCCCTAGAAAATTTGCCGCCCTGGGCACTAGCCCCGACTGCCCCTAGTGTAAATCCACCGCTGATTACAGTACAGTTTCTACGGAAATAAATAAGTGTTAAAAACTCCAACATTAAAAAAGGGTTTCCATTCATGTAATTAAAATACCGCCAACAATCATAAAAACCAGACGTAAATAAATAGGTTCAAACCAACAAACACCTTATTTTTACCCTTGTTTTCTTAACTTTAGAAATAAATGTAATTTTATTAATAATTGTTAATTTTCGGTATAGGACATTGTAACGGGTGTTTTTTTTTTAGAGGTATAGAACTTTGAAACGAAAGAAAACAAAGATATATTTTTTAAATTGACATGAAATTTACTTTATTCAAAAGATAATCTTCTGGCATTATAATTTGAATATAACTTAGGGCATATGACTGCTAGGGCTGGCTCGGACGTAGTCTAATCTGGAGGTCTAATTTTCGATGACTTTTTCCAACATTTGTGGCCGTATATCGGCAATAACGCGGCGAATGTTGTCCTTCAAGTGGTCAATCGTTTCGGGCTTATCGGCGTAGACTTGCGACTTCACGTATCCCCACAGAAAATAGTCAAGCGGCGTTAAATTGCACGATCTTAGAGGCCAATTCACGGGTCCGAAACGTGAAACAATGCGGTTACCAAACGTTTCTTTCAATAAATCAATTGTGGCACGAGCTGTGTGACATGTTACCCCGTCTAGTTGAAACCACAGCTGGTGTGCATTATGATTGTTCAATTGATGAACGAAACAGTAATCATGGGTCTATAGCGATCTCACCATTGACTGTAACGTTCTGGTCAGCATCGTTTTTAAAGAAGTACAGACCAATTATTCCACCAGCTCATAAATCACACCAAACAGTCAGTTTTTCTGGATGTAACGGTGTCTCAACATGAACTTGAGGATTATCATCACTCTAAATCGGCAGTTTTGTTTATTGACGTATCCATTCAAATGTTCAAATGTTCAAAAAATGTTGCATAGTTAATCGAATTAATTGCTCTGATGAACGATTATGTTATGACTTTCAAAATAAATATGCACAATTTGGAAGCATTATTCAGGCGTCAGTCTATTCATGATGAAATACCAAACCAAACTAAACATAAATCACTTGACAGCTAACAATATGGCCGCCGGTTAAAAGAGTGTTGCCAACTTAAAGTTCTACACCTCTAAAAAAAACAACCTTTACATGAAAAATACTTTCAATGCAGAATTCAAAAATAAAATAAAAAAACAAATGAAGTTGAATGTCACAATTTATTTCTAGACCACCCTGTATAAATGTGTTTATCATGACAAAAACCGCAGTCAAAAAAAACCGACATGTCCGAGCGTTTTTTCAAAAAAAACAGCACCTGAATTTTAAATGAATTTGTTCCAACCCAGGGGTGCTCACTCTATAATAACATACAGGTATAATCAGAAAAACTGTAAGAGGTTTATTCCGACATGATCTTTTCTTGTCAGTTATGCCTTCCGAAAAGTTTTCGATGGCCCACACTGTTTATCCAAAACACACCCTTACATCAACACATACTACCTAAATAATTTATAACCGTTTTTAAGTTCAAAGTTTCTCCCAATCGTAAATTAACGGGAACAAACGTAAAACTCAACAAAACACCAACAGGATTCCAACCCCTTAACCCCTTCACTCATTTCACCCTCTGAATCTGCCTTTAAGTCGTCATAAATATCGGTCGATTCCTCCTGTTTTCACGCACCGTTAGCGTCACGAACCATCTTTATTACGTCGGTTGTTCCGTTGTTTTAATGTCTGGTGTTGTACATTTGACCACACTTGACTCTTTTTAATGAGAAATTTTTGACTTTGCAAATATCACGATTGCTAAAACCCTACAGCACCCGAGAGTTAATGAAACTCGGATGGAACCGTTTCAGTTGAAAGAGTCTTTTGTGGGTTTTTGTATGGAGCATGGAAGCAAAGTCTCTACATCGTTTAAATCTTTAAGGATCATTTGAATTTATAATATGTGAAACGAAAGAGGTTTATCGTCAAATTGTTGTAATAGAATACAGGAAGAGATTGCATAATATTCTATCGCACATACATTAGATAGAGACTGCAGATTATTTGCAGAAGATAGTCTGTTTTTGCAACGTTCTTCATTGCGAGCTCTGAGCGCATTTTCATATTTTCGAGTCTCTAACTCCATAGCGTCTACAAGGATTATGAAACAGTTTCCATTGGTAGATTCAAGTGGAAAATATGTAGCTCTTGAGAGCTTTCCTGGAGTGTGCTGCTTCAAACATTTTAATACTAATGTATGTATTCAAATATTAGAGCTTATAACTTCTGAAGGTCGCCAGTAGTGGACAAATATCATGCCAGAAAGAGCGGGCAATAGGACTGACAACAGGCTATTTCACTCGACTGGAAGCTGGGTTCAATGAGATACGTTCAGCATGTAGTTTGTTGGTTGCTTCCACTCACCAAATGAGATAATATGTTGCGCGAACTGACAATTTAGAGTTTCTACTTCTAGAGCTAGCCTGCAAAGTATAGAGAGTAAGAAGCTATTTCTCTCAATTGAAAGCTGCTTTTAATAAAACACGCCCAATATGTCGTTCATTGGCTGTCTCCATTCATCAAAAGAAATAACCTGTTATTTTCTTTTTGGTCTTGGACGAGTTTGAGCTTTCTTACGATTGACACCCACTAATTTTCATGTTTTTGCTGCAATCTTTGTTATGACAGCAAAAGCTCTTTATCACCAATTCGCTAGACTCTCGTTCAAATACTCCAGCCAGTACTGTGGCACGGGACACTAAAAAACCTTTTTGTTCCACAGTTGATAGTTGATAAATGCTACCCTTAGAGCATATACTGGAGTTAGCATGCAATGCACAAATATCGTAACAAAAAAAAGACCATTAAACAAAACAACATGCTATTTCATGTGATTCGTAACTCTTTTTATTACTCTCTCCTTCTAGTATTGACATGATATTTGGACATTACGCGCTACCTCCATATATCTTAGAGTATTTACTTCTGGACGTAGCTTGCAGTGCACAAATATCGTGACAAGACTAGAAAGGGAAGGCAATAGAAACAGTAACAGGTTATTTCACTTGGTGGCTAGAAACAGGTAATGAACTACTTGCTGGACGTATTTCATTAGGGGCAACTCCCAATCTAGTGAAATAGTCTCTAGATCTCTCTGTTGCCCTGTTTTTCGTCTTGGCCCGATATTTCTACATGACAGGGGCTATCTCCAGAAGTATAAACTGTGGTCCAAATAACGAAGAGTTATGACTATTCCATAAAGCTTATACCTGAATATGCAACAAATAAAGGTGTTCTTTGCAACAAATCACAAAACGTAACTAACTGACAGCTTCACAGGTTTTACACGTTCAAGTGACCCTATCACTATTAATCATTCAGACTAATTCGCCGTTTAAGAGTAACTGCGGTATTAATTAATCTTTATCAAATTTATAATGACAGCAGTTTCTCTATATTTATATAAGCCAAGGGGTAAATCGTGCAATTTCCAGGTATTGATTGATTTTTCAAGTGAATAAATTTACATCGAACGTCTCAACTATCAAAAGAATAAAACTTCCCCCAACTTAATGTTGCTAATTTTTTATCTGAAGTTCCTTTTTTTCCTAATTAAGTAATAATAATAATAATTATAGTGTTCCCAAGTTTGGGACAGTACGAAAGCAATGCATAAAGTTAAATTAGATAACTATTTAATGTGTCTATATAATAATGTGCTTATATACAGGTAGTTACTTAGGTTTGGTTATTAAATACGATAAATTAGATTTTAAGCTCATGCAAATATATAATATCAGCATGAGCTTAAAATCTAACGCATGTGGGTCTGATGGAATAACTCTTATAATGCTTAAGTTATGTCTGTCGGTTATAATTTTACACTTGACGCATATTATTAACTGTTGCTTAGAAATTGGATACTTTCCACAATGCTGGAAGGAAGCTATTATTAACCCCATCCCTAAAGTTGAAAATCCTACGGATTACAAGGACTTACGACCGATAAGTCTGCTACCAGTGTTAAGCAAGGTGCTAGAGAGAGAGTTGTGTATACACAGCTAAGTGAGTACTTCCCTTATAACAACATTTTGCCGTAATATCAATCAGGATTTCATTCGGGTTATAGTACAGCTACAGCACTCACCAACTTAAGTGATAACATTATAAAATCCTTAGATGATAAAAAATCTACTATAGTGGTATTACTGGACTTTTCTAAAGCTTTCGAACTTGTTGATCACTCGTTATTATGTGACGTATTATCATATTACGGAGTATGCGGGTTGGTAAAAAGATTTTTTATGTCTTACCTGCAAGACAGATACCAAAAAGTTCGGACACACCAAGGTACATCGAAATCGCAAATAGTAAAATCAGGAGTACCACAAGGGTCCATTTTAGGCCCCTTACTGTTTTTTATATACACGGCCGACTTGTATAAACATACTGTGTGTACCTCCCAGTCTTATGCTGATGATACACAGATAAATCTCAGTTTTGATTCTAGTGACTATATAAATGCCTGCAAATTAATTAACTCTGATCTATTAGCGATACAAGACTATTGTGATAGTCACAATCTTAAGATCAACCCTCAAAAGTCAAAATGTTTGTTGTTCACGTCAAATAAATACTGTAGTTATCTCAAAGAAAACATTACGATAAAAATGGGAAACGAATTAATTTCTATTGTAGACGAAGCAAAAATTTTAGGTATCACGTTTGATCGTTACTTAAGATTTACGACGCATGTTAACCAGTTATTTAAAAAGTCATTCGTTGTTTTAAAACTACTCTATACAAACAAGTCAATTTTAAACTTCAAAACGAGGAAAAAATTGTGTGAAACATTTGTTTTGCCAATCTTCTATTACTGCTATACAGTGTACTATCCGTACCTAACTGAGTTTACAAAGAAAATAATTCAAAAAGTACAAAATACCTGTTGTAGACTTGTTTGCGCACTTCGCAAATTTGACCATATAAGTCAAAAACTAATAGAGATAAACTGGTTAACAATGAAAAAGCCTTGGCAATATAATTTTTGTAAATTTGTCCATCGTATTATTCACACGAGAAAACCGGATTATCTTTGGGAAAAAATAGTTTATCCTAATCAAATTCACAATAGGCCTATAAGATTCAGCAACCTTTTATGTGTCCCTAGACATTCATCAGCCATGTTTCAGCGGTCTTTCTCATTTAATGCAGTTAAATGTATAATAAAATTATTCTGGAAAATTTAGATGATACAACTTTAGTTGGTTTTCAAAAGAAAATTAAAAAGTTCTTGTTTAACGACACTTTTGTTTTTAAATAGTCTTAATGTAGTTTGTCAATGTCAATACTTTCCTTCATATTGTTCAATTGCCACAATTACCTACTTTGGTAATAAATATTTTGTGAAGAAACTTGTTTTCTTTAGGGTTGAGTGGAAGATTAACCGTAGGCTAAACTCCGCCTTTTGTTTTGCTATGTATGTGTATACTGTATAGATTTATATATATATATATATATATATATATATATATATATAAAGACGCTTTATTTATTTATTTTTATTTAGGATTAAAATTCTTTGTTTATTCAAGTATAAACGAAGACAAAATATAAACGCGACAACTGAAAAAGATGAAGAAAAGCGCTTCTTTGTTTAGACAGTAAAATACATAAGGTTGCGATGAAGAAATGGTGGGGGGGGGGTAGATGGGGGAGGGAAAGACGGGAACCTATGTTGTCTCTTGTAGCTGCCGCGATCAAAAAAGTTAGTGATTTTATTTATACGAAAGCTAAAGCTCTATTACAAAATTACTACTCACTTGGTACTACCTTGAACAGAGAAGTAGTTCTACCCTACGAAATTTTTACATTCATTTTGACCCCCTAGAATTTCAATAGATAAAAACAACTCTAAATAACTATTTTGACAAAATCTAATCTTTTATACTAATGGAGTGTAAAACTGATCAAAAAAATATTATAGTTGTTGAAACTGCGTTTAGGGCTATAAATAAGGGTTTGGTGTTAGGGTGCAAAACTGTGTTTTTTTACATTTGTGTGACACCAATATGTCCATAGTATTTCCATTCTACCCCAGAACTTATAGAGAAGCAAGTGAGATACAGAAACGTCCCAATAATTTCAACAGAAAGAAGGAAACAATTAACCTCAAAATAGTCTGGTCGGTTCCGCTGAAAAACAGACAATGCAACAAGCGAAATCAAACGGTTTACCAGGAAAGTTGTGGTCTCATGAATGCAATGCTAAGACTTAGATCTACCCGAAGAGATGGAAGTATGCTGACATTATCATGGTGCCAAAGGCCAATAAGGACAATTCCTTTCCACAAAACTATCAGCCCATTAATCTACTACTAGCCATGGGTAAAATAGCAGAAATGATCTTTGCGAATCGACTCCAAGACCATAGATGAACTGAACAGACCAACAATTTGGATTCGAACATCGTCATATTAACCGTCATCTACGACAGCTCATGGACTACTAATCCAGATTTATTGACAGATACAAGCGGTCTAAGCAGTTTTAGCAAAGGCGAAGAAGATGAAGAAGTCCAGATGTAAAGACAGGTGAGTTTAAAATGAAGTATATATAAGATTCTATTTTTCAGGAGACAAAAAAGGCCGAATTGGGGACACGAACTGATACCAAACAAAGAGGAGACAGAAGAAGAATAAAACCAAAACCAAGCTATCCCAAAAAGAAGATAATGAGAACCTGCCTTTAGTCTCACGGGGAGGATGACAAGGGAGCTAGAAGTCTCCTCAAAAATTCCCGAAGAGCTATTTCAGTTTGACCACTACTACACTTTTAAAAGGCTCAATAGCCCGGAAAATCAAATCTCTTAGTTAGACTTCACCCGTGAAAGCTGATCAATAGTTTTTCCATGAATTCATTTTCAATCATTTAGTTAACACCACAGTGTTTACAAACATATAGAAAACTAGTTTTTGGTTGTTTATCTAACAAAGGGAAAACTGAACCAGAAGAAAATACACCTTTTTATCTACACATAATATTTAATAACTATCTCCGTTTGTAATAGCGAGCTTAATTAGCTTTAAGACTTGCGTTGTTACGTTTCATTCGAGAAAATCCTTATTAAAATTCCAGTTAAATCCCCAAGAACAAACATGCATAGCGGTACTTTCTTGGATTCCGCAAAGACCTAAGCGAAATTAGTGGCAACGTAATGATTCTCAAGGATGCTGAGACTTCATGCGCAATTACACTCGAAACGTGCTCAACATACACTCTACGAAATTCTCCCGTGTGCTATAATTTTCCAGGGACTTGAAAAAAATACACGCTGACTATATGTCAATTACTTGTGTAATTTTTTTTTTGCACACCGAGTCGTTGTTTGATTAGTATTTTTCATAGGCTAAAATATGTTTGTTAAAGAGACAAAAAAAATTTGCTTCATATATATATTTTGCTAACTGTATAGTGCGTTCATGTAGTGTGAAAGCGCTCTAATTGTAGCTAAAGTTTGAATAATAGTTTACTTCAAAAAAGATGGTTCTCAATTCGTTTTTATGTGTGTTCAGCGATTTCTAGAAACTGGCTGAAGGAATTTCGATTGTTTGAACTGAATTCTGTCAAGGAGGATCCTGAAGTGGTCCCATATTTTTTTAAAGGATATAGCTTATACTGTTTATTAGAAAATCAGCAAAAACTTGCCTTATATAGTAACCTTTGCCGAAGGCGACAGTATGAAAACAAGTAGATGTGTCTGTTCGAAACCTGGAGTGTAATAAATTGACAAAAGATTAGAATGAAATCAAAATAAATGTAAGTTAGGCAACTTCAAAATGGAAGTTCTCAATTGGTCTATATACAGGGTGAGTTTTTTTTTGATCATCAGTATGGGGATCTCGGAAATTAGCAGAGATAGAGCAATGGTTAAATTGGGAAAGATTTGCAGTTTTACTGGCCCAGTTTAATGACACTTTCGGATTTTTGTAAAAGTCATGGCTTACTAGATATTTTAATAAAACGAAATTCTATCGATTTAGTCAAATCCCTCTAGCTCATTTGTTTTTGATTTTATAAAAAAGTGTAAATATCAAAATTGAAGGGAATTGTATCCCGAATATGATTGTCATGTCCTCGTTTGCGTGACTGCTCTCGTTTTCGAGATATGACACAAACTTATCTTTTTTTGAATGGAAACCATAGTTGGCTATGACCTCAGAAAATCGGACGTTTTTAGAGCTTTTCAATGATATAATACTCGATTTAGCTTTTCATAAAAATACCATAAAAAAGATCATCATCATATCATATGCCATAAAAATTCAGTTTGTGTAGCTGAGGAATACTTTCATAGATATTTTAATCGTCGTCAACCTGCTTTATGTACATTTAAGAGGCTTTACGATAGTTTACGCAGATATGGATCTTTTACTAAACCACCAAAGGAACGTAATCAAATTAACGAAGCAGCACAAATAAATGTTTTGGCAATGGTAAATCAAAATCCATCTACATCAACTCGTGAGATTGTCGCAGGAGCTGACACATCTCAACAAACTGTAGTTAAGGTATTGAAAGCACACAAGTTCCACCCGTACAAAACTTTCAGTTTCTCAAACTTTGCATACTAGTGACGAACATCGACGTATTTTATTTTGTACATGGTTTAGAGACATGTGCCTTGACAATCCACAGTTTCCATTAAAGGTGTTATGGTCAGATGATACTAGATTTTCTAACTGCGGTATGTTCAATAGACACAATGAGCAAATCTGGGCTAACGAAAACCCTTTCCATGTAGAACAAAGACGACTCCAGATAAAATTTGGTTTTAATGTTTGGTGTGGTATCATAGGGTCTACTATTCTGGGGACTTTTATCTATGACGAATCACTTACTGGGGAGCGCTATTTGAATTTCTTGCAATACACTTTTCAAGATATGTTGCATAATTTGAATTTGAGAAATCGTTTAGAAATTGAGTGGTTCCAATATGATGGAGTACCTGCTCATAACTTGTTATTAGTAAGACAACACTTAGATAATATCTATCCAAACTCTTGGATAGGAAGAAATGTCCCATGCGAATGGCCACACCGGTCTCCCGATTTGGCAGTTATAGACTTCTATTTATGGGGTGCGCTAAAAAACAAAGTATACAAAAGATAGTATGAGACAGTTGGTGATCTAAGGGAGGCGGTATTACAAGCAATTGAAGAAATTGATAAGCGGTCTGTGAGGAAAGCGGTAATATCAATCTTAAAAATATGCATTTTTTGTCTAAATAACAATAGTGGACTTTTCGAACTTAAATTGCAACCGTTATTATGTACTTTAATTTCTTAAGTATTTCGTTATATCTGATATACCTAATAAAAAATGGTTCAATGTTTTTTGGAATAGTTATTAATAAATCAATCTATTTCATGGCTACCTTAAAAGTGAAAATAACAGAGAAAGGCATCCATAACTCCGTTATTTCTATGAATAACTATATCGAGTATTATATCGTTGAAAAGCTCTAAAAACGTCCGATTTTCTGAGGTCATAGACAATTATGGTTTCCATTCAAAAAAGATAAGTTTGTATCATATCTCGAAAACGAGAGCTGTCACGCAAACGATTCCCTTCAATTTTGATATTTACACTTTTTTTTATAAAATCAAAAACAAGGGAGTTAGAAGGTTTTGACTAAATCGACAGAATTTCGTTTTTTCAAAATATCTAGTAAGCCATGACTTTTGACAAAAATCCGACAGTGTTATTAAATTGAGCCAGTAAAACTGCAAATCTTTCCCAATTTAACCATTAACTCTATCTCAGCTAGTTTCCGAGATCCCGATACTGATCATCAAAAAAACTCACTCTGTATATAAATTTTGAAATCTGGAAATTCCTGTTTATTCAGCATGCAAAAACAAAACATAAAACTTTTAGCACCAACCTTTATTCGGACACAGTAAATACCAACGACCTGTTGAACTTGAATATCAACCGGAACAAAGTTCCTCGTCGCCGGTAAACGTTTTCAAACTTAACACTCTCAAAGCGCCCGATGTTGGTAGCGAGACAAGGGTGTTCCGATAGTTCCGCGTCAGGACTACTAGACGCAGACCGACGGCATATCTAGCTCTGTGCGCTTTTCAGAAAGAGCGCGGGACTGTTATCACTGGAAGAGGAGGACTCGTTGGGGATGGCAAGTGCTTCCAGATGGAGAATGACGCGACGCACGCAGAAGTCGAAGGACGTTGAAAATTTTTGGTATAAATCAAGAGTTTTGGAATTCTTACCGATAGGGTTGTTCGTCGCTGGGAAAATTCGGATGATGGTTTTTGGCATTGAAATAGCTACGTTGGGAATTTCGATTGAAATTTGCAATCATGGTTGTTATTCTTGTCGGCGCTTTAATATTTATAGATGCCGTAAGTTCTCAGAGCGCCAAATGATTTATTATTTACTTACCCGGATAAGAGATTTACTGGTTAATTTCTATTTGCTCTAAAACTATGAGAGTATGTTAAATAGTAATGCACAAATGCTTGTAGAACATATACGCTTATAAAGAAAACGATGTTACGCTCTTAAACCCTATATTAGGCCTTCACACGAGACGAGATTGGTGAGAGTATCAAAAATCTTTTCTCGGTCTCGTCAATTCCAAAAAATTAAGTCTCGTTCAAGTCTCGGTCTCGTTACCAGTTAACTTGTCTCGTCTCGTTACCAGTTGTCTTTTTAACAAGTACATAAATGTTTTATTTTACAAACTCTTAATTTTATCTTTTAAATTACTGGACAACCAAGAATTTAAACAAAATAACCGTTGCATCACATCATCCTTCAATAATGTACGTGTTTTTGTCAATTTTTGGTCATGCAGTATAACATAAATTGTATCTCTACAGAATACTTGACAGATTTTTTTTGCATCTCAAATTTGTTACCAGTTCTATTATATATACTTCCTCAGATGTATACAATAATTATTTACATCATTACTACAAGAAATGAAAGAAAAAACAACAAAATTCTACAGAAGTACAAATAGAGACACAATTTTGAAAACATCGGTATTAAGAGGCAATAAAAGTTGTCCCTTAAGTATTGAATTTATAATGAATCAGTCGTTTATTATAAAAGTTTACTATTCTGCTGTAAATAAGCAGATCTACCAGGTAAAGAATTTCGTGCCAACCAAACCCTTTTAATAATTCAAACTTAACATATAAAAATCGACTTGGATAAATATTTACGATAAGAGATACGTTACTACGTTAGCAAGTGCTAACAAGTTAAAGTAAAAACTCTCGGGTTGCATTGTATGTGGTCTCGGTATCGCCCATAATATTTTCCCAAATGTCCCATCTTATCTCGTCTACGAGACAAAACAAGGAAAATCTCGTTCTGGTGTGAAGCCCTAGTCTCGTTTTTGTGAGACGACAACGAAACGAGACCCGAAAAATCTCGCTCTCGTGTGAAGTCCTATCCTATATGTATTGTTCAACATAGACTTTTCCCGAGTTGAGGACTTAATAGCTGCCTTTTCCTCACTGGCCAAAGTGCAAGGACCCCTCTTGAGGTCTTTTTTTGAATTGTGGAGTAAATCTCAATAGCAGATCGGGGAAATAAGGATGTTGTAGAATTGGTTCAAACTTTAGTTTAGTTTTTAGTCCCAATCAGGTTTCTATTCTGGTAGCCATTGTGGGCTAATTGGTCTGGTAATCCTTTTCATTCATAATCGCTTATAAATTCACTGGTGGCTATATTTCTTTCTGACAATTCTTTGGTAATTCCCTATATCTTTCTACTTTCACGTGCCTTCTTATAATTTTTTCGTTTCTAAAATTTTCGAGTCTACTCTCCTCCAAAACTCCATTTCAAGAGCAAGCATTTTTTTGTTTTTGCAACATTTTCAATTGTCGGAACTATTTATAGTTATAAGCCGTAATAGGGTTGTATTTTCTATTTTTTTTTTCATTTCCGATGTTATTTTGACATACTACTTTACTTGTGAATTGTATAGTTGGTTCTTCATTATTGACGTTGTTTAGTAATTCATGTAAGTCGTCAAGAGAGTTGGTCCCATATAGTTAATATATCTTCGACATAACGCCACCAAACTAAAGGTTTATTTTCTTTTGTAAAAATTATTTATTCTTCAAATTTTCCACAAATGTTTTGCTTAAGACAGGGGAAGAACCCATGGCCATGCCAAAATCTTGTTGGTAGAAGTTATTGTTGAGTTGAAAATTTGTTGTTTTCGTACAAAATGTTAGAGTAATTCCATTATTGGGTCAATAGATAATTGTGTACATTTAGTAACAAGTCATGTTCTAATCTGTCTTTTACAATAGGAAGTGTTTTGACGACAGATACATTATTGTATAGGTTTACAATGCCAAAACTTGCTACAGTACTTTAGTACTGTAACGGGTGTTTTTTTAGAGGTATAGAACTGTAAGTTGGCAACACTCTTTTAACCAGCGGCCATTTTGTAGCTGTCAGGTGATTTATGTTTAGTTTGGTTTGGCATTTTATCATGAATAGACTGACGCCTGAACAACGCTTCCAAATTGTGTAAATTTATTTTGAAAATCATGGTTCTGTTCGAAATACGTATCATCAGAGCAATTAATTCGATTAACTATGCAACGTTTCCGTACCACGTTTATTCTAAATGATAATACGCATGCACAGAGATGTCGTACAGTGTGTTTAAAAGAATCCATTGTTGCTGTATAGCGTAGCGTAGAGGAAAACCCAAATCAGTCTCTTCGCATAGGAATTGGATATGTGTCCATCCACTTTATGGAAGATATTGCGGAACGATCTTGGTTCGCGTGCTTACAAAATTCAACTTGTGCAAGAACTGAAGCCACACGATCACATAGTCCGGCGTACATTCGGTGAATGGGCCCAAAACAAGATTGCCGTTGACCCTGATTTTCATAAACGAATTTTGTTTAGCGATGAAACTCACTTTTGCTTGAATGGATACGTCCATAAACAAAACTGGCGTATTTGGAGTGATGATAATC
The DNA here is from genome assembly GCA_034190945.1 of Octodonta nipae. Classification (NCBI taxonomy): domain Eukaryota; kingdom Metazoa; phylum Arthropoda; class Insecta; order Coleoptera; family Chrysomelidae; genus Octodonta; species Octodonta nipae. The sequence continues at coordinate 117,860,105 of CM067221.1, forward strand.
CTTAAGTTCATGTTGAGACACCGTTACATCCAGAAAAACTGACTGTTTGGTATGCTTTATGGGCTGGTGGATTAATTGGTCTGCACTTCTTTAAAAATGATGCTGGCCAGAACGTTACAGTCAATGGTGATCGCTTTAGAGCCATGATTACTAACTTTTTCGTTCATCAATTGAACAACCATGATGCACACGAGCTGCGGTTTCAACAAGACGGGGCAACATGTCACACAGCTCGTGTCACGTTTCGGGCCCGTGAATTGGCCTCCAAGGTGGTGCGATTTAACACCGCTTGACTATTTTCTGTGGGGATACTTGAAGTCGCTAGTCTATGCCGATAAGCCCGAAACTATTGACCACTTGGAGGACAACATTCGGCGCATTATTGCCGATACGACCATAAATGTTGGAAAAAGTCATCGAAAATTGGACCTTCAGATTAGACTAGGTCCGAGTCTGCCGTGGCGGTCACATACCAGAAGTCATATTCAAATTATAATGCCAGAAGACTATCTAAAAATATCCTCGTTTTATTCCATTTCAAAGTTCTACACCTATAAAAAAACACCCTTTATATGGGATAATTTGTCCACAACAATTGGTCTTAAAGGAGTCTAGAGTTTATTTTAGGTAAACCATAGAAATGTTGTGTTTTGAAATACTGTGGAGTAAGGGTTCTGGGTTCTTGTTTAGTAAATTCAGGCCTGTAATTGTACAGTAAGCGGTATACAGTGATGGGCAAATGTGTGGAACCAAGCAAATATCTCTGGAATTATTAGAGTTATCAAAATGAAATTTGGAAGGTGGATACTGCAGTAGATTGCCTATTTGTTTCCAATTTATTTTACAATTTTGAACTTTCTGTTTTACCGGAAGTAATGTCGATTTTAAAATTTGCAATGAAGCACCCTGTATAGTATTTTAGTTTCTGATGAAACATTTTATTGCGAATACAAAAATATCGGGTTTTATATTGTTTACTTCAATACCTACCGAGATATTAACAGAAAAGTAATTAAGGAAAGAAAAAATTTAATATCCATTAAAAAAATACATAATCATAATTATTAACTAAATCAAAGTGATTTTCAAAACATTGAAACTTAACTAATCTTATTATATTAGATGTTCAAACTGAGCACCGTTTACTTATTGACAATAAGCAAGTCGGTTTTTAAATTCTCTAGTAACATTAGCTATTACTTCTGGTGTAATTCTCTGGATGTGTTGAGTTATTCTTGTAGCTAATTCTTGCAAATTGTTTGGTGTATCAACATAAACCTTAGACTTTAAGTAACCCCAGAGAAAACAGTCTAGTGGATTAAGGTCGGGACTTCGTTTAGGGCATTCATAAGTACCCCTTCTTCCAATCCACTTGTGATGAAATGTCCGATCTAAATGATCTCGAACAATGCTGAAACCAGATATTATTTGGTAATTGTCCATTTATCTTCAATGCCGGAATAACTTGTGTCTCCAAGAGCTGTAAATACCTATCTCCGTTTAAAGTTTCTTGCCGACCCAAACGTTCAATTTTTGGGGATGTTGTGTATGAGCCTCTTGTACCCAATTAGGATTACTTTGCGACCAGTAGCGGCAGTTGTGTCGATTTACCGTACCATTTAAACAAAATGTAGCTTCGTCTGAATACACCACATTTCTTATAAAATTATTATCACGGTTACAAATATCCATCATCGTTTCACAAAATTGCTAACCTCTGTCGAAATAGTCTTCGTAGAGTTCTTGAACTTATCCTTCCTACTGAACGACGGCTAATTGCATGTATATTGGTGAGGTCGGTAGTGGATAAGTGAGGATTTTCTTCCAAAGATATAGCAACATTTTGAGCTACACCTGCATTACTTGCAGTTTTTAACCGTCCACTTTTTGGTAAATTGCTAATTGTTCCACTTGTGTCGTACCTTCGCAAAGTTTTCGTCACTACTGAACGGGATATTTGTGTATGCGGATGAACAATGTTAAAAATGTCACAAACGTCTTGATGCGTCCTTTTCCTCTCCCCATACCTAATCTTCATTAATATTTCTATTCTTTCTCTTTCAGTTAATTCGACCATTTTAGGATCAAATTAAAACAATACATCTTTTTACGTTCAAATAAAAAAAAACTAATGACTTATTTTGAGAACTACTGTCACTTTTGCAATGAATTTCATGGACTACTAAACTTGATTCAGATTTAATTTGCGCCTGATTTAAACAAACGCACGTGTATTCGACGATGGAACAAGCAGTGCTGTAGGCTGTGACGGTATAATGCCACCGATTGGCCCATAGAAATACAAATCCTTACCGAGCGGATTGTTTATATCGGGCGTAAATGAAATCTGAACCGAGCTTAGCTACCATCGAATTTTTCCTTTCCTTAGTTACTTTTCTGTTAATATCTCGGTAGGTATTGAAGTAAACAATATCAAACCCGATATTTTTGTATTCGCAATGAAATGTTTCATCAGAAACTAAAATACTATTCAGGGTGTTTCATTGCAAATTTTAAAATCGACATTACTTCCGGTAAAACAGGAAGTTAAAAATTGTAAAAAAATTTGGAAACAAATAGGCAATCTACTGCAGTATCCACCTTCCATATTTCATATTGATATCTCTAATAATTCCAGAGATATTTACTTGGTTCCATAAATTTGCCAATCACTGTATTTTGTTTTCAAAAGAACTTGTTGAATCTTTGTTTAATTTAGTTTACTGTCCTTGTGTGATTATCTATCAATTTCTGTAATTTTGTAGTTGTGCTATACAATTTTACTGTATCAAGTTACATCTCAGCCTCGAAATTATGAATACAATTCAGAAAACTAGCAGTCTTCTGGCATAGAACTAAATCCAATGCAACTTTAATTAACTTTTCTTTTTAAAAGTAATTTTTCCGGCAGTAAGATTCATTGCATTGTCTATTCCCGACTACATTGAAAAATTAGATCCGACACCTTTTCAGATAAATTTCTAGTTTGAGTGCGAGCATTACTCACTGAAAAATGCATTTTCATCTTGGTCGACGTGTTACAATAGCCGACGCCACTTATTTTAAAATTCCATAAAACTTTTTCGGTGTACTCTAAATGAAAAAAATCCTATTAATATGCATGTAGAGACGGCAAGAAAGTTACTTTTAGTTCCAGCCAGCCATTAAAAAAAATCAAAAAGTTTAGCTTAATTGCAACGTTATGACGAGAATAATAATAGGAGAAGAGATTACAGGTAACCAAAATGACGCCGAGGGGATGAAAATTTTACAGGGTTGTTCAGCAGTTTGCATGGAATTTAACTACGTAAGGACGTTTATACCTCAGCTGTGATTTTTATTCAAGAAGTATTTCAAAGCGTAAGCTTCCTGTGATTATTAGGAACTGAATTATTCAAATTACTTTCAATAGCGATGCGACCGGATTTGCATACATAGATACGAAATGTGAAATAATTTTAGCTTATATATTTTTATTGTTCATTTAGTTTTTCACTTCTTACAGTGGTTGTTTTCTAAAGGAGATTTGTGGCATATTTTGCAATGTTTACGTACTGTTTGGTACGTAGTCACGAAAATTGCTGTATATTCCAAAGATTTTGCGGTCTAGGTCAGACCCCATTGTCAATAGTTAAGAAACTATGAATAAAAAAGGCACAATTCTAATATGTAAAATTAAAATGTTTTACAATATCTATTATTTGACTTCTGATGTAACTAAGAGAGTTTTATTCAATAATAAACAGAGTAGCACAAAGACTTCTAAAATTCATCTAATAATAAAGTTTCTTTCAAGTTAGAAGAATTTGAAAGGGTCATCTTCAGAATTTTATGTGGCCCTCCTTGGTGCGACTTCAGAATTCGCTAATAATGCGATCAAAGAATTTTGTTAATTCAGTGATTCCATTAAAATCATAAACGAAAACCTAGGAAAAACCTTATGAACTATCCCGATATTGGTTTCAAAAGGACATGACCATTAGCAATTTCTTCGTTAATCATCGGCAAACCAGGAACGATTGAATTCTACGGAGGTAGTAGCGATACAATAGTTTTTATTTATCAAAATCTGTCTTTTAGTTCTCTTTTGGTGTTGTGTTCTCCTTTGTGTAAAATAACTGAGTTTTGAAACTGTATTTAATGACCAAGGTCCCAAGCATTATCACAAATTTTGGATTTTTCAAACTCTCGGTTTTTAATCTAATTTATGTGTTCGTTTATTCGAGAATGTATAGGTCTAGAGGTTTCTCCAACATATAATTTATTACATTCACATACTATTTTATAAATGCAATTTTTTGTATTTTGTGTTGGGTTTTTTGGTTTTGCTTTTGATATAATTGATTTTAGTATATTTCTTTAAATGATGTTTTAATATTATATCTCTTTAAAGTCTTTCTGAGAGACCCTGTATGTATTATGGTCTAGTTATTGTATTAATGTGATTATCTTGCTTGGTGTTGGTTGTTAGGAATTGTTTGGTGATCGATTTTGTTTTACTCATTTCCGGCTTTGTTGTTGTCGGATATATAATAGATTAATGATAAATATTTCCTATTACTAAACACTAATTCATAATAAACACAAAACATGTTAAATAGAGGGCCCCTTAAGCAGTTGCAGTTCTGGTGAAATTAATGGATTTCTATTTATACAGGGTGGTACAAAAAATGTCAAAACTGGGTGACCAATAAGTAGTTGCACATACAAGGTGATTGAATTAGAGGGTTGAGTAGAATTATAGTTATACATTCTAGATAAAAATATTGTTCGAACTTTTTTTTAAGATACAGTATGAGCTGTTGCATATATGCAATATCTGAAACATGAGGCGAAGTAAAATTATAGTTATACAGTGTGATTAAAACATGTTATAAAAAGTTGCATACAAGGGTTGGTTGACATATAAGGTGGAGACAAATTATAATTTCCAGGATGGTTAAAAAATATCTCAAAATAGTTATTTAGCGTAGTCCATAAGCGGTTGTCGAGAAACCATAGTTGAAATATAGAGTGCATCAGAGTTATAGTTAAGTGTTAAAAAAACGTTATATTTGGTGGCCCCTAAGCACATGCATATACAGCGTAGTTGAAATATTTTGTAGAATCAAATTATGGTTATACAGGATGGTTCAAAAACTGATAGACAAATAAGTTATAATGACTGACTAACTGGTAGCAGTATACAGGGTGTTTGAAAAAGAACTCCCTAGTTTTAATGTGTCATAGAATCTGTAAACAGTGATATACAATATTCTAATTTGTGGTGTTTGATTCAGCAACTGTCTAAGTTTTGCCTCCCTGCAGTTAGGAGACTTGCTTGACCTTGAGACGGCGCCAGGGAACAGTTCCCTCAGTTGTGTTCGGGCGTGCAGTGCGGTGCAATGGCTACTCCGCAACAAAAAGCGCAGTGTGTGATTTGGTTAGTGCAAACTGAGTCTGTTATAACAGTCCAACGTAATTTTAGACGTCATTATGGTGGTGAACCTCCTACACCAAAAACTATCCGTCATTGGCTAAATTCTTTCAAGGAAACCGGTAGTGTTTTAAAAGCGAAATCACCCGGTAGGCCTAGAACTTTTGAAGATGTTGTTGAACAGATCCGTGTTTCGTGTGTTCGGAGCCCAAAAAAGTCATTGGCCAGACGTAGTCTACAATTAGGCGTTCCTAAAGGTACGGTCTATGATGTTGTACGTAAAAGATTACATTTGCGTGCCTACAAATTGCAACTGTTACATGAAATAAAACCTACTGATAAAATCAAAAGGCTAGAGTTTGCTATTGACTTTTTAAACAGAATTGATGATGATGAAAATTTTTTCAAAAATATTTTTTTTTTCTGATGAGGCTACATTTCATGTAAGTGGGACAGTTAATCGTCATAACTGCAGAGTTTGGGGGGCAGAGCATCCAAATGAAGTCATTCAGCATCATCGTGACTCTCCCAAAGTTAATGTTTGATGCGGCTTGATGGTTGATCGTGTGATTGGTCCTTTCATTTTTGTAGAACGAACAATAAATGGAGACATTTACTACGACATATTGACAGAGTATGTCTTTCCCCAAATGGAAGATATTGAGGCGGAAAAAGGGCTTGTGTTTTTCCAACAAGATGGCGCCCCTCCTTATTACAATAACCATGTGTGCGCGGCTCTAGACACTCGCTTTCCGGGAAGGTGGATAGGGAGAGCTGGCCCAATTGCTTGGCCACTACGAAGCCCGGACTTAACCCCTCTGGACTTTTTCTTTTGGGGACACATAAAAAAATTTGTGTACAGTGAAAAAATCCGAGACATAAACCATTTACGGGAAAGAATCGTCACGGCGGTTGGGACAGTTACACCTGATATGTTGGTGAATACATGGCGAGAATTTGAATATCGTGTCGACGTGTGCAGGGCAACAAATGGATCCCATGTTGAAGTGTACTGATGTTAAACAAAACTCGAAGGTTCTCTCTTTCACTGTATGTACTTGTTGATGTAGTTTTTCATTAATTTACACATTATATTTATACGTAAAACTAGGGAGTTCTTTTTCAGACACCCTGTATACAAGATAGTTTAAATATAGATGGAAGAAGAGTTATAGCTATAGAAGGCAGAAGGCATCGACAATTGCGTTTTTTTAGATATACAGAATTTTATATTGTGTAATATAAGGTAGGCTATGAATATTTGCATCCTGCTATATGGAATACCTGAAATATGGGGCGAAGCAAAATTATATTTATTTATTGTGTTTAACACAAGTAGCATATAAAGGCCGGTTAAAATTATAGTTTTTGAAAAAAACTATAATTAAAAAGGTTATTATTTCTCTCTGAAATCATAATCATTATGACACAAATCCATTATTACGCTAGAAATGTAAACTGTATTTGCTTAAAATTTAATTTCGCAATAATGCTATAAGGAATTAGCAACTTTTCGATTGAACTAGTCCACTTGGACGGCTCAAAAATAACCAAATATCGTCAGGTTCTGTATGCATTTATGCACTTACTCGATTACGAAATTCGAGGTGCCTGGATCAACTCTTCCACTTTCCATGAATGCTTTATTAATAATGATAGGCTGATCAGATGATTTTAAAAAACATCCTTCACAGGTTTAATTGAAATTTTCCAAAAACCACGGAGGCTACAATAATTGCTGTCAAAACCAACAATAGGTCCCGTGCCGCTGATCCAAGTCTATGGCGTACGTCACCTGTCAACACCAACAATGTGTCCCATGCCCGTGCCGATGGTGCTGTGGCGTACGTCACCTGTTAACACCGACAATAGGTCCCTTGCCGCTGACGCAACCCTATGGCGGACAACAACTGTCAAGGCCAACGGTGTGACCCGCGCCAGTGGCTACGTTCCTATGACATACGTCAACTGTCAACACCAACGAAAGGTCCCGTGCCGCTGATCAAAGTCTATGGCGTATGTCACCTGTCAACACCAATAATATGTCTCGTGCCCACGCCGACGGTCCTATGGTGTACGTCACCTGTTAACGCCAGCAATATGTCCCGTGCCGACTGAGGTCATCGTACCGAGGTCATTGACTCCCCCCCCACGTTTACGTAAGACGGTACGTGCCGATGAGCGTGGGTTGGGTCATCAAAGGATGCAGTTTTTCCCACGACCTTCAAAATTTTCCTACATTCAAGTCTGGCGACCCTTGCTTGATCATATTGTCTCCTTAGAATACTTTTTGTTGTTTTTTTTTACTATTTATTTTGTCTGTCTGTAAATAACCTGAGCTACATTTATTTGCATACTATCAGTTGAACTTTCAAACTATGACCGCTAAGGATACAATAAAATCATTTTTAATGTCAAAAGATCCTTCCCGCAACAGTTAACAGATGACATTTTTAAAGAGCCGGGACATTCCTCGTAAGGAATGTAAAGGTACCATAATTTCTCGAAAAGCTTTTCAGATAAGACAAGTTATGTCAAAATCACCATGAAATCATCTTTACAATTTGCTGTTTTTGTTCGTCGCGTTTTTCTTCTGACACTCTGTAATATCCTTCAAGTATTACGTGCCAAAAGTATTCTGAGACCAAAATATTAACGAAGAAAGTACTTTTTCAGATACATTAAATGACTTCCTTCATTCTGCAGTTTTCATAATGTTTGAATTTATTTTGTACCGCCCTAAGAATTAATAGTAACTTTGTATACAGTTACATTTCATACTTTACGGTGTAAAATTTTAATCCGTATATCCTCATACAAACTGAAACATCACATCGCACAACAAAGTCATAAATATGAATTTTGCACGGGGTTTTGCGTTAACCGAAGTTTTACTGTATTTTTAATATTAATTCAAATAGTGCACATACTCCGGATTTATGACATTTCGGATGGGATTTATAGTTATCTACCGAATATGTCTGCATGGTTCAGTGAATATTTTAGTAGTTATTCTGTGCTGGAAAACAATTATTGGTTTGTGACATTTTAAAATGCATATATCAAGTTAAACAAAACGGAGTACACAGAAACGCTGATGTACCTTTAATTGATAAAGACAATATTTGAATAAAAGAGCAGTTTTATAAATCAGTGGCTTTTTTAATTTTCCACGCAGTAACTTTAAATCAAACACATGCTTGCGTCAACTGTCATTTATAGTCTAAGATCCCAGGGCCGGCAGACGTTACTTAATTTCTCAAAGATGAAATGTATTGGACAAAGTAGTCTTAGTAGGTACTCGTAGGGTATGCATACTTGCTAGGTTGACTTGTTAATTGTAAATAACATATGTGTTTCAAACTAAAATATGAAGTTCTAAAAATTTAAAAATTCAAACTTACTTGATTTATTTAATTCTAGCGGACCCCACAGACGCTGTTCTGTCCAAATGTGGCTTGGGGTATTAGCGGGTTCAGCAAATGTTTTTTTGACATTAGAATTCGATAAACTCTATACTAAACTGGAAAAAAAATCGTCAAAAATGAAAGCAATTCCTAGAACCCGATCTTTGCAACCTACCGGGTCCAATAGTGAATCTAAACAATCCAGGGTCCCAACCAAACATACAAGAAAATAACCATTAAAATCGTTCCAGGCTTTTAGGAGGAGTTAGAACCCGATCTTAGTGCCACCTACCGGGAAAAATTGTGACTCTAAACCATCCAAAGAGCCACCCAAACATGCACAAAAAAATCATTAAAATCCATCCAGCCGTATAGGAGCAGTTGGAACCCGATCTTAGTGCCACCTACCTGGTTCAATTGTGAATCTAAAACGTCCAAAGTCCCACCCAAACATACACAAAAAAAGTCATTAAAATCCGTCCAGCCGTTTAGGAGAAGTTAGAACCCGATCTTAGTGACACCTACCGGGTACAATTGTGAATCTAAACCATCCAAAGACCCACCCAAACATGCACAAAAATATCATTAAAATCCAGCCAGCCGTTTAGGAGCAGTTAGAACCCGATCTTAGTGCCACCTATCTGGTTCAATTGTGAATCTAAAACGTCCAAAGACCCACCCAAACATACACAAAAAAGCATTAAAATCCGTCCAGCCGTTTAGGAGAAGTTAGAACCCGATCATAGTGTCATCTACCGGATCCAATTGTGAATCTAAACCATCCAGGGCCCCACCCAAACATACATTAAAAAAATCATTAAAATCGTTGCAGCCGTTTAGAAGGAGTTAAAACCCGATCTTAGTGTCACCTACCGGGTTCAATTGTGAATCTAAACCGTCCAAAGACCCACCCAAACATACATAAAAAAATTCATTACAATCCATCCAGCTGTTTAGGATTCGATAAAGGACATACAGACATTTATATATAAAGATTCTGGCAATATACAACGGGGTCACGTTAATTATAGCAGATTAAATTCTGTTTAGGGTTTTTCCGAGAACATGCCTAAATTTTGCCACATCCCAATCGTAGAGCATTGGAACCACAAGGTGCCGCAGCACCCTGACTGACAAACACTGTGCTAGAAGATGGGTGCCTTATGGCGCAGCAAATATCGAAAACTCCATGTTTAAAACCAAAGCTCTAGCTCTTTGGAAGCCATTAATGTCAATATGTTTCTATAATGATAGTGATTGCGTCTAAATATTAATGCAAAATCTAATATTTGACGGTTATTCATTTCATACTAACCATATCCGCCCTAATGTCTCAAGTCCAAACATTACATTTTAATACTGTACTCGTATATCGCCATACAGTCGCCATTTCGGCTCTAACGCCCACGCCAGAACGAGCCGCAGTCCCTGGCAGATGATTTCATCCGCATCGTAAATACCGACATGTTTCGACTGATTCGTTTGCAATTAAAAGATGAATGTGGGATATGCTAATCCTAAACTAACCTACGTTGTGTCGCAGTTTTAATTGTGCGGACATCTTATCGACAGGAATTTATCGCCTTTGCGTGTGAAAACGGCATTGGCGTCAATTGTATCTCACAATTTCCGGTCAATCACAAAAAATAAGGTTTATAAAAAAAGTGGCAGTTATTTGAGACTGAAGGATAGAAGCGAAAGCTTATTTGTGTCATTCTTAGTAGTGGACTTAAATTTCAGGAAAGTGAAAATACGTTCGAGGATAAGGGAGAAGAATAATAGATTTGCTTTATTTTCATTAGATTTATCACATAATTGATACGAACACTGTTTTCAATTTTTCAGCTTGTCCTCCAAAATAACTCACAATTTTTTTTAAGTACCCAATTTCAACTTTTTAATTCCTGAATCTATAACATACTAAAATTATAATATAATTAAAATATAATTGTAGATAGGTGCCGATATAGATTACAAAACGCTTATGTCTCTCTGTATGCTCTTGAAACACATTATTAACAATCTAGTGGATGGATATTAATAAAACCCGTGTAAATTAATCTACGAAAACTTTAGACAGTGAGGCAAGTCTTATTTATATTTTTATAAAGTCTTATTTTCATAAAACCAAAATTTTAAACAATATGTCTAAATATTTATAATATCCATTCCAATATAGAAAAGAGAACGTGGTTTAGAGATAGTTTGAGTTTCAGGAACAAACTTAGGGTACATTTTTCATAATTTAAACCCCTATAAATGAAAAAGGGGCGTCAAAGTTGTTAGGAATACTTTGTATGTAGGTATAAATTTTGTTTCGTAGGTAAATTTAAATTTGAGTCATTTTTACCTGATTATGGTCATTATCTTCATTGTCTTCTAAATGTTATTTGTGGCATATTCTTGATTATTTTTATGTTTTCTTGGAAATAGCACCAGAATCGAAACAAAAATCTGTATATTAATGAAAAAAAAAACAAACGGTTCCAGGTCTATTCTGCCCCGTTTTCAATGGCTTTAAACATGTATTGAAAATATAGAATGCAAAATGAAAGTTTGATATCTGACATTTAAGTTGATATAAGAATAAAACATTTTTAAAAAAATATAACCGACTTTCACCTATAACTAAAACGCTAAAAAACAAAATACAACTCTAGGAAATAAATAACACATTCAATGTTGTTAGGTACCTACTCAGGAAGTAAAAAAAGTAAAAATTAAAATGTGCTTCTGTACAAATTAATTACCTACCAATCTAGTAAATTTTTCGGTGCCAAGCAAATTTAAATCCTTCATTGCGTACTTATCTACCACTTCATCAAACATGATTGTTGCTTGGCACCGACTTCAAAAATATACTAGATTGGCAGGTAATTAATTTGTACAGACTGAGCACCTTCTAATGTTTACATTTTTTACTTCCTGGGTAGGTACCTAACAGCATTGAATATGTTATTTATTTGCTAGAGTCGTATTTTGTTAAAATTATTTTTAGCTTTTTAGTTATAGGTGGAAGTCGGTTATATTTTTTTAAAAATGTTTTATTTTCAACTTTTTAGTTTTTCTGAACTCAGGTAGTTTTCATTCTTTATTTTTTATTTTGTATGTATAACCTTAATAGATAGAACCAGGTGACATCGAAAGCCTCAACATTACACAATGATTCATTTTCATTTAAATTATCGGGTAAATGTTTACCAACAAAATGTACTAGTACGCGTTGACTTAATAAGCCCAAAATATATTTATGCCTTATGGACCACGCCATGTAACCTTTTTTAACTTTTTTGACAACTCTGTATAACTATAGATAATTCCACTCCGCCCTATGTACCAACCATCTTGTATATACGACTGCCCACGGGCAAGCATAAATTTGTTAGCGGCCTTCTGTAAACTATAAGACAAAGTAGAATCCATCCCATATTTAAGGAGTCAAATTCGTCCTATATTTCAACTATAGTATATAACTCCATGTGGGCTACCCCATAAATTATTTCAGTTTTAACATTTTATATTATCGCCCGGTGTAACATTAATTCCTCTCCACACTTTATACAACTTCTTGTGGGCTATAAAATAAAAAAAAATTAATCACACTGTATAAATATAATTTAATTCCACCATATATTTCAACCATCCTGTAATATGATTTGTTTACGTCCACATCATATAACAGTTTTTTAATCACCCTATCTAATTTTAATTCCACATTTTTTTCAAAATATTTACCACCAAACGTCCACTCCACTCTATATTCCAACCATTCTCCGTCCTATATTTCAGTCATCATATAAATGCAACTCCTTCTATCACTTTACTTTGTGATTTTGTTTGCTATAACTATAACTAAACACCCTATGTATAAACGCACCAAATAGCATGTTAGAGTTTGACATGTGTTGTCACTGAATTTTCTATTAGGCCGGGTGAATGTGACAACCAAAAGCACCGTCTTCGCAAAATGGAAAAATTTGCATTTAAATAGGCATTTGCCTGGTATACAAACAAAACGAGCTTGTTACTCATTGATTTAAGTAACTGAAAATACTATGCTTTACTACCTATATGCTTGAGGTGTACAAAGAAAATTTTCAAATTCCCAATTAAAACTTCCAGTGCCTAAAATTCCCGCACTATTACGTTGGAATTAAAATATTTATGAGGAAATGTCCCATATGTCATTTCGATGAAATTTTTGATAAGAATTTTGGAATTTTCGGCGATTTTCTGCAAAACTGCAAGTTGCACGTCGCAGAAAAGTTTATGAGATAACCTAAGGATCTTCCTTAATAGATTAAACGTTAAAAAACTATACACATCCAAAGGAGTTATAGAAAAATCGACTAAAATATTAGGGATATTGGTCGATTTCCATGCACCCATGTGTTCATTCACAAATTTCATCGCTTTACCAATAGAATTCTTTTACAAGATTTGAAGTTTCACCAATCCGGATATATACTCTATTAAACAAGACCATATTCATACAAAACGGTTTACCACAGGAGAAGAAATCAGGTAATATACATACAAAAAAAACTAAAAAAATACGCGACGAATTGATAACCTCCTTCTTTTCGGAAGTCGGTTAAAAATTTGTTGTTTCTAGATACACAGGTGGCACGAAAAATTCTAAAGATCATGTATTCCTGTTAAACAGCTTTCAAGTTCGAAGATCTTGAGAGAGTTGTCTTGAGAATTTATAAGTGGCGTTCCTAGGTACGACTGTGATATAAGACAGCGCATTCACCAATAATCAAATAATTCTTTTATTTCAGTGATCCCATTAACGTCATAAGGGAAAACCTAGGAAAAACCTTATGAACGATCCCGATACTGGGTTGTTCAAAAGGTGATGGCCATTGCCAAGCAAAAAATTTTCAATTTTTCTAATTGTCGTTTCTTTATGTAATTCGAATGTTCATTAATTCTTATGTTTAATGGTCTCGATGTTTCTCCAATATAAAATTTATTGCTTTCGCAAGGAATCTTGTGTATGCAGTATTTTGATCCTTGAAATGATGATCATTCACCTGATGACGATAGCAGATACACAGCTACTGAAACGTTGTGAGATCAACCACTTCAAGACGATGGAAGTCCAAGGAAACTCCGAGGAACGAGTTACATTTTCTACCAACGTCAGACTAACAGTTTTTTGAGTTCTGAGTTTTGTTGGTTGGTTTAGTTTTCGATATTAGTGATTTCAGTGTATTTCTTGTTTTGAATACTGTTTTGACCTTAAAGATGTTGCCCACTCTTTTCAATCTTTCTGAGAGAACCTGTTTATATGGTATAGTTGTAACTACAATGTGATTGTCTTGACTACTAATGTTACTAAGAGAAGTTCCGGGTTGATTCTGATGGTTTGTTCTCTGTTCAAGTTTGTCTAATTCTTGAACAGAAGTGACTGCCGCTCTTTTTTTTACTAATATAGAAAATCTTTATGAGTACATAGAATAATATTATTATATAACATATCTACTGCTATCTTTGGCAAGTTAAATTACTAAAAATGAAGAAAATCGCAACGTTTGTTTGGAAACCCACAACTTCTCCTACATGTTTTCCAACTAAAGTAAATGAACTTCAAATACCGTAATCCGGCAATTCCTTATCGACGGATAATGTCAAGTCGATTTCCTAGTTCACTTTGAATCTCCCCCCACACAAACCAATTGATTGCAAACTTTTCAGTTTTGTGAAAAGCACTGCAGATTGATTTCTCCAGAGAACTTTATCTTGGCGAGCTTTTCATTTGATTAATGAAAGGTAATGCGGTTTTCGTGTCCCATAATGTGAAATTTTCTTAGATATAAAATCGAGTTATTTAACGAAATGTAATTAAAACACGCACCAAGTCAAAGTAAAATTCGTGACAGGCAATGCTTTGGCAATTTATCGTGAATTATTCGCGAAAGCTTACACGCCAAAAGTCATAAAACGGGGAATCTACACCATCTTAGTGACCTTTGATAAAAATAAGAAATAGATGCACAGAACAAAAAAATTACGAAATGTCATGTTTATAATAAATTCATTGAATAATAACCACTGATAACACGTCTCATGCAAACGCAAAATGCAATACAGTTAGATTCAAGCTTTTGATATATATATATATATATATGTATATATGAACAAGGCTAGGTTCCGGGTGAGAACCGCGTCTGAATTTATTATATAATCGACGTTTCGACTCCTGCTTTGGAGCCATTATCAAGTGACAAATGTGAATAAGAGTTTCAGAGTCTAGATCGAACTCGAGGCCTCAATCTGCCTACTCTCCAAGAGTCACTAGGTAACTGAACTGAATTTGAGTCTGCTCTGCTTCTTTTATTTGTAGTTAGCGCTGGGTTAGAAGGGGATGTCACGTAATGAAGAGGCTGTGTTGTGATTGGTTGGGTGTTGGTTGGCATGTCTGCTTTGTTTAATCTGGCAATTACGGAGGTCCATGTTGTGGGAAGGCGAGAGCTGTCATCGCGTCGGTTTAGACAGAGGGGTCTTTTTTCTATTTCTATAGCTTCGCGAATAGTAGATGCCCTAAGGGAGTTAAGAGATACGATAGTCCTACTGTCCTCGTAGTTGACAGTTGGATATTATGATGCGCGAGAGCTGAAGTCGGATCTTTTTTGCGAACTGACAAAGAGTGTTTATATACTCGATGGTTAACGCGCCTATTTTTATTTCGTAAACTCCTTGATCCTCGTTAGGTACTTTATCTTTAGGGTTCCTGGTTAAGTTGGCTATAGTTTGACTGGTGTTGAAGACTGTCTTTATTTGATGGCATGCTATTTTGTCAGTGACTCCTCGAATGTACGGAAGGAAGGCTTTACGGTGTTGTTGGTTTGTTTTTGATGGGGTTGGTGTACTCGGGGGTTGTTGCGATTGACGAAATATGCGTGCAATGTGGTCTGGATGATAACCGTTTTGTCGAAGGATTTGTTGAATATTATTAAGTTCGTTTTGTCTGTTGTCAATGTCTGTTAAGCGAATAGATTTGGGGGCCAAAGATTTCATTACAGAACTTAATTGGGCAGGCTGATGATGTGATTGGGCATTTAAGTATCGATTGGTATGGGTTGGTTTCCTATAGACTGTATGTGAGAACGTGCCATTTCTGGTTTTTGTTATGAGGACATCAGGAAACGGGAGCGAAGAATCGGATTCGATTTCCATTGTAAATTGAATGTTAGAATGTATACCATTGAGGTGTTGTAGAAAGAAGTCTATCGAATCTTTGCCATGAGGCCAAATGACAAACAAAAGTATCATGAAGGAAGGTTTTAAATTAGACGAGTTTAGGGCCTGGGATTCGACTTTTTCCATGAAAATGTTAGCAACAACTGGAGAAAGAGGTGAACCCATCGGTGCTCCAAGTACTTGTTTGAACAGAGTGTCTTGAAATTAAAAATACGAGTTAGAAGAACAGTGCTGTACCAGTTTGATCATGTCAGAAGAGATATTGTGTTTTGTTTTTAGAATATCTAAAGTTTCTGGAATGGGGACTGAAGCTAACCAGGCTATCATTTTCTGAAATTCTATAAGCGCCTAACATCTAGAAAGGAAGAAGAGTTCTTTACGTAGGAGGATGCTTGTTCTGCTAGAGGTTGAAGGGTTTTGACTACGTACCGGGTCGGGGATTGTACCTAACTGACAATGGGCCTAAGAGGAATGTCCAGCTTATGAATCTTGGGTAGTTGCTAAATTTTTGGAATTTTAGAAAATTTCCCAAAAATTTACGGAGACCTGAGACCTAGAAGTTTCATAAGAACCCACCACCAAAAAAGGCAACAAATTACGAGGAAACGCACATGTTAGATAGGACCAAGTGATCCAGTGATCACTTTTGAAGACGTTAAATACGAGCTTGACAACACGTCATGTTAACTGTTCTTTTTTTCTAAGGAAACTGGACCTTGAGCGTCTTGAGTTCAGTTCTTCAGTTTCTAGCCCTTTATAATTTTTTTAACTTTTTAGGTATAGTCTTTTTCCTTCCAATTCTTCTTGTCCAATTGTTCAGACTTAACTCTTTTTTTTTGACGAACATTAGCTATAAAAATATTCTGCTCATATAAATTGGCTTAGCTAAGAAGCAAACAAGTAATATTCCGAACTTATAACTTTGTAAGGTAGCTCAACATAGGCTTCTAGAGTATTTGGTTTACACCCAATACACCCTTTAGATATCTGCTATTACTTTGCCTCAAACATGTTTCTTTACTACTGGTTTTGGCGAGCAATTCGTTTAAGTATGATTTGGGGTGATATTGTTTAAAATGTTACCCTGTAAAATACGTACGTTTAAGCATAATTTCACTTTGTATCGTCCTCGATATTCTAAAAAAAAAAAAATTAAACGAAAGAAAATGAATTCATAACAGTAATGGAAACTCTATCGACTGGGATACCTTACAGAGCATTCTAATTTCTGCTCTGTTTAGAGAACTTAATTGGTATCGTTGGAAAATTCCCCTTCCGAATAAATTTAATGAGCACGATATCTCGGAATATTCGCGCTGGAAATTTCTTTTGATATTATTTCGAATTTAAAGTAGGTCGAGTGGAGCTGATGGAACGAGAAGCATGCTCGTTTAACAATATGCTCATGTAAACCGACGCAAAAACAACAAAAATACACTTAATGGTAAAAAAGGCTGAATTGCATGGCTTTTACCGTTAAAGTTCCAGATTGTATAGAATTCGCTTCAGCTGGGATCGTACATGGAAATTGCGAATGAACTTTTGAATATTCACTCGTTATTATGAGCGTCAAAATGTGGAGGTAAATAATGGAAACAAAGAGTTGGCATCTATCCTAATACAAGTTCAGATTTATAAAAGGTTATCCTCGATTACTTAATTCAGGTATTTATAATTATGTTCATCGTTACTATTAGATTCCTTGAATTCTATTGTCGGTATCCTCCTCATTCCCCTGAAATAATGC
Organism: Octodonta nipae; assembly: GCA_034190945.1. Taxonomy (NCBI): domain Eukaryota; kingdom Metazoa; phylum Arthropoda; class Insecta; order Coleoptera; family Chrysomelidae; genus Octodonta; species Octodonta nipae. The sequence goes on from CM067221.1 coordinate 117,877,884, forward strand.
TACCAAGTGTTTACAATTAGGACAATTACTGGGAAGCGTTTATCAAGATTTAAGACCATTTTGTCTTCTTCCAAGGCTCGTACCTGCAACTAGTTCGCAATAAAAGATAAACTAACCACTGGACCTGATAACGTCCCGTCATTTATATTAAAAGATTGTGCTGGAGCACTATCGGGAATCCTAACAAATCTATATAACGTGTGTCTCAAATGCAATAAATATCCTGAAGCCTGGAAAGCTGCGAAAGTGTGCCCCATTTTTAATGATGGTGAGAAAAATATATTAGAAAATTACAGACCTATATCTATTCTGTCACACTTCTCAAAACTATTTGAAATCATACTGTATCCTCGAATATTTCCATTAGTACGCAATCAAGTATCTTCATGTGAAGAATTTGTTGATAAAACATCTAGAATAACTAACCTGGTGGGAATTACTTAAATGTCTTAGAAGCACTGGTCACGAACAAACAAGTCGACGTGATCTATACAGATTTCATTTTACAGAATTGATAATAGAATTCTGTTAAACAAGCCATATGGATTTGGATTTTCTATCCAAGCCGTAAGTTTTCTCAAATCTTACTTATCAGACAGATTCATTTACGTGACTTATAATGCTTTCAAGTAGAAGTCATACATACCTGTTAAATCAGGGGTTCTTCAAGGGTCGAATTTGGGAGCGCTGTCATTTCTTTTGTTTATTAACGATATATCTAATACAATTTCGACAGAAAAGTTATGCTTTGCTGATGACTTTAAGATCCTTTCTATAATAGAATGTGTGAATGATTGTTATAATATTCAGTGTCAATTAGTATCTATAGAAAACTGATGCAACATAAATAATCTAGGTCTAAATACGAAAAAGTGCAAAATATTCGTAAACCGTCAGCCATCAAATTTCTTTTTTCAAGTCAAGGTACACTATTGGAGCGAAATACCATTATAAAGGACTTAGGAGTCATCTTGGTAGAGCACATATCTGTAAAACGACGTGGAACATTAAAGTCATGGATTTATATTGAGAGCATCACAGATGAGATACATACTTCGAACAAAGAAGCTACTGGCCGAAACTTATAAATACAGACATATAGACAGATCAAGATTGGCAAATCATGTACTCAAGGATAATGGTACACACAAAATGGACTGGAATAAGACAAAAATACTACTTAAGGAAGAACATACCAAAAAAAGAAAAATCAAAGAAAGTGTCTGCATGTTGTTGAATAATGGAGAAATTGGGACACCCTCTGTAGAGATACCGGTTGCATGGCAACAACTTCTGATAAATGAACATCAAAAAGGAAACTTCAAAGTCAATTAATCAGTCAATTGACATTACGAAAAAAAGTCAAGCGACGAATAAGTGCAAAACATTCCAACAAACATTGTTCGACAACGATTCCTGATAAGGAATCGAAACGTCACAAAAAAACAGATAAGTACAACAAAAATACACAACATATTTAACTGGAATACTAGTTGACAAATCTGTAGACCTACTTTCTCACAGTTAATAGTGCGGGAGAGTTTTTTCTGTAAGAGGGCAACTAGTGTTCCGGGCAGTTTCCACAAACTGCCCTTAGATACTACACCTTGATATTCAAGTACTTAACTTATCTGTATTTTTCAGAAACCATTGCGAGGAGAGAAAATCCCAGATGAACATTCAAAATAATAAATTTTATTATCTGGACACCGACTGCCTGTATAAATAGTTTCAAAACTCGCAAATAATTAAATCCCAATGATGTCCACTGCTGACTATTGTTTATAAAAGTTCCAAAAAAAAATAGACACGTTCACCAAAGGAAATGTAATTTCGGTAATGCGAAGCTGATATTTAACGAGATTATAGATTCAGATCCCAAGAGTGTATCTGGTGCAACTGTCCCGAATTTCCGAACAAGTATTGCTAATTTGTAAGCATTTGTAGTTTCCGAAAAAACACAAAAAGGTATATGTCGATCATTCATTGGTTGGAAATAGAAGTAAAGGGAAAATTTTCGTAGTGAGGTTGAAAATTACGAATTTATTCCAAAGAGGAAGTTTGAAAGTTTTTGCAATTTCGGAAGAATTTCCATTAGGGAGATTATGAATTATGTAATATCTCATTAGAATACAGTGAGACTTTATGAAACAACATGTCAGTAATTTTTAATGTACAATGAAAAGTTATTTGTACAAAAAAGTTTGGCAGGAACTGAAGTTGTTTATGTGTAAAAAATTCATATTAATTAATCAACAGTAACTAATTACTTATCCTCATATACTCAGTGATGATATAATAATTCTTTTTACAAAGATCATTTTAATGTAAATTATACATAATAAGTACACTTAAAACTCAAGTTGTAATTTTAAAATTTTAACAAAAAGCAACTAAACTTTTGTAGTAGTACATTATTTTCACTTATATTCTAAATGATAAATGTTGTTTCTTCTCCTGATAAGTCGATAAGCTTACAATAATTTTAGATATATTCATAAAACTGGTGACATTTTTTAGAATTCATACGAAATACTGGCTCCAAAACTAAGGATATTGAAAATGCTGTGTTAAATAGCAATGCAAGTAATTTTTTAATAAAAGAATATACTTCAGAGTTGAATTAAATCAATTAATTATTTAAGAGATTTCAGATTAATAAGCACATCTTCAGCTGAAACTTGTTAATATCGACTGTCAGTTCAGCACTACTAATAGAATTACTCACCAATGAGGAAACGTCAAAGGGAAAAACAATCTTTTTCATGGCTACCTACTTTAAAAGTGAAAATAAGAGAGAAAAACTTCCGTAACTCCTTTATTTTTATGAATAACTATATCGAGTATTATATCGTTGAAAAGCTCTAAAAATGACCGATTTTATGAGGTCATAGCCAACTATGATTTCTATTCAAAAAACGATAAGTTTGTGTCATATCTCGAAAACCAGAGCTGTCACGCAAATGAGGACATGGCACTCATATTCGGGATACAATTCCCTACAATTTTGATATTTACACTTTTTTTATAAAATCAAAAACAAAAAACCTAGGGGGATTTGACTAAATCGACAGAATTTCGTTTTTTCAAAATATCGTGTGATTTCTATCATAGGAATCACAGGGAAACGGCGTTACACACAGTACGACTCCCGATTTGGAGTCTCTGTTAGCTAGATTTTCCTGAAACTCCTGGATGTGGGAATATATTTCGCCACAAAATAAATAAATTCTAAATGTAACCGTTCAAAATATGCGAGGGGTGAGAAGCTTTGACTGGCGCTGTATATTCTTTAAATTAATTGAAACAATTTTTTATTGACATTTTGGCTTAGCCCTTTTGTACAATTATATCAACTAATTAATTACGAAGCTGAATTTTAGTAATTAGTGTATTAATTGTGAATTACTCATCATATTTTTTGGGTTTATTGACTGACTGCTATGCATCGTTATGTTTCGTCAGTGCAATGCCTTCCACTTAATAAAATACCATTACTAAGTTTTCCAACTTCTCGAAATAATGTAATCATTATTCCACACAAGTTTCGAAAATCACCGAAACTAAGAGCTACACAGCCTTCATTAAGGTGAGTTACATACCGTTGAGAGTTACTATGAACTTTAATAACCATAATCAGTTTTGGATTTAACGACGCCGTGTTTCAATTTGTATGGCTTGAAGTGGTAACGTCGAGGATCTAAATATAATGGTTTTATTTTGGTTATAGTGTTCGCTTGGCACATTAAAATAGCGCTGCTGCACCGCATGTGGAATTAATATGGTTATAATGGAAATTATTCCTTTACTATAGCAGCTGCGAATATTACTGGAGTTATAACACGAAACATAAGAATTTTACTGAACTTAGCATACGCGACATTTGTTTTATCTCTAACAAAAATGTGGGCAAAATTACATATTCATTATTTATTATATTTAATATTTTGATTTTGATAACCAAATTTAAATAATTTGGTCAAGTGCAAGTTGGACTCGCATACTAAGGGTACCGTACCACCTTCAAGATTCTAATATTCCAGTTTCAGACAAGCAGAGAATGAGTACATTTTCTTATATTCTTTTAAAGGAAGGGTTTTAAATTTATAAAAAATATACACTTTGATTTCTAACACATAGACTTTATTTTATCCGCTTCAGGATTCGCTTGATTTTTATAAGAATATATATGTATTTAATTTTCTAATTTGGCCCCCAAAAATTAACAATAGAGTTTTATTTTACTAATAAACTTTCAGGGAAGTTTTTTATAATCTACTGTCTGAATTTTGAGGCTCTGTTGATTGGAAGATATAGGGCAAAATAGGTCACGTTTTAAATAACAAATTATTAAATCTGTTATTCAAATTATTTAAAAATATAAATAAATATATATTTCAAAATTTAAATAGTGTAGTTTCTAAAGTGGGAATTAAGTCGATGTTTAATATTTTTGTTAATATCTTTTAAACAAATGATTTAAGGATATGATATATTTGTAATTCACATAATGAGGCTTTTATCTGATATGATGTGTTTGAAAATTGAATTTTTATTTTCCACTTAATTGTATAATTTGTCCATAAAATTACTGTGGAGGTTTTCTAATAATTTTTCTTATAAATTTCAAGTGAGCCCCAGTACCCCTAAATATTTTCAAAATTTTAGTTAGTATGGTTTCGGAAATAAAGCGAGAAATGAAAATTTTTTATAACTTTATGTTAATATCTTGTAAACAATTAACTTTAAAAATATGAGAAATATGTATTTGTATTCCTCATAATAAGCCCTTTTATTTGATGTAGTGCATGATGCGTTAAAAAAATGTTTTTTTTTTAATTTCCGTTTAATTCTATAATTTGGCCCCCAATATTAATTTTAGGGATTTCTTCATATTTTTTCTGTAAACAAAAAATTTAGGTATTATAAGTATAGGGGGGAATCGGTAATTTTTTTTAAATATTTTTTTAATATATTTTAAAATATTCATTTTAAAAAAATTAAAAAAATATATTTGTATTCGTCCTAATGAGCCCTATGATTTGATATATTATATGATCCGTTACAATTTTAATTTTTTATTTTCCATTCTATTCTATAAATTGCCCTCCAAAGTGAATATTAGGGGTTTCTCCTTATTTTTCCAGTAAACTTCACGTCAGACCCTATACCTCTAATTTTTTTCAAAACTTTACGTTTTATAGTTTCGGAGATAAGGGGGGGGGGAATGTGTAAATATTGGTATATTTTCGTTAATATCTTTTAAGCTAATTTTTTTTAAATTTGAAAAAAATATATTTGTGTTCCTCAGAATGGTGGGACCTTTCATTTGATATATTACATGATGCGTTTGAAAATTTTTTTATTTTTAAATTTTTATTTAATTCTATACTTTGCCTCCCAAAATTAATATTAATGGTTTCTCCTTACTTTTTCTGTACAGTTCGGGCAACGTTCTATATTTCCTTTTATTCAAAATTTTAGGCTCTGTAGTTTCGGTGATCAGGGGGGGAGAACGGTCGATTTTTTTAGTTTTTCCCCCCAGAAGTACCCCTAAAAAAATTCCTTCTTTTACGATATGTACTCCTGATCGGATCACCAAACTATACATTGATACCAAATTTCAACATCTTCCGTCCAGTAGTTTAGGAGAAAATTGCTGTGATGTGACAGAAGCAGAAATCCGTAGTGAAGCAGGTCCTTAATTCACCAGTCTATATGCTTTTCTAATTGTGTTTAGTTAGTTGTGTTTAGTGATTATTCCAACAGGACGTACCTAGTTTAGAGAGTTTGAACAGTACTTTTTTTCAATCACATATAGTGTTGAGTAGGACATACATGAGGCGCTTCATTTGTCCCGGACATGAAGTCAAAATGTAAGAGTGCCTCGAAATTTAAAATTGTACTACTTCAATTTTTTTGTCGCGGTCGAGCGAGGCAGACAAACGACAAGCACGTCACGTGATCACGTCACTGTCGTCACGTCTGATATTTTGAGCGAGAGAGAAATATACTGTCTTTCCTGCGAGGCGAGGCGCCAGCCAGGAGACAACAAATGACATGACAAAAGCACGTCGCGTCTGACATTTGCGGCGCAAGGAGGCGCGCATATTTCGTACTATAATAATTCAAATGGTTCAGTACGCCTCGCCTCATTTGAAGTGGGACATTGTACTGGCTCAGGACAAAAAAGAGGCTACTCTTACAAACTCTTTTTCAAGTCGTGTCCTACTCAACACTAATCACATAAGATATATAGTTTTTCAGAAGATTCGTGTTTGGTGGAGGAGCCAGTACTCAATAAATGCAGTTATCGTTATCGTAATGCTAGGATGAAATTAATTGAAAAAACGATGAAACTAATTGAATTAGCCATCTTCAGAAAATAGGTTCCCAATTCATCCGTTTCTACTTATGCAGAAAATATCTGGACAGCTACTTTATTATCAATTAATATGGAATGTAGAATTTTTTTGTTAAAAGAAATAGCCTATGAGACCTATGGGCTATCCAATATAACAACTTTTTCTAAACTTTGTTGAACCACCTTATATAACTATAAATCTACCAATCCCGAATTTATTAAACCCAAACTGTAAGTGGTTAGGCCACCCTATATAACAAATATATTCAATATTTTTGGAACTAAGTTGTATAACTATAACTTCACCTTATGGTGCAATCTCCTGTATATGTTGGTCACCCAAAATAATATTTTCCCTACACCCTATATTTTAACGGTCCTTTATATGCAACTTTTCTAACATTGTGTTAAACACAATATATAACTATAATTTTGCTTCGCCCCATATTTCAGGTCTTCTATATGGCAGGATGCAACTGTTCATGGTTTACCTTATTTAACAAACTTTTTAACATTTTTTTCCCGTCAGCGTGTAAAGAGTGGATGCTTGTTAATCCGAGTATCGCGAATGGAACTGCTTTCGATATAATTGTGTTTTAACACCAAATTTTGGTTGTTGACACTTCTGCATTTGTTTCTTGTCGATTCTATCAAAAAAGCCTACTGATTATTCAGATATCTCTAATAACCTCTAGAAAATTTTAGTTGTTCCAAGTTTATACAAAAACCGTTTAAGTAGGGGTTTTAAACATAAACTCCCCTTATTTTTTAGCATAGAATCCACAAGGTTGCAATTTTTTAAAAGTTTCCAAATATTTAGAAAGCTTCAGGTTTTACTCAGGCAAATTCTGGTAATTTTTAACCAGTCCCTCTTTGTTTCCATTTTTTTGTGGAGGGCTGCAGCTGTCAAGATTTTCAAAAAGTTGAAATAATTTTCACCTGGAGCCCTTCGGGCATGTGATGTTTCCAATAAAGATATATTAAAATGCACAGTTTATTCTAAAAATGATATAAAAACAGTTTGTTCCATTAAAAAAACAAAATTTGGATCCACTTCCGCTAGATCCGGAACTTGTAGACAACTGAGAATATTTTACGCGAAACCAGCTCCTCAAAAAGACGGTGTATACTAATTTTCTCTTTTCTTTTGAAAATTTTCCAAATATTTAGGAAAGTTCATCTTTCATTCAGTGAAATACTGGTAATTTTTGACAAATCTCTCTTTGTTTCCAAAAAAATATTTTTTTGTGGAGACCTGCATCTGTCAAAATTTTCAAAAAAATTTAAACAACTTTCAACTGGAGCCCTTCAGGCATCTGATGTTTCCAAGAAAGTTATATTAAAATGCATCGTATTTTTTAAAAATGCTATTAAAGCACTTTGTTCCATTAAAAAAAAAATTGGGTCCACTTTCGGAAGAACCGGAAGTTGTAGACAACTGAGAATATTTTACGTGAAATCAGCTCCTCGGAAACCCCTGTATACTAATTTTCGTATTGATTGCGGCGATGAAAACAGTTGTTCATTTCATTGATATAGAAAATATGAAAATCTCAGCCAAATCCACCAGGGGCCACTTTCCAAAAGAATTGTGCGGGGTCTTTTATTTGTCGCTTATATCTCCAAAACATGAGTTGGTATCTCAATTTTCTTTTAATCCTAAAGTTACCTTTAAAGAGGAAGGAGAACGTTCATTTGTATTTGTACTTTATTAAACAAGTTAATCTTAATCTAATATTTACAAATTTTCTACTACTATTTAGACATTAATATTAATATTCTATCTATAAAAGTCTTCAAAAAGTGAGTTTTAAGCAGTCTAGAAGTCAAATTGTGACATTTCTTTTTTGTTTCTAAATAAAGTTGTTAGAAATTATGACTGTTTCAAATTTGACACATTTTATTCATAAAAATCTGGCATTTATATCTCTAATTCACTTCCAAATATTACGATGGCCTCTAGCGGCTTTTCTTTTTCGTTCATCATTTTGTCAGTCTCTTGTTTGGTTCCTTTGTCCTTTGGTGAATTCCATGAGTGCAGTTCTGATTTGGCAAACAACAGATAAACAACTCCAGTTGAGAACAGCAAAGCACTCGCTATCCAGAAGACCTTTTGCCACTGGTCAATAGTTTGCTAAAACAAAAAAAATATTTAACAATATCTCAACTTCACTAATAATAATAATAATAATGTCTTTATTAGCGAAGTAGCTATCAATTACATCAACAGGTTATACATTAAAAAAAACACAACTAAAAATTATTCTTAACATAAATACATAAACATCTCTTAAATGTATAATAATTTCCAGAATTTTTAATACTATCAGGTAAAGAATTATAAAGGATCAAACCTCCATACAGTGTTGATTTAGTCAGTTTATTACTATTTTTAAATATAATTCTTTGTTTTACATTCATAAAATTTAAAACGTTTAACATTAACTTAATAGGGTTATATTTGCTACATTTTAATATATTTCTCATACATTTATTTTGAAATTTTTGTAACATTTGTACATTATTTTGATTTAGGTTATATAGAATACTTGCACAAAATTCAATGTGGGGTGAAATAAGGCTCTTGTATAACAGAACCTTACAATTAATGTCTAAATAATTACCAATACGGTTAACAAGATACATTTTTTTGACATTTTGTTCGCAATATAGTTCGCATGTTCTATGAAATTCAAGTTTTCGTCTATAATTACTCCTAAATATTTCATTCGGTTTACTTTTTCTAACTTAGTATTATTCAGGTTAATGGATAAATTATTTGTATCAATTTTATTCAAATTATTCTTAGAACCTACTATCATTTATTTGCATTTTTTAATGTTCACACCCAAATCATTAACACAGAGCCATTCATATATTCTCGTAAGATCTTTATTTATGGATTTGAACATTTGGTTAGGATCGGAACCAGTTAAATATAACATTGTGTCATCTCAAATATTTCAATTTGAACATGTTGTACATATTTAACCATATCATTGATATGCAATATGAATAGTAATGGACCCAAGACTGTACCTTGGGGTACACCATGTTTAACTTCATTAATTTGAGAAACACTGCTGCCATATTTTACTCTCTGCTGTCTATTTGTTAGGTACTATTTAATCCATGTAAGGACGTTACCACTTAAACCTATTTTTTTTAATTTTTTTACTAAAATATTTCTGTTAATAGTTTCAAATGCTCGTTTAAAATCCAAAAATACTGCTATTACAATTTTGTTTTCATCTAAGTGTCTTAAACATGTATCACATATGTTTACTATAACTGACTCACATGAATGATTTTGTCTAAACCCAGATTGGTTAGTAATAATGATATTATTTTTCTTACAGTAATTCGAAAGTTGGTTTTTAACGATTATTTCTAAGATTTTTTCATATATTGGTACAATATTTATAGCTCTATATTCTTCACAATTAACAGTATTAAAAACTTTTTGTATTGGTACAAGTTTTCCACTCATCTGAAAATATACCATAATCTAAAGAACATTTGATGACATCATGATTTCAGTAGATATTCCATCTATTCCAGCTTTACGGGGAAGACCATTAACAATTTTTATTAATTCAGAAGAAGAAATCTCATTAAATTCTTGAAATGTCTCTTCAACAATGATATTATCTAGATAAAACTTAATATTTTTAAACTTGGGAATATTCGAAACTATGTTATTAACACTATTAATAAAATACGTATTAAATTTATTGGCAATATCTAGGTCACCGTAGACTATTGTTTTCAAAAATAATATACTCACTAATTTTGCTTTTATTGTTTGGTAAAACTTTTTGAATTTTCTTCCAGATTTCTGTATTATTGTTATATTTGATAATGTTTTCTATATGTTTATTCTGTTCTTTTTTTATTATGGATGTTACTTCATTTCTTTTAGATCTGAAATTGTTCCAATCCTCAGTAAGGTTAGTGAAGACAGTTCTTTTATATAATGAGTTTCGTTCCGTTATTTTATTATACGTCTTTATTTTCAATTTTTCACATCTGCGACAGTGTTTCGAAAATTTTAAACCTCTTGCAGGTATTCTAAACGATTTTCTACTCTAGGTTATTAACTTGGAGTATAAACTCTTCACATAAAACCAAAATCTCAATAAACCAGCTTATGGTTTTCTTACGATCAATTGCTTTAGCGAACAATCATTTTAGCAAATAAAACCTTAACGACAAAATTAGTACTAGCAAATGCATTTTACGGCGTCTAACTTTGAACGTGCTATTAACACCGAACATAAAAATTGTAATGTTCCTTTTTCAATGTCTTGAGGTATAACGTTTTTCGCAATTAACTTTTTAATGTTACGATTTTAGCGTTTTTAATTTAAAGGAAATATCGGCTACATTAATTTGAAGAAATCCGATTTCTTTTTAAAATGTTGTTAATATAGAACACCAAAATATTTAAAAAATAACAACCCGCCGATATGTATTCTGGAATGTTCTGGAATGCAGAAGCTATAGCTACAGTTACAGCTATAAGCGAAAGTGCTAGCAGTATCAAAGAAATCTTCTCAATTTGAGCATTCGGCTGGTTATCTTCTTGTTCAGCATTCTTGTAATGTTGATGTCCAGAAATTTTTCTATCCTTGGGTGGTCTTCCAATTTGCTCTTTTTGATACTATTTTGTAAATACCTTATTCTGTCTCCTATGGTGTATCCAGCTAGGTGCCTTAATATTTTCAGCATTTGGACTGACAAAACTTTATATGCACGAAAAACTCCAGTCTGGCCATAGACCGACCTTACAATCGTCATTGATTTAATTGGCAAAAATTTGGGAAATAGACACTTCCTTCTTACCAATCCGCCCTGTGCCACAGTGGTATGGTATGTCTCATATCCTCTGTAAATATATTCTAGTATTTTTACTGCAAAAAGATCTTAAGCTCTAGTTCTTTACAATTATTGTAGTCCCCTAGACGGATTCAATAAGAATCACGGCCACATAGATGTAGATTTAAAACTCTGTGTTAAAGTATATCAAGTAGTCATGACATTTTTAACCGACTTCCTAAAAGGAGGAGGTTATCAATTCGTCGCGTATTTTTTTTTTGTTTTTTTTTTTGTATGAATGTTACCTGATTTCTTCTCCTGTGGTGCACCGTTTTGAATGAATATGGTCTTGTTTAATAGAGTATATATCCGGATTGGTGAAACTTCAAATTTTGGAAAATAATTCTATTGGTAAAGTGATAAAATTTGTGAAGGAACACATGCGTGCATGGAAATCGACCAATATCCTTAATATTTTAGTCGATTTTTCGATAACTCCTTATGGATGTGTATAGTTTTTTAATGTTTAATCTATTAAGGAAGATCCCTAGGTGATCTCATATACTTTTCTGCTACGTGCAACTTGCAGTTTTGCAGAAAATCGCCGAAAATTCCAAAATACTTATCAAAAATTTCATCGAAATGACATAACGGACATTTCCTCTAACATTTTTTAATTCCAACGTAATAGTGCGGTAATTTTAGGCACTGGAAGTTTTAATTGCGAATTTGAAAATTTTATATGTACATCTCAAGCATATAGGTAGTAAAGCATAGTATTTTAGGCTCCTTAAATCAATGAGTAGCAAGCTCGTTTTGTTTGTATACCAGGCAAATACCTATTTAAATGCAAATTTTTCCATTTTGCGAAGACGGTGCTTTTGGCTGTCGCATTCTCCCGGCCTAATAGAAAATTCAGTGACAACAAATGTCAAACTTTAAACTGCTATTTGGTACGTTTATAGACAGGGTGTTTAGTTATAGCAAACAAAATCACAAAGTAAAGTGATAGAAGGAGTTGCATTTATATGAAGATTGAAATATAGGACGGACTAGAATGATAGTGGTCCGTAGGCAGCCGTATATACAGGATGGTTGAAATATATGCTGCCATTGAAATATATATATATTCAGTGTGATTAAAAAATTATTTTTTTTATAGCCTATAAGAAGTTGCATAAAGTGTGGAGAGGAATTAATGTTACACAGGACGATAATATAAAATGTAAAAAAATGAACTAATTTATGGAGTAGCCCAGAAGGAGTTATATACTATGGTTGAAATATAGGACAGATTTGACTCCGTAAATATGGGATGGATTCTACTCCGTCCTATAGTTTACAGAAGGCAGCTAATAAATTTATGCTTGTCCGTGGGCAGTCGTATGTACCTACAGGATGGTTGGTACATAGGTTGGAGTGGAATTATATATAGTTATTTTGAATTACTTGTCAATTTAAATGAGAAAGTATCATTGTGTAATGTTAAGGCTTTCGATGTTACCTGGTTCTGTCTATTAAGGTTATACACACAAAATAAAAAATAAAGAATGAAAACTACCTGAGTTCAAAAATACTAAAAAGTTGAAAATAAAACATTTAAAAAAACAATATAACCGACTTCTACCTATAACTAAAAAGCTAAAAATAATTATAACAAAATACAACTCTAGCAAATAAATAACACATTCAATGTTGTTAGGTACCTACCCAGGAAGTAAAAAATGTAAACATTAATAGGTGCTCATTTTGCACAAATTAATTACCTACCAATCAAGAATATTTTTGAAGTCGGTGCCAAGCAACAATCAAGTTTGATGAATTAGTAGATAAGTACGCAATGAAGGATTTTAGATTTGCTTTTATTATGACAAATACAAAAATATTTTTTCAAATTTTTAAGTGATATTAACTAAAATATAAAAAGCATTACCCATTTCCTCATTTATCTCAGAAACTATGAGGCCTTAAATTTTGAAAAAAATTAGGCTTATATGGACTTACTTCAACTTTACAAGAAAAATAAGGAGAAATCCCTAGTATTAATTGTGGCGACAAATTATAGAATTAAACGAAAAATAAAAAAATTATATATTTTTAAAAGCATCATGCAATATTTCGAATCAAAGGGCTCATTATGAGGAATACAAATATATTTTTTTGAATATTTTAAATAAATTCTTTAAAAGATATATTAATAGAAATATGTCTAAGTACTTCTTGGAAAATAACACCACAGTTAAGAAAATTGCTGTATATTCCAAACGTTTCGTGGTCTAGGTCAGACCTCGTTGTCAATGGTTAAGAAACTTGGATAAAAAAGGCACAATTCAAGTTTCTTAACCATTGACAACGGGGTCTGACCTAGACCGCAGAACGTTTGGAATATACAGCTGTGGTGTTATTTCCCAAAAAGTACATAGACATTGAAAAATATGCCACAAATATCATTCAGGAAACAATTAACAGAAATATTTAAAAAATATCCATGCCCCCTTTATTTTCAAAACCATAGTTCCTAAAATTTTAAAAAAATAGAGCTATTGGTTCTCACTTTAATTTTATAAAATAAATACGTAGAAGTCCTTAATATTTATTTTGGAGGCAAATTATAGAATTAAATTGAAAATAATAAATTACATTTTTTTAAATGCATCGTGTAATATATTAATTGAAAGGGTTCATTACGAGAAATACAAATATACATTTTTCATATTTATAACATCATTTGTTTAAAAGCTATTAACAAAAATATATAATATCGACTATTCCCCCCCTTTATTATAGAAACTACACGACCTAATATTAAAAAAAAAATAGAAATATATGCTCTCACTTGAGCTTTATAGGAAAAATTAAAAGACAATTCTGATATTAAGTTTGGGGTCCAAATTAGAGAATTAAATGAAAAATTAAATTTCAAGTGAAAGATTGAGGAATGCAACAATATTTTGTTGATATTTTTAAAATAATTTGTTAAACAGTTATAAAAAATATACAAAATTTTATTTTATGCAACCGTAACGTAATTTATCAAATGAAACACGAATCATCATAAAAATACAATTATATTTTATTTATATTTTTAAAATTATTTGTTAAAATGATTTAGTAATTTATTATTTACAATTAGACCCATTTTCCCATTTATTTTCCTAAAATCAAGACAAAAGATTATATAAAGCTTCACTGAAAATTTATTGGTAAAAAAAATTAAATAAATATTTATTATACAAATCAAGTGAATCATATAGCAGATAAAAAAACTGTACGAGAAATAAAAGTGAATATTTTTTTATAAATTTAAAACGCTTAGTTTAAAATATGTAAAGGTAAATATAAGAAGATCCAAAAATATATACTTTCATTCATCTACATTGTATGAAACCCTTAGTATGCGAGTCCAACTCGTACTTGTCCAAATTATTTTATTGTTATTATCAACTTGACACATTAAAACTCAATTTCACAACCAATACCTAAAAGAAATGTACAACTTTGGTTAAGTTAGTAAAGGAAACCCCAGCTAAGTGTATTCACATTTTTAAACTTTTTTAATGAGTCATATCCAGTTACAAACAAATGTTGTGGTAGACTGAAATAATAAACAAACTTCGAAAAATTGTTACTCTACTTTAACACCAACTTCCCCGGAGCGTCCTTAATACTGTTCCTCTAATAAGATAAACTCTGCTTGTTGTCTACCGCTAAAAACTTACAAAGGCTACCAAAATGAACCTTTAACATGCAAATACCTCACAAAATGTTGACTTATTTCATTATCAAACGAAAAGGGAAAAGCTGTCTCGAACTTTAGCCCAAACTCAAACAATTAGCATTCAGTTTCAAGTTAACAAAATACATTGTCGAACTTTCCTATTTACTTAAGAGCAGGAAACTCTCTTTGAGATTAGAGTAAATATACAAAAAAAGAAACGATTGCCAGAAACTTTTTTGTGAAAAAGTAATATAAGTGATTTTAAATATTTAAATATTGATTTGAGAAACCTCAATCATTTTGAATTATTAAATGACTTCGAAAACATGAACATTCTCTGTTTATGTGTGCGGGATATTTTCATATAATTTTCCTTTAAGTTTTATGATTCTTTTACTGGTATACTCCATTTATTTGTGGAATGTTATAGAATATCCAAATTTGTATATATTAACATCGGCACACAAAAGTGGTCAGCCAGACCAATCCAGTTTTAGCATTTCGATATCCTGAAGCAGAACTCTGTTTGACCCTTAAAACCCTTTGAGTGTTGTTTTTTACACATCTTCATCTTCATCTTCAACTTCATCTTCATCTTCATCTTCATCTTCATCTTCATTTTCATTTTCATTTTCATCTTCATCTTCATCTTCATCTTCATCTTCATCTTCATCTTCATCTTCATCTTCATCTTCATCTTCATCTTCATCTTCATCTTCATCTTCATCTTCATCTTCATCTTCATCTTCATCTTCATCTTCATCTTCATCTTCATCTTCATCTTCACCTTCATCTTCATCTTCATCTTCATCTTCATCTTCACTTCATCTTCACCTTCATCCTACATCTTCAACTTCATCTTCATCTACATCTTAATCTTCATCTTCATCTTCATCTTCAGCTTCACTTCATCTTCATCCTACATCTTCATCTTCATCTTCATCTTGATCTTGATCTTGATCTTCATCTTTATCTTCATTTTGATCTTCATCTTCATCTTCATCTACATCTTCATCTTCATCTTCATCTTCAGCTTCAACTTCATCTTCATCTTCACTTCATCTTCATCTTCATCCTACATCTTCATCTTCATCTTCATCTTCATCTTCATCTCCACCTTCACCTTCATCTTCATCTTCATCTTCATCTTCATCTTCATCTTCATCTTCATCTTCATCTTCATCTTCATCTTAATCTACATCTTCATCTTCATCTTCATCTTTATCTTCATATTTATCTTCATCTTCATCTTCATCCTACATCTTCATCTACATCTTAATCTACATCTTCATCTTCATCTTCATCTTGATCTTGATCTTGATCTTCATCTTCATCTTCATCTTCATCTACATCTACATCTTCATCTTCATCTTCATCTTCATCTTCATCTTCATCTTCATCTTCATCTTCATCTTCATCTTCATCTTCATCTTCATCTTCATCTTCATCTTCATCTTCATCTTCACTTCATCTTCATCTTCATCCTACATCTTCATCTTCATCTTCATCTTCATCTTCATCTTCATCTTCAACTTCATCTTCATCTTCATCTTTTTTTTTTTTTTTGAGGTGATAGAAAAAATCTTGCATAAGACACCCCCGCTGTTGTTGGGGGTAGTGTCAGATTCCTACTGACTAAAAAAAAATCACCTCCACATGCAGCGACTATATCCCGGAACCGCTTTCGCATTACTTCAGAATATAGATTGCTTTGCCTTTCATCTTTGATCTCTTTCTTTTGTTTCAATTATTTTTCTGATTGCATTATGTGTTGATTTCCAGCTTTCTTCGCTCTCTAAGAGATTTCTCAAGAAATTTTGTAACGTGAGCTGGCTGCCGGTCTCTGCATGAAAAGCTTCTCTTACTGTTTCCCACCTCTGGCAGAAAAATAGGGTATGTTCAACATCATCTATTTCGAGATTGCAATATAAACAGTGGGGGCTGTCCACAATCTGTCTGTCATACAGATATTTTCGAAAACATCCGTGTCCTGACAATGCCTGAGTCAGGAAGTACTCCACTTCCCCGTGTTTGCGGTTGAGCCAGCTATTAATGTTGGGGATCAACTCGTAGGTCCATCTCCCAAATTTCTCCTGTTGCCATTTCATTTGCCACTTACTCAACATGTTACTTCTAGCGAGTTTTTTATCCCTACTGTGGTAGGCTTCGTACCGCTCTTCGATTAGAAGTTCGATTGGGGGGACCCCAGCAATTACTTGTGCGGCAGCTGCTGACACCGTTCTGTATGAACTGCATATTCGCGAGCACGTTTTCTTCTGGACTTGACTTAGCTTTCCTACTAATTTGGTGTTTGTTGTAACCGATTTCCAGATGGGTGCGGTGTACAGTAGTTGGGATTGTACAACACTCATAAGAATCCTGCGTTTTGCGGAACTAGGTCCTCTTATGTTCGGCATTATGCCTGCGAGAGCCGTGATTGTCCTTTCTACTTTAAGTATCGTCCGATTGACATGTTCGCTAAAGTTCAGACCTTTGTCAAGCCACACTCCCAGGTACTTCAACTGCTTACTCGTCTCGATTCTAACACCTTGGATTTCAAAATGGATAGGTTTGATCTTCCGACGAGGTGATAGTATAACTGCTTCTGTTTTTTGAGGTGCTAGTTCAAGTCTTCTGGACTGCATCCACTCTGTAACATAGATCAAGGCAGTATTTGCCTTGTTCATTAGGACACTTTCATCGTAGGCCTTTACAATCATGGCAACGTCATCTGCGAACCCTATTAATTCCACCCCTGCTGGTAGATTTATAGCAAATAGACTGTCGTAAAGGATATTCCATAGTGTGGGTCCCAGCACTGAACCCTGCGGGACGCCGCTACTAATCCTGATAGCTTTCGTATCAGTTCCCGCTTGCAGGATCAATGTCCTTTCGGATAAATAAGACCACATTAGTGCGATAAGACTTTCGGCGATGCCTCTCGCCCTCATTTCTTCCAGAATCAATTGCCAAGATGCACTGTTAAAGGCGTTTTTGACATCTAACGTGATGACCACACATAGGGTTTTCCTGGTTTTGCAATTCGCTGGTTGCTTAGCAATGTCCATAATTCTTTCGATGGCATCAATTGTTTGCCTTTTTTCCCTGAAGCCGTACTGTCTTTCGTGTAGTCCACCCGTTCTTTCGAGCTCTGTTTTGAGTCTTGCTAACAATAGATGTTCTAGTAGCTTACCTTCTACGTCCAAGAGGCAAACTGGCCGGTACGATGATGGATCGTTCATGGGCTTATCGCCAAATTTCTTCAGCAGTGAAAGCTTTGCACGCTTCCAGATTTCAGGGAACGTAAGTTTCTCTACTAGGCTGTTATATGTGTTTAGCAGGAGCTCGTGGTTTATAATGGCTGTTGCTTTAATTATTTCAGGGGGTATGGCGCCTGGTCCGGGCGCTCTCTTATTTTTTAATTTCCCATCTGCAGTCTGTAGTTCGTTCTTGGTAAAGGCTGTAAACTCATCTCTAGTATCACAGTCAAATATTACAGGTTGATGTATGGGAAAAAGTTGCCTGGCAATTTCTTCAGTGGTTTCCATTGGGAGTTGAGGCTTTGGGGTAAATCCGTTTAACTTTTTCATGGCTATTTTGTATGCATCTCCCCAAATATCAGAGTCAATTTCTTCGCATAGCCTTTTCCAGCTATCCCTTTTAGCTGCCTTTATACTATTCCTCAATGCCTTCTTGGTTTCCTGATATTTGTTCCAAGCTTCCTCACATTCTTGGGGTGACTTTCGTTTCAGCCCCCTAGTAAATAATCTTCTAGTCTTAACACATTCTCTTCGGAGATCTGCAATTCCATCGTTCCACCAGTAAGCCGGAGCACGGTTCTTCCGGTGATAGGCATTCTTTTTTGGCATTGCTTTGTTGCATATTTCTGTGAGGTAATCAGTGAGGTCCCTGGCAGTTAGATTGTTGTCTTTGTGGGGTTGTCCGAGCAGGGATTTAAGATTTTCTATGTTCAGTCTTTTTATGTCCCACCTTTTGTCTTCTGTTTTGTCCGTGACATGTTGTTGTTGTTTATCACTTACATTGAATATAATGTACTTGTGATCACTAAGTGATTCTTGATCGCTAACTTGCCAGTTTGTTATGTGCCCCGCAATGTTTGGTGATGCCATAGTCAGGTCGAGAATTGACGTGTAGTCCCTGCGTCGAAAAGTGTGGGAGTTTCCTTGGTTCAGGACAACAAGCTCATTCGTTGCTATCCAGTCAGTGACGCATTCGCCTCTTCGATCTGTTCTATTCGACCCAAATTCTGGTGACTTCGCGTTGAAGTCCCCAGAGATTATTGCTTTCTGCTTATTTATTCGGACATTTCTACTGATTGCATGAAGACTGTTCTCCAGGTCCTCGATCTCGGCGTTAGGAGAGCAATAGCAGCTGTATATGGTAAATTTTTGAAAAGTGAGGTATATGAATCCTGGTCCCTCCCCTTGCCTTTCCAATATTAGTTCATGGTCCAGGACTTTAATTGCCGTATCTAAGTTTTTGTCATAGAACCAATCTTTTCTGTTCTTTAACAAGTTCTTATTAGGTTCGCTTATGGTTAAGATACCAGCTCCAATATGTTTTGCTGTGGCCAGTGCTAGATCTTGCGCTGGCCGGCTCCTATTTGTGTTAATTTGTAGTACAGTTGTTTTCTTCATTCAGGAGATTTGGTTTCTGTTGTATTTTTGGTACTTTTGGTATCTCCTTCTTCGAGCATCTTTGGTGGCCTGTTTGGTGGCCCGCTTGTCTTCATCTACATCTTCATCTTCATCTTATTCTACATCTTCATCTTCATCTTCATCTTGAATTAACAATTTTTGATTTAAACAGCTGAATAGAGGGAGAATATAATGACTGAAAGATCTAATAAATTTGAAACTAATTACCTATAGATGTTTCTGCTACAAATTATAAATATAGCAGCTCCCCTTCTTAAATTATTTCGGTGAAACTATTTTCCTAAGAAGCAATTAAGTCTAGTTAAGCACAAGCTATAAAATTTATTGCATGTTTGTTATATTGTTTCTGTTTAAAAATATCATTCAGTTCGTTACAAGAATATCTATTGTTTCTTGTTAATTTTGTATTTACCAAAAACTATTACTTGTTTTTAAAGATGGATTATCCTACTTACAGTAATTTAGGAAATAGCCTGTTTATTCAGCAGCAAAGTCAAAATTTTCCTTTCGTTTTGTTCAGATTATTTATACGTTATTTAAGGTGACAAACGATCTGAGCAAGCTCAAATATATCGTCCCTTTTTCAGGTCTCTGTCGGTTCTCTTTTTCTTTTTTGTGATTTATATTGACAAGATATTTTAACCACTTCATAAAATTTCTTTAGGCAGTATAATTTATGTAAATGCAATGTCAGGCTGAAAATTATTAAATGGATATTTCAAATTGAATCGTTTATCTCCTTTGGTAAAAATTATTAAAATAAAATTGGAAGAAATTATATTGTGATTAAATTTAAGCCCGAAATGGAAGGTCGTTAAACTTACATTTTCTCTAGCAGCTAGTTTCCTTTAGTCTTCGTGGGATCTACATTTATTCAACAAGAAACGGGTAGATATGGTAGAACTAGATAAGTTTTATTTAATTAGTAGACTACATTAAGTAAATTAAGTATAGTTAGTATCGAAACTAGTAAAGCAGTAAAGAAAGTGAATGATAGAGCGGACTGACAGAAAGTTGAAACAGTAGATAAAGTAAAGCAAAGGAAATAAAATAAGTAGAGGCAGTAAAGGAAAATATAAATGCAGTAAGAAAAACACAAAAAGTAATTGGATTAAGATAAAAGAGGAAGTAAAATAAGTTTAAACTAAACACTAAAAAATATATAAGAGAAAAACAGAAAGTAACAGAAAAAATGAAGCATATAAGTATAGTAAGTAAGTACAAGTAGTGAAAGCCGAAGATGAGAAGTAAAGGAACTAAATAATGCAAAAGAAGTGAAATTAATAGTAGAAGTGAGAAAACTAATAAATTTTCAAGCATAGGATATAAAATAAATAAAGGTAGTAAAGCAAGTAAAAGAAGTAACGGAAGTAAACGGATTACAGGAAATAAAAGAAGTCAAGGAAGTAAAGAAAGTACATGAAGAAAAGGAAGTAAAGTTAGTAAAGTAAGAAAAGAAAGTAAAGGGAGTAAAGATAGTAAAGCGAGTCAATGTAGTAAACGAAGTACAGGAAGTAACGGAAGTGGACGTTAAAGGAATAAAGGAAGTAATGGAAGTAAAGGGATTAAAGGATTAAAGGAAGTCAAAAAAGTAAAGAAAGTAATAGAAGTAATGGAAGCAATGAAGTAAAGGATGTAAAGCAAGTAAAAAAAGTAAAGGAAACACAGGAAGTAGAGGAAATACAGAATGTAAAGTAAGTAGCAGTAGTAAAGGACGTAAAGAAAGTAAATGAAATAATGAAAATATATGTATGGCATAAATCACCTAAAAGGATTAAAGGGCCAAAAGTGAGTAAGAAACTAAAAGAAGGGAATGAGAAAAGGAAGTTAGCAAAGTAAGTGAAATGAAGGAAGTAAATAAAGCAATGAAAGAAAAGGATCAAAATTAAGGAACTAGTTACATTTGTTAAAAATATGTGGCTAGAAATAAAACAAATGTGAACAATGGATATGAAAGCAATTCAAATATAAATGTTTTTGTACAAATGTTAAATATAAGTAAAATTCTATATTATCCTAATTAAACTGCTTTTCGTTACAGAGAAATGTTCAAGTAAAATGTAACGTGCCAGATTGTAATCATAATTTTCCAGACTCTTCATGATATCTCTATAAAAATTTTGCAAACATAAGTTGTAAGGATAGTGAAACTGATGACAAGCCCAATAGTCTTATATTAACGGGTATTTGATAATTTCTGAAGTCTCAGCAAGTGGATCGCATAGCTGCAAGGTTGTGTTAACGTATGCCTTGTGATTTCTAGCATATAAATGCTAGGGTAACAGTATTTCATATATCACGAATTTCGATCAGCAGTATCTCATTACTACATATGTTCCGACTTGACCATACAATGTATGGCAGCTCACTCCCTCTAAGGCATGCATACCCTGCTTGATATTTATATTATTGTTGTTAGGAATTGCTATGTCAATTAAAGTTGTTTTCCGAGCGACTTTATCTACCAAAACTATATCTGGTCTATTGTGAGCAACACTCCGATCAGTCAGTATCGTGCGGTCCCAGTACAGCTTGTAGTTGTTATTTTTTAAAACAGATTCTGGTATGTATCTATATTATGGTAATCTCACCGACTGTGATAGTTCAAGTTTCAGTGCTAGTTCCTGGTGCAGTATTTTTGCCACAGCATCGTGTCGTTCTTTGTATTCAGTTATAGCGAACGCTTGACAACCTCTTGTGAAGTGCTGGATAGATTCAGATGTTTGGCAACCGTACCTGCATCTGTCGTTGTTAATAGAAGGGTCTTTAACGATGTACTTTAGATAGTTCTTTGTTGGAATTACTTGATCTTGGATTGTCAATATAAAGCCTTCCGTTTCAGGGAACATATGACCAGAGATCAACCAGTAGTTCGACGCTGCACTGTCGACATAATCTTGGTTGACGTCATTTATATGTCTTCCATGAAGGGGCTCCTTTTTTCATTTGAGCAGCTTCTGATCAGTTATCTGGTGGTATACTTAAACTTGTTGTTCTGTTAGTCGCAGAGTTGTTGAGTCTTCAACCTGACAAATGAGTCTATGTAGATCAGACAATTCTGCGAGTTTCCGGAAATGATTACGCAAATTAGAAATTTGTTGATCACTTAACTTGCCAATATCTGCCAATCCTCTTCCTTCTTCACACCGGGGCAATGTTGTACGTTCGATACAGCTCTTTGAATGGTTATTTTGAGCTTTTGTGAGTAGTACTCGAATTTTCCGTTGTAATTGTTCAATGTCGGTCTTGCACCAGTTAATTATACCGATAAAATAACTAAGCACTGAACACGCGTAGGTGTTAATAGCCTGAAACAAATTTTTACTGTTAAGTTTGGTCTTCAGCAGTCGTCTTAGCCTTCTATAAAACTCTGTTCTCAAGTCCTTTTTCATGGTGGTGTGATCAATTCGTTGAGCCTGCTTTATTCCAAGGTATTTGTAAGTAAGGCCTTCCTCCATGGATTCAATTGAGGTGCCATCTCCCATTTCGAGGGGCCCCTGCTGTATTATGCATATGGATGTCACTAGAGAACCCTTATACTATTTTAAGCATATCATGCAGCTATTATTACTACATTTCGTAGCTTCTATCAACTTTAAGTCGTCCATGTATAACAAATGGTTTATCTTCAATGCTTGTACGTTGTTGTGCTTGAGACTGAACCCAAAGTTAGTCGAGTCTATGAACATGTATTATTAATAAATAAATTTCACAATTTCATTGCGGTTGACATTAATTAGATGTCTCCAGACATGATGAGACCTCAAGCTTACATCTTACCCCCGTGCTTAACCAAAAATTATTTTCATTACTCATCTCGGGACCCGAAATCCGTTTTGTCTAATTCCTCACATTCCTGATGAAACAGTCTTATGCGATACCTTCGAGATCAGAAACTTGATTAATGGAATGTCAACCCCTGGCGTATGGCTACATTCCGGCTGACACTCTCATCGTTAAAGTTGCTATTAAGTTTCGCGCTAAGCAGGCGGGACTTTTGCTCCTATGTAACAACTCTTTGAAAGTTTCGTTTTAGACACATGCGTGTAAATCGTCATAAGTCACAACAAAGTTTAATAACTCATCGTCAGATACAGCGACGCTCTTGAAGGGGGTCTGAGGGTTTTTTGTGACGCCTAAATTCAAGGGTACATATTCAGGGAAATTTGTAAGAAAATATATGGGAGAAAGTTTTTTCAACTACTTGTTGATTGTGAAAGATCTAAAAGTGAGAAATAATAACTTCACAAAGAAATGTTTTGTGTTGCACTTTTTTATTATTGTTCTCTGTCTGTCGTTTTTAGCTTTAGGTGCTTTATAAAAATTTGTAAAGGGAAAAATAATATACAATTTTTTGATGTTGTTTTCCTAGTAAAAATATTTTTCATCAGTTTATTGTTACAAAATAAAATGACCTCATTGATCTATAGGTGTACCAGCACTATTTATCCAGTCAAATTGTAATTCAAAGTCGATTTCACGTACATGAAATCAGATAGAAGTCATTTTGTTGCACAAAATGGTTGGCCCCTGGAATATAGATTTCTAGATCAAAAACTACATTTTTGAACTTTTCTCAATTTTTGCCCATTTTGACCATGAAGCAGTGTTTTTTTAACTTGAAAAAATTTGCTAAGCTTCGTAAATATAATAGTTTACGACATACAGCTGCTCAAAGTTGGGCGTTTTTTACTCACGCTTGTAAATTTTTAGCAATTTTTAATTTTTAACATAATGGGATTACCGGAGGTCATCTGGTCATGAATAAAACTCTTCAACGGTGTGACTGGGTAAATTACTTCAAAGGGGGGTCAGAGCCTGGTGCCGAAAATGTGACCCAGGTGCATGTCCCATTTGAGAGTATTGCTATTGATGTCACCTGAAGCATCAAGAAGCAACCTGATGGTTTAATTATTCAGCAGGTTTGGTGTTTCATTAGAGTTAAATTCTGACCAAAGACGTAACTTTGAATCCAACGTATTGCAGAACGTCTCCACAATCGGATGGAATGGTGGAAAGATTTAACAGGACCTTGGAACAAAATCTATCCAAGGATGTCAGCAATAATCAGCGTAATTGGGATGAGCAGGTGCCCCTATCCCTGTTGGCCTATCACTTAGCCATTCACAACAGCATAGGACTGACTCCGGATTACGATTCAGAAAAGACCTGAGGCTAATATGTGATTTGGCATTTGGCTCACCAGAAGAACCGTCCCATGAAGAAGAGATAATGCCGATCAACTTCGACAAAGCATGCTGGCCACGCATGACCTAGCCCGGTATGTATGGCTATGCAACCCCCAGAGAAGTAGGGGTAAGTCTCACACCAGCAAAGGGAGGGGCCTTATGCAATAGTCCCGAGCGCCAAGATGATGAACGTAGTCCAATTGGAGCGACTGGTTCCTTATCAAGGAGAAGATGTGGCTGCCCTACCCTACTATCAGAAGAATTCTCTCGAAATGTCTTACTACAATAAAAACCATTCAAATAAACAAAAGGAAGAATTCCTGAAAATACGAGGGTGAATCAAATATGAACCGGACTTTTGTTTTAAAAATTTTATTGGTACGATCAATACAAATTTTAATACATATTATTTTTCTACATAGTCTCCTCTCTTATGTATACATTTTTCCCACCGAATCGGAAGTTTTTTAATACTTTTCTCAAATAATGAAACTGGTCGTGTCGATAACCAATTACGCACAAACGTTTCTACACCTTCGTTGTCCTCAAATTCGTGGCCTCCCAGTTCTTCTTTAAGTGGCCTAAACATGTGGTAGTCACATAGCGACAAATCAGGACTGTAAGGCGGGTGTTCAAGGTTTTCCCAATGCATTTTGTTCAATTTTCCTTGAGTCAATGCAGCTGTATGTGGCCGAGCGTTGTCATGCAACAGAATCACACTTCGGATAGACATATCCCGCCTCTTTAGCCGATAGGCAAGTTTCACTTGTTGGAGTAGTTTGCAGTAATACTCAGCATTAATTATACGGCGTTCGTGCAGAAAATCGATCAGCAGTACACCTTTCGAATCCCAAAAAACTGGTGCAAGAATTTTCCCTGCAGAAAGACGGGTCTTGGCTTTCCGCGGTGCTGCCTCTCCAGGTTTTCGCCACTCCATGCTTGCACGTTTGGACTCCGGGGTATAATGATGCACCCATGTCTCATCACAGGTGACAATATGTCTCAAAAACTCATCCCCCTCTGCTCGATATCTTGCTAACAGCCTTTCACATACGGCAAGACGGTTTGCTTTCTGATCTTCCCTTAGAAGGCGAGGAACCCATCTTGCACACACTTTTCTGTAACCCAACTCATCTGAAATGGTTGATTGAGCACTCCCGTATGATATTCCAACGTGTTCAGCTATTGCCAATACTGTAAGATGGCGGTCACCATCAATCAGCTCACGAATTGCGTAGATATTCGCCTTATTGATGCTTGTCGTGGGACGGCGTGCATGAGGCTCATTTTCCACTGTCTCTCGGCCATCTGAAAACTTTTTGTGCCAGTCGTACACTTGGGTCCATGAAAGTGTTTCATTGCCGAACTGTGCAGATAGTCGACGCAAAATTTCAGACGGTCTAACGCCCTCCCGCGCCAAAAATTTGATAACAACACGTTGCGCAACAGACGTATGCACCTCTTGCTCTGACATGATGCTACTAACAGCGCATCGACTACGCCTCGCTAAACCGACGAACTCCCCTGTTCTTAACATCCCTACCTAACATATATCGAGACGTCACGAAACTCGAATTACCTACAGGGCGAGAAACAGAAAAGTCCGGTTCATATTTGATTCACCATCGTACGATTGATGGAAAAACAATTTCGAATGCATTCTGGATGGTACTGAGATCGTTGAAGAACAGGATTTGAATGAAAATATACAACTGTGCTATTAAGAAAACTTGATAATTAAGGTATTGAAAGATACGAGTGGAGGTGAGGATAATATAAATACACGGAAACAAAATTAAGCATTGATACAATAATGAAACTAGCCGAACTCTACTTAACTTCGATAAACAAGAATTTGGGTTCTTCTTTGTCACCTATAATCAAAAATATATTTATGACATATTTTGAAGAAAGATTCAGCCAGCTGTATGATGATAAACAATACGGAAATCCCTTCAATCGACGTTAATTTTAGCTGGATAGATTTATTATTAGAAGAGAAAAAGAATGGTACCCTCAGTATCAAGTGATCGGCAAATGACATATTGCCACTGTCAAAATTTTTTGGCAAACAACATAACACATATTATTGCGAAAATTTTTTGAAAATACCAAGAAAGACTCAACAAAACGATTGACAACGACTCCAGAGTCGGAGTTGAAACGTCTCCAAACAGATGAGGAAGAATTTCTGTACGGACAGCCAGTAATCCGGGCAATTTTACGAAATTGCCTTACTACACCTTGTTCTCTAAATACGATTATAATACTTATCTGTTGCAGGAAAAAATTTTGAGGAGAGAAAACCCCAATGAACAGACAAAATAATACAAGACCTCCTCAACAATCTTTTCGAAATTACTTATTATTATTGTGGTCAATAAACTGAAACTGATACAAACCACTTTCATCAGAGGGCGCTGCAAACTGTTATCTGACCATTGAGCGAAGCTTAGTTAACACGGCTAAACTTCCAAAAAAATCACTAGCCAATCAAATTTACAAATAAAAGCGAAACAAAATATTTTAATCTTTTGTCAATTTAAGTATCACATGCCCATATCTTCAATCAATATTTCTAACTTTTAACCTTAAAAACAAGCAAAGTAGATATTGATAAAAGATTCTGTTAACACCCTGTTTGGCAATCACCGATATTGTCACAAGAACACAAAATTTAATATTGACCAATTGTGTATGCTTAGACAAAACAGAATTTGTGAGCCGGATACTTCGTACATTAGACGACCACACTAACAATGATGTCTCGTCATCATGGGATTATCGGAGGTCATCGGGGCACGAATAAAACTCTACAAAAAATTCGCAAACGATATTACTGGGTAAATTACTTCAAAGACGTAAGGGCCTGATGCTGAAAATGTAACACCTGTGCAGTTAGCAAGGGCATGAAGACCAAAGGCAAAATGCTGCAATACAATGCGAGCGTCCCATTTGAGAGAATTGCAATTGATGTCGCCGGTGCATTTCCCGTGTCCGAGAAGGGGAACAAATACATTCTGATTGCAGTAGATTACTTTAGTAAATGGCCTGAGTCATACGCCTTACCCAATCAAGAGCCGACCACGATGGCGACAGTACTGGTGGAGAAGCTATTCAGCAGATTTTGTGGGCCATTGGAGTTAGAGACCAATTTGATTTGGCATTTCTCTTACCATTAGAACCCTCCCATGAAGTTAACGATTCTGCCACTCAACTCCGACAAAACGGTACGAACTAGCCCAGACGTAGATGAAGACTCGCTGCAATCTCAAGGCAAATTAACTCGGGTTCCAAGAAATAGACAAAGTATGGCTACACAATCCTGACAGTAGTAAGGCCAAGTCTTCAAAGTTCACACCAACTTGGAATGGTGTGTACTATCCATTCCGGATAGTAGTGGGATCGATGAAGAAGTGAATTTCAATGATTGTCTAAAATTTCTAATTTCTAACTTTAAAAACAAGCGAAGTAATGATAAAAGATTCTTTTGACACATTGTTTAGCAATTACCGAAATTCTCACTGTCGTTCTGTTCACATATTTGAAGAACACAGCATTTAATATTTACCAATTTTGTATGCTTGGACAAAAGAGAGTTCGTGAGCAGGATCACAATACTCCATATATCAGACGACCACCCCAACAATGATGTCTCGTCATTGAGAGCATAACCTAATAACAGATAATTGACGAGTTAATATAATGGTGGGATGCTAGCACACTAGTTAAGTTATTTATTAGATTGTATTTAACGACGCATTTGGTCCGCAATTTACTTAATCATGTTCCTATTCTGTTCCAGTTCAGTCTAGTGATACGTTAAGGACAAGCTCGATGCTGAGGGAAATTGAAAGGGGTTTTCGTTTACCCGAATTATTTATAGACTCTGTCTTGTAATGTGCCTGTTATTAGGGTTGACAGTTATAATGTAATTATAATAATTGTTTTTGAGTGAAAGGGATAATGATAGAATGAATTGATTAAAATTTGTAGAGCCTGACATGATATATGGAGTTTAAAAGGGGACTAATGTAATATTAATGTAAGAGATATTGGGGCGTTAAATGAACTGTTGTTTAAACTGCTTTGAAAAATGGTATCTGATATTACAACAAACAAAACTAGTGACTAGGAACCTAGGAATTTTTTTACTACAACCAGGGAAGGAGTGCGGATGATGTAAGATTCAGGACCGTCAGACGTTCCTTATTTTCTCAAAGATTAAATGTATTGAACAAAGTAGTATTAGTAGATACCTAAGGGTATACATACTTGGTAGCTTAACTTGTTGTCCCTTTCGAGGTACGAGGTACTTAGGGTCGGTTAAAATTAATATATTTTTTTTAATTATCATGGCTGATTTTTATTTATGTTTCAAAGGATATGACAGAAATTAATAATCTAAACATCCAGACACTTACCGTAGGCCGTAACTTTTGCCGGACGCTTTAAAACTCCCGATAATATAATGTAACTTTACTTATATTCTCAGTCCTGAATTTTATATATGATATTCAGGGAACTATTTCAATGTCTTTTGTAATAAGTCAGACCAGTTCATTGGTGAAACAGCCCACCAAACACACCTGTTTTTTCAAGAGGTTACACGTCAGATGACCAAATTCGACAGCTTTTATTTAGGAGATTTACTGATTATGTATTTTGTGTTTCTATTTAATTGTAAAATGAGTAGAACCCTAATTCATGGATGTAATTATTAAAATACATAATGAGGTTTGATAATAGAGAAGAAAGTAGTTTTAAGGCATTATTTTGAATAGGTAATTACTCAATGATTGAACTCTACAAACTTAATTTTAATTTTAAATAATATATACGTATTCAGTCAATTTCAAACAGCAAATGCGTTTAATAATGTTTTATAAATTAAATCATAACATTAATGCGAGATTAAAATGTATGTCAGAAGGTTAAAATGTATGTAATTGAATGCAGAATAATGTTATAATACTAAATACATATATAATACATTCATCTCCTTCGAATAAATTCAAATCACCAAAAAATACCAATTCAATATGTCTAGATTTATCTGGAAAACATTTTTGTTGAATATTGTAATTCGGTACCGTACGGTGTCAAACCATTTTTAAAAAATATACTGCAGAATATCATATACTTAATATGCGCGCGCATACGTAGAATAAAAACGATTTACGAGTGGGATAGATAGACGAATGGAGATCTCCCACTCTTGGTCGTAGCGACCCACAAAGTGTGTCTGGTGGGCTGTTTGACCAATAAAACTGGTCTGCCTGCTTACAAACGACACTCAAATAGCTCCTTGTAAAGTTACATTACATTATCGGGAGCTTTAAAGCGTCTGGCAAAAGTTACGGCCTACGGGAATTGTCTGGCGGTTTGGATTATTAATTTCTGTCATATCCTTTGAAACATACATAAGAACTGAAAAAAGTAGGATTAAATTTTACCGACCGTAAGTACTTGGTACCTCGAAAGGGACCAACAAGGTAAGCTATTAGGTATGCATAACCTAAGAGTACCTACTAACACTACTTTGTCCAATACTGTCATCTTTAAGAAAATAAGTAACGTCTGGCGGCCCTAGGATCTTGGACTAATGGTGATCAGTCAAGATGTTCAAATTGTTAAATGTTTATAAAATAATTTGGTCAAGTGCGAGTTGGACTTGCATACCAAGGGTTCGAGATTTGTTATAAGGTATATTCAACACACTATATGTTTTTATAATTTTCTAGTTTAAGATAAACAGGGAATGAGTGGACTTTTAAGTTTTCTTTAATATTATTTTAACTGTGTGTTTCAAAATTATATAAAACACACTTCTATTTCTTACAACCAGCTCTTTCATCTGAAACATTATGTGCTTGAATTTTATAATACTGCTTATCTTACCAATGAACTTTAAGTGAGGTCCGATATTATGATTTTTACTTTTAGCTGTAATTTTTTTTTCAGCAATACGAATCTTTTTAACCAACTTCCAAATCAATTCGTCTTATGTTTTATTTAGCTCAGTGATTATTCAAAAACGGCTTGGGCAATTTTGATGATTTAAACTGCATTGTATTAAGGAATATTTCAGAAAGGTACCATATAATTTTCTATAATGTGAGATTTACGGTTTTCCAGAAAATCAGAAAAGAAACAGTATATTTCTATGAATTTCAATGAACCTTCACTTTTTGTCTGAAAGGGTTCAATCAATTTGAATATTTTAAATTGTATTCTGCAAAAATATATTCCAGCTTGATTCCGTATATTTTTCTATAACGTAAAACATACCGTGTTTCTGAAAATAGGAAAAAGATGAGCAAAAAACATTATACATTAATGTAAATGTCAAATATTCATTATAAATATCTAGCTTAAATGTCAAGATATGCCATAACAGTATATCGTACAAGATATTTGTAACGCTTTAAATTTTGATTCATTTGAAGTCAGTCTCTTTTTGAAACGAAGTTATATTACGAGGTGTACAGTCGAGTGAAATGGCAGAAAATATTCCATTAGTTTATCGAAACGAAAATTTATTTCAGCGAACTCTTCTATATGGTATACGGTTGTAGGTGTGTGCGTGCGTGCATGTGATATTAGGTGGTACATAAGCAGTTGTATACATAGGATGGTTGAAATATAAGTTGGATTTCAATTAGTTATACAGAGTGGTTCTAAAAATATTGTATTGGGTGGCACATAAGTAGTTGCGAATACAAGGTGGTTGAAATAACAGAGGAGAAAAATTATATAGTTATACAGAGTGAATATTTGTGTTATAGGACGGAGAATAATTAGTTATGCAAGAGGCTTTAAAAATTGTCTGAAGCAGTTGAATATACAGAATGGTTTAAATATAAGGTGGAGTAGAATTATAGTTATAAAGGGCGGTTTAAAAAAGTTATATAATTTAAACAATAGAAAGAGTCAATAGTGTGGAGAGGATGTATACTTATACAGCGTTTTTTTTAAAGATATCAGGACCGTTGTAATATTGTTTTGAGTTGAATTATAGTTCTACAGGATGATTCAGAAAATGATAGACCAATAAGTTATATAGGGGTCACCAATACACAGAGGTATAAACAGTGTGGATGCAATATAGAGTGAATTAGAGTTACATTTATAGAAAGTGGTCCAAATAATAAAACAAATAAAAAAGTTTTTAATATATTTGGAAAATATAGACAAAGAATAAAAATTAGAGAGGGATAAAAAAGAAGATATGTAAATGTATTTTGACACAAAAATTTTCGATTGAAATTTAGGGTGCTTTTTCGAAGTCAAAATAAGGTGAAAAAATATTTTAATTTAAAAAAATTACACTGTGTTTGGGACATATAAACGTAAGTTTTTACCAAATGTCGTGAACGTTTTTTTTTTGTCTGTAAAAGATAAAAATAAAAACCAAAAACTTGTTTTTTGCATTTGTTGCACAAATTTTGAGGTTATGTGACAAAATTGTAAATACAAAAGTGGTAGATCTTTTTAATACCCAGAACTTTGCCATTTAACTTTTTTTCCATAGGTCTTGTAGTTATGCCTAAACCTTTTTTACCCTTAAAAACTCAACCCCCCCCACTTCCTGACCTCAGATCGCCGTAAATTATTTTCCCTTTGATATTTATTAAAATCTCTTCCTTTTTTTACCGTTTTCAAAGGCTTCAGCTCTGTTCTTGGAAGGTTTTACGGGATGGATTTCGGAATAAACAATTTTTATGACGGTATTTCGTACAAAACTTTCTATATCGATTTATTAAACCTGTGCTGTTTTCCGACAAACCAACCTCCAACTCAACCATGGCAATCAAATTTATTTCGACTAATTTCAAACAATGTAACTATCAATACCACAAAATAATGCCGGAGTTATTCGACATAATTAGATGGGTACTACATTTCCTGCGAATAAAGTTTTCTATGCTGAAAATGAAGGGTGATCACGTGAAAGAATCGTGTGCATTTATGCAAACTACAATCAAACTTTTTAACCGCCTCTAAAAACTAGTCGATTATAAAGTTTCAATGGAAATTCTCAAGATGCATTCGATTAAAAAAGTTCAAATAGTAAAACCTCTTTACGATCGGCCATCGTATGTTTTTGTTCCATAGACAGGGCTGAGCTCAGATAATAACTTTTTAGTTTCAACTTGATGATCTCGTATCTGATCAGAAGGGGCGATAAAGGAGTATTTTTTACTTAATTTTTCGAACCGCACTAGTTGTTTCACGGATTTTTTTCCTATTAAATCGGGAACTCGTCAGCCGTTATCGGTTATGTTAAAATCAGAAAACTTGGCAGATAAAAGTTCCGAAAGTTTGAATTTAAGACTGAAGAAAACGGATGGGATTTGGCGTAGTCGATATGGGATTAGTCGGGAAAGTTTGAGGTTCAGACGAAGTTATTTGCATTTAACTGATGATTAAAGTTTTGACTATTAGTTGTTCATTAATAGTAGATATTATCAGAAAATCTCCGAGTAATGTATCTTGAGGTCAAATAAAACATGCACTGAACATGGTTTGTTTAAGTTTCTGTGAAAATAAGTTTTATATATATTTCCTAGAACTGAAGGAAAATTATTTTATCAAAGGATTATTTTCCCCAACTTTGTTGACAACCATTTATGGTTTAGAGTTCTATTCTGTTTAATTATGCCTCTTTCCTGCCCAAAGTTTGATTTGAGTGAACGAATAAGCTTCACATCACTTTTCTAAATATATATTCTCTTATTAAAGATTGCTTTTTATAGCTGGATCATTGTTAAGATAACGACTTTTAAATTAGTCTTTAGATTCGCCCTACTAGTCAGTGAGTAGTGACTAGTACTCAAAGCTACTTTATAATGTGCAATATAAAACATTATGAGAAGCTATACAGGGTGAGTTTTTTGATGATCAGTATGGGGATCTCGGACACTAGCCGAGATAGAGCAATGGTTAAATTGGGAAAGATTTGCAGTTTTAATGTTCCAATTTAATGACACTTTCGGAATTTTGTAAATGGTCATGGCTTAATAGATATTTTGAAAAAACGAAATTCTGTCGATTTAGTCAAATCCCTCTAGCTCCTTTGTTTTTGATTTTATAAAAAAGTGTAAATATCAAAATTGAATTGAATTGTATCCCGAATATGATTGTCATGTCCTCGTTAGGGTGACAGCTCTCGTTTTCGAGATATGACACAAACTTATCTTTTTTTGAATGAAAACCATAGTTGGCTATGACCTCAAAAAATTTATGACAAATAATATATCTTTTCATTTGCTCATTTTTTATATACAAGATGAAAACTGAGTTCGAAAGTGAATAATGCTTCAAATTAAACTAGCTGTCGCCCAGTGGTCGAAATTCGACCAATTGTGTCAATATCTCTGGCACGTTAAGTAACATGAAAATTTTATCGTGACATTCTATCCTAGGACTTTAGGGAGAACAGCAATTACACAGAACGGATCCAGATTCGGAACCTCTGTGTGATAGTTTCCTCGAAAATCCTAGATGTTGGTCTTACATCTCGCTTCTACAAATAAGTAACGAAATTCAAGTTTTATTATTTTTTTATTTGTGTTCAAATTTGTAATTCTTAATTTAATATGACAACAATTCAACTGCTAATGGGCTACCCTACATATTTATTTTTTCTAACCCCCCTGTATAGCTATAATGGCACTCAAATCTCTAACATTTATTAAAATCCTCATTATAATAATTCCATCTCATTATATATTTCCACCACATATGGTATATGCAACTGCTTATGAACCACGCATAATATTTTTTATTTTTCAACCACCGGGTAAACCATTCTGTATATGCCACTGCCTATGACCCACCATATTTACTCTTTTTATTTATGAAATTTTTAATTATCTTCTGTAACTATAATTCTACTCCGACCTATATTTCAATCATTATATGTATGGAACTCTTCGTGTTCTACTCTATAAATCATTTCCTTTTCTAACATTTTTTATCACCATCCTGTATATCTATAATTGCTCTTACCCTATATTTCATCTTAACTATATATACAACTGCTTATGGGTTACGAAATGTTGCATTTCCATTTCCGTCACCCTGTATATGCATTTATGTATAACACTTTTTGCACCACCCTGTATAACTGTAATTTTACTGCACCTTCTATTCCAAGAACCTTGTAAATTCAATCGCTAATGGGCTTCCCTATATAATTATTTTATTAGTTATAATTGCACTCTACTCTATATTTTAAACTCCCTATATATGCAACTGCTCATGTGCCACCCATGAAAAAAATGATTTCTAACATATCTGGAATCGCCCTGTATAATTATAATATTCAACGATTACTTTACCCACTAAACAATAACAACGCTTGCATTCCACTTCCAGAAGTACATGCTCTAAGCATATAACAGCATTGGTCTGTCTATATATAATTACTCAATGGTTTGAGTTTGGCGGCGGCGGCACATTCATTTGTTTGGCATTGACGTTATTGACGTAAATAATGAATTTTTATTATATTTTATTTAATGAATGAACCAATATTATAAATTAAGATTAGCATTCTGCACTGAAGGTCGTCAGTAGCTACTAAACAAAACAAAAATGAAGAAAATCGGTTGAGAAACAGAGGAGAAAATGGTACCTAATCGTTTTGTCTTTGCCTATTTATATATAGATATTTTTCTCAAGAATTCCATTTCTATCTATATACTAAAACATTGGGTTTCTTGAGGGTGTTCCTCAATCTTGATATTGTCAAAATGACTTCAAAAATTGTATAGCATATTATAAAATTCCATTGGGATATTTCCAATAGTTCAATTATATATTGTTGCATAATCTCTTTATTCCTCATTTACATCATCTTATAAAGAGTCTAAAAATTGAAAAAACTATCTACTTACATTATTAAACGTCAAATATCCCACCACAGCTGGTGTAAGAAATCCCACAGCAGCAACAATTGTATTGATGATACCCAAAACTACACCTGAAAATTTCATTAATAATTAACGCAAAAAACGCTTAATGACATAATAGTTTTGTTTAAAAATAAAATAACAGTGTCCTTACTTGCATAATTTGGACTAATATCTACAACACTGGCTAACGGTCCTGTAGTGACAGCTCCGTGCGAAGCTACAGCTAAAGTCAAGCATACTATTGCAGCTATCCGATCACATCCAGAGAAGGACAGTCCAATCATGAAGATTCCCTGAAGAATGCAGCCTGTGAAAAACAACAGATGTGATTCAATATGTAATCAAAATGCGCTTGTTTAGTTTAGAATTTCTTTCGTGTAAGATATACTAGATAGGTAGGTAATTAAAAAACATTTGTTGTCGTTGGTATTTATTAATTTGCTAGACATCTAGCTAACAACTGTGATTAATTGGATTTGAACGATAGTTTTGGCATCTCTAGTTTGTATTTTTTTGAATTCTTGGCTGCCTATACATTATGGAATTATTTTGTTAATTATTTTTATCATCTATTTAGTTCAATTTTAATGTCGATTAAGTTGTTTGTAATTTAATAAAATAATTTTTTTTATTACATTTATTTTTCCAAAGCAAATCATAGTGCTGGGACCTTCTTGGGTACTTTGCATAGGCATAAATTTACGCAGGGTCTTACTTTCCATTCCCAGATTTCGTAATCTGCTTCTTTCTTTCTTTTATTGAAGTTGTCAGTTTAGCTATCTCATAAGCAGATAATTGGTAACTACATCATTTTACCCTACTTGTGGTAATTACCGAACTGTGCATCCATTCGGATTACTTTTATGTTTTTTGGGCAATAACACCACAATCGAAATAAAACGACGTATATTGAAGGAGAACCAAACGTTTCAAAATCTATTCTGACTTCGTTTTATTTCGATTGTAGTGTTATTTCCCAAAACAACATAAAAGTAATCAAGAATATGCCACAAACAACGTTTAGAAGACAATTAGAATCCATTAGGATTTATCGGCATTTTTGACATAGTTGACTTTCTTTAACGTTTCTGGCGTTTCTTAATCTTCTTAAAATTTTTAGGTTTTTGACTTCATGACATTTTTGACGTTTTTGCCGGTTTTGAATTTTTTGACATGTTTGACGTTTTTGACATTTTTTTTGGCATATCTGACATTTTTGATATTTTTTACATTCTTGACATCTTTTCCATTTTGGTCATTCTTGACATTTTTGATATTATTCACATTTTTTACATTTATCACATTTTTGACATTTTTGACATTTTTGGCATTTTTGACATTTTTTACATTTTTGACATTTATTCATTTGGCCGTTCTATACATTTTTCATATTTTTTACATTTTTGACAATTATGACATTATTGACATGTTTGAAAGTTTTGACATTTTATTAATATATTGACATTTTTGACATTTCTTGACATTTTTCGCGTCTCTGACATATCTGGCATTGTTGTCAAAATTGAAATTTGTCACTTTTTTGATTTTTTAAATTTTAATAAATCTACTTAGTTTTTTATTACATCTGTTTTTTACAAATATATGTGGACTTTATTTATAAACAAGTCATAGTGCGGATAGCATTTTGGGGACCATGTATATGTAGAAATATCGACCCAGTCATAGTTTTCCTTCCCAGATCTCGCAATCTCTCTATTTTTTTCTTTCATTGGTCTTTCATCTGTTTACCTATCTGTTAGAGACCGCCCACATTACTAAGATTCTCGTCACCACCTGTCGTATTTTATCGTTTAAACAGTTCATACTTCAATTTTGACACCACTTCTCAGTTAAAACCGATGTGTGTGTTCGTCTGACCGCGAAACACTTGGAGTTTTATCGTGCAGATTTGGCCCGACCTGTTTCATCGCCGCGATGGAAACCAACGGGAATTATTGTAATGTATGAGGACTTTTAGGCACTACTTTTCAGTTCTAGTTCGTAATTACTTCCTTTGATTTTAAAACGATGATATTCCATTATGCTTTAAGAAATTGTACGTCTCACGTGCGTGTGGTAAGTCATAAATTGTGCTACCTTTAGACTTTTTTAGATTTTATTGACATTTTTAACAGTTTTTAGATTTCTGTTATTTTTGACATTTTTGAAATTTCTAACATTTGAGGCAAATTTGAGACTTTTGAGTTTTTTGAGTTTTTGACATTTGTTTACAACTTTAATATTTCTATCATTTTTCGCTTTAAACATTTTGGACAATTTTAGGATTATGAAGATATTTGACAATAAAAAAACACACATCATCTAAACCTGTGATATCGCCTATTTAGGGTTCAGTATATACAATATACGGATACCCTTATAATATCACTCCGGATTTCTGCCTCTGTCACATCACAGCAATTTTCTCCTAAACTACTGGACTGAAGAGGTTGGAATTTGGCATCAATGTATAGTTTGGTGGCCCGATCAGGAGTACATATCGTAAATGAACAAATTTTGATTTTACGGGTACAGTTCCCACCCCCTCATCTCCGAAACTACTGAGCCTAAAATTTTGAAAAAAATAGGAAATATAGACCGTTGTGCGAACTTTACAGGAAAAATAAGGAGAAATTATTAATATTAATTTTGGGGGGCAAATTATGGAATTAAATGAAAATTTAAAAATAAAAAAATTCAAACGCATCATGTAATATATCAAATGAAAGTTCCCATTCTGAGGAACACAAATATATTTTTTTTATATTTAAAAAAAAATAATGAAAAAGATATTAACGAAAATATACCAAAATTTACCCATCCCCCCACTTATCTCCGATACTATAAACGTAAAGTTTTGAAAAAAATTAGACGTATAGGGTCTGACCTAAAGTTTTCTGGAACAATAAAGAAAAAAATATATTTTTTTTCCATATTTTTAAAATAAATTAATTAAAAGATATTAACGAAAATATAAAAAAAATACCAATTCCCCCTCCCTTATCCCTGAAACTATAAGCTGTAAAATTTTGAAAAAAAAATGCAGGTATAGCACCTCACCTAAACTTTACTTGAAAAATAAGGATAAACCCCTAATATTCAGTTTGAGGGGCAAATTATAGAATTAAATGGTAAATAAAAAATATAATTCTTTCTAACGGATCAAGTAATATATCAAATCAAAGGGCTCATAATGACGAATACTAATATATTCTTTTATATATTTTTAAAAAGTATTTTAAAATCTATTTAAAAAATTATTTAAAAAATTACCCTTTCCCCCTTTATTCCCTAAACTATAAGACCTATTTTTTTGCATACAGGAAAAATACGAAGAAATCCCTAATATTAATATTGGGGGCCAAATTATAGAATTAAACGGAAAATAAAAAAATGTTTTTTAACGCATCATGTAATGCATCAAATGAAGGGGTTTATTATGAGGAATACAAGTACATATTTTTCATATTTTTAAAATTAATTGTTTACAAGATATTAACATAAAGATATAAAAAATTCTCATTTCTCGCTTTATTTCTAAAACCATACTACCTAAAATTTTGAAAATAATTAGGGGTACTGGTGCTCACTTGAAATTTATAAGAAAAATTATTAGAAAAGCCCCATAGTAATTTTAGGGACAAGCTATACAATTAAATGGAAAATAAAAATTCATTTTTGAAACGCATCATATCAGATAAAAGGCTCATTATGTGAATTACAAATATATCATAATTTTAAATCATTTGTTTAAAAGATATTAACAAAAATATTGAACATCACTTAATTCCCACTTTAGAAACTACACTATTTAAATTTTGATTTGTATTTTTAAATAATTTGAATAACAGATTTAATAATTTATAATTTAAAACTTGACCTATTTTCCCTTTATCTTCCAATGTACAGAGCCTCACAATTCAGACAGTAAATTATAAAAGGCTTCCCTGATAGTTTATTGGTAAAATAAAACTCTAAAGTTAATTTTTGGGTGCCAAATTAGAAAATTAAATACATATGGATTCTTATAAAAATCAAGCGAATCTTGAAGCAGATAAAATAAAAAGTCTATGTGTGGAAAATGAAAGTCTATATATTTTATAAATTTAAAACGCTTCCTTTAAAAGATATTAGGGTAAATATAAGAAAATGCACTCATTCCCTGCTTGACTGAAACTGGAATATTAGAATGTTGAAGGTGGTACGGAACCCTTAGTATGCGAGTCCAACTCGCACTTGACCAAATTATTTTCCATTTTTTTCTAGTTTTCTTCCTTTGTGAGGTATTGTTATGGATGCCACAATAATTATCAAGAAATCATGTAGCAAGGATATTTTTTAGAGAAGGAAGAAATCTATTTTTGAATATTAGAAAATTTGTCAAATTCTCATTTATATTCTTCGGTATACTAATAGTATTTTTTGAGTCAAAAAAGATATGTAAAACACGAATTCAGTCGGAACATGTTTCCTGTTTGGTATGCCACCAGTCACCGTTTATGTTCAATTACAGAACTACAACTGTACACAATAAACATTCCCAGAAGTCAATTCCCATGCAGGCGGTACATACAATCGAAAACAAATTCAACACCGCAGAATTGTTTGCGCTTAAAACCAAACGTCCAATTTTAACTGAGTCATATAAATATGAACGCGTTAGGCGAACCTAATGTAAATTAATGCTCTCGAGTTTGCACCAGCACACCCCAACCTATCGATGCAATGCTTCACCCATAAATACACACACAAGTTAAATTGAAACATCACAACTGAAATAGATCTAATAATAATTCAAGTTTGGAAATTAAATAAGTTCATCGGCGTGCAAAATTCATTCGGCGCTCGAAATATGTTCCGCTCTCATTAATGATAATAGATGTTGACATTATGCAAAGCTCTTTTGCATTTATTAATATAAATATCTGGGTTTTAATCCCGTTGCGGAGGGTATTCGGAGAACGTTTCTATGTTTGTTGTTATGCAGAACCGAGGTTTAATTGAAAGAAAAAAATTGTATTAGCAGATTTGAATGAAGTGGAATACTAAGAACTGGGTCTCTGTAGGCATGTGCATGACGTATACAAAGAGCGGCAGAAATTATGATCTAATATTATTCACGGATACACGATGAAAGCCAGCTTGGTCAAATGCTCAGAATCACTAATATTTAAACACACTAATTAGCTCTAAGATGGTGATATATTGCTTAGGAAGTTCCTGTTCATCTATTGAGAAGTCTCTTTATATAATCACTCACTGTTTTACAGGATTGGGCCTTACTTCCATTCTGCGTATGTGATTGTTGCACACTTTTTACTGGATCTCTTAGTGTTTTTGCTACGATTCTTCCTAGTATTCTGCCGTTTCTAACATCCTATGTGTTCTGGAAATGTCAGATCAAAAATGACATAACGGACATTTCCTCATAAATATTTTAATTCCAACGTAATAGTGCGGGAATTTTAGGCACTGGAAGTTTTAATTGCGAATTTGAAAATTGTCTATGTACATCTCAAGCATATAGGTAGTAAAGCATAGTATTTTCCGCTCCTTAAATCAATGAGTACCAAGCTCGTTTTGTTTGTATACCAGGCAAATAACTATTTAAATGAAAAATTTTCCATTTTGCTAAACGGTGCTTTTGGTTGTCACATTATCCCGGCCTAATAGAAAATTCAGTGACAAAACATGTCAAACTCTGAAATGCTATTTGGTGCGTTTATACACAGTGTGTTTAGTTATAGCAAACAAAATCATAAAGTAAAGTGATAGAAGGAGTTGCATTTATATGAAGATTGAAATATAGGACGGACTAGAATGATAGTCGTCCGTAGGCAACCGTATATACAGGATGGTTAGAATATAGTGTGGACTGGACGTTTGGTGGTATAAAAATGTTGGAAAAAATGTAAAATTAAAATTATGTAGGGTGATTAAAAAACTGTTATATTATGTGGACATAAGCAAATCATATACAGGATGGTTGAAATATATGCTGGAGTTGAATGATGTTTATACAGTGTGATTAAAAAATGATTTCTTTTATAGCCCATAAGAAGTTGCATAAAGTGTGGAGAGAAATTAATGTTACACAGGGCGATAATATAAAATGTTAAAAATGAAATAATTGATTGGGTAGCCCACAAGGAGTTATATACTATGGTTGAAAGGACGGATGTGACTCCGTAAATATGGGATGGATTCTACTCCGTCCTATAGTTTACAGAAGACAGCTAACAAATTTATGCTTGTCCGTGGGCAGTCGTATGTACAGGATGGTTGGTACATAGGTTAGAGTGGAATTATCTATAGTTATACAGGGTTGTCAAAAAAACTTGAAAAAAGATTACATGGCGTAGTCCATAAGGCATAAATATATTTTGGGCTTATTAAGTCAACACGTACTAGTACATTTTGTTCGTAAAATAAAGAATGAAAACTACCTGAGTTCAAAAAAACTAAAAAGTTGAAAATAAAACATTTTGAAAAAAATATATAACCGACTTCTACCTATAACTAAAACATTTAAAAAAAATATAACAAAATACAACTCTAGCAAATAAATAACACATTCAATGTTGTTAGGTACCTACCCAGGAAGTATAAAATGTAAACATTAAAAGGTGCTCATTCTGTACAAATTAATTATTACCTACCAATCTAGTACATTTTTGAAGTCGGTGAGAAGCAACATTCAAGTTTGATGAATTAGTAGATAAGTACGCAATGAAGGATTTTAGATTTGCTTGGCACCGGCTTCAAAAATATACTAGATTGGTAGGTAATTAATTTGTACAGAATGAGCACCTTTTAATGTTTTCATTTTTTATTTCCTGTGTAGGTACTTAACAATATTGAATGTGTTATTTATTTGCTAGAGTTGTATTTTGTTATAATTATTTTTAGCTTTTTAGTTATAGGTAGAAGTCGGTTATAAATATTTTTTAAATGTTTTATTTTGATTTCTACTTCTATATCTTCATTGGATTAAAGTGAATCCTAGATAGTTGCCTTCCATAATCTGTTTATGCTGATACCATCAACCTCAATCTTACTGCTAGCTATTACCAATGATGTTTTTGTCTTATGGGCTCGGAGAACAATGTTGAACTTTTTTGCTACCGAGTTGATGTAATCTTTGTAATGAGGTAATATATACAACGTTTCTTTCTAGAAGTTGTGCTCTATATTTTTTGAGAAGCGTTTCAATAGTTATTTTTACAATTTTCATATGAAAAAAAAATACTGTCAGTTTTTAATTATGCTAGCAGTGTCATGGGCGGATCCAAGAATAGGGGGGGTTCGGGGGCGATCGCCCAAACCAAGAGCCTCAAAGTTAGTTAATAAAATATTGAAACGAGGTAATCCTAACTCCAAGAGCCAAGAAAAAGGTAACTTCAAAGAGTTTAAACCTCCAAATAACCATTTTTAATATAATAACCCAAGAAATCTGGATGTAAAATTTTATTGTGGTAAATTTAGTACAGGATCGCCCACCCTGAAGCATGAAATCCCCCCCCCCCCGGAAGCACGTATCTGGATCCGCTCCTGTGCAATGTAGTATTCAGTATACAGAAGAATATAAGAAGAATATACAGTGATCATTAAATTCTAATAATTTAGTCCCCAATCAGTGCTGCCTATACAGCAGAATAATTTTATATATTATATTGCTTTAAATGAGCACTTTAGAGTGGCGTATAGAATACTATGTCTGGTAAATCCTACATTGGGCAGTCTAAACAAGATGTTCATAAAAGGATATCGCAACATCAATATATTTCTGGAAAAGTGAACCTGGTAAATTAAAAACAAAAGAGCAAGACACCACTGTCATTTTTATATTAGTCACCAATTTTTATTTAACGACACGGCCATGTTATGTAACGGCAATTACTGAAAGTAAGAAACCCATTGCTGAGATGTCTTATATACAAGTAACTAAAGTAGATAGCAAGAGAACGGATACTTAAGTTCCAATTGGGAGTATAATACAATTTTAAGAATGAACTGAGATAGCAAGTATGTTGTGTCTCATTAGACATGTGTTAACTTGTTGTTCGAACATTGGTATCAACCGTTATTGTTGAACCTAAGATTGTACCACTGATATTTTTGATAGAAACTGGTTTATTTTAGCATAATCTAAGATTAATGGAATCTCCCAAATACACAATCTTTGAATAAATTTATTAGTGTGAAGATTAGTTTTGCCGTCCCACCTTTCGAGATTTCAATAAGCTGAAGGAAGCGAAACTGATGAAGGTTCTTGACTAGAAACAATACATTGTCTTGCGCTCAATGGATTGAAAAATTTAGAAAATTTATTATCAGATATTTTGTGGTCCCTAATTTTTTTGGAATAAATACATAGATGCATTTTAATACATAAAAGATGACTAAAATTTATTCCTTAGAAGCAAACTAAACATTAAAAAATGAAAAAAGCGGGCATTTTTTTCCAATTTGTGTTTAAATCGATTGAACCAGTGACACACATTTCCAATTTCCAAACTTGACGCGCTGCTTTTAGTCCCTTTGAGTAGCTAATCTTTGGCAAACTTTTCTGCTTGCGGTTTGAAAAGTTTTTTGGAATCCTTATCGACATGCTGAGTTATTTATTCAAGGAGGTCCTTGAGTGCACGTCGCTCCGCGGAAAATCAAGGATTCGTTTAATTAGATGAAAACACGAGTGATGGAGTGCGTACGATGTTTAATTTCGTGAAGGTGCTTCGGGGTGGATATTCGCCAGGCATGATATTGAAATTTATTTGTATCAAATTTCCGCTGAAATTTGACGGCAAGGTACATCTAATTAAGAATTACCGGGTAAAAATTTTCAGTAAATTACCTGAAAATTAGGCAAAGGTTAAGGGGCGGCATATACAGTGTGGAACAGCCAAATGGAATAAATTCGATAGCGAATAAAGATGGGCGTGTTGAGAAAAACGCTAGGACACTTCGATTTGTATATATAGGGTGTGTCATGTGACAGTGACCAATAACTTTCTTATTTTAAATGCAAGCCCCTGCATTTTATTTATTTTTTGGATTCTTCAGAAAATTTTAGACATAATTCTAATGTCCTACACCTACCTTCACCTGTTTCGGCAATATGAGGTGTTTACAGATTCAACATCTCAGGCGTGACTGATTTAATTACCAGCGTGATTCGTCTTTTTAGGTCATCTAAGTTGAGGGGTTTAGATTTGCATACAGTACTTTTAACATATCCCCACAAAAATTGGTCTAATGGCGTCCAACCAGGAG
This sequence comes from Octodonta nipae, assembly GCA_034190945.1. NCBI lineage: Eukaryota > Metazoa > Arthropoda > Insecta > Coleoptera > Chrysomelidae > Octodonta > Octodonta nipae. The sequence goes on from CM067221.1 coordinate 117,922,847, forward strand.
ATCGTGCTGCCATTCTAGCGATCCTAGCCTCCTAATCCACCGATCTGGTTCAGGTACTGTCGGACATGGACATGAAAAAAGCCTTTGAATGTGCCTGAGCCCAAATTATTGTACATTCAACAATAAATTGTATGAGCAAAAATCAGGTTTGGCAATGGGTTCACCCCTTACTGGCTTATATATTCATGTCTCATTTAGAAGCAACCTTAATGTCCCCTGAGCTTAGCAAAAAAACATAATTTAATCTGGTATAGGTATGTCGACGACATTTTAGCTTACTTTACAGGCACAAAGAGACCACTTACCACTTTCCTATCATTCCTTTATAGTGTTCATCGTAACATCAATTTACTCTAGAAACTGAAAGTAACTCATCTATCCATTATCTAGATCTCACCCTCACCAATAAACATAAAAAAAGCACGTTCAGTATATTCAGAAAGCCAACATTTACAGACACTACTATACCAAATTCATCTTTTAGTCAACACTCACCCAAACTAGCAGCATTCAAATCGATGATACATAGAACTCTTAAATGTAAGACCAAAACCGACTTAAAGAACGAACTGAATATCATCAAGAGCATAGCCATTAATAACGGCTATAACCATAAGTTAATTAATAAACTTATTTCCCGGAAATGAAGTCAAATTGCGCAAAATTTAATCTATCCAAAAATCGAAGAAAACAATGTTCAATTTAAATACGTTAGTCTTACTTATTTTGGAACTACAAGTGAGAGAATAGTGAAACTTTTGTCTTATCATAATATTAATGTTAGTTTTAGATCCCAATCAAAATTGTCAAATCATCGTTTTAACGCCAAAGACAAAATAAGTGATAAGTTCTTGAAATCTGGAGTATATAAACTAAAATGTTCAGAGTGCAATAGGTTTTATCTTGGTATGACCTGTAGAAATTTCAATTTTCGATATCTAGAACACTTACGTTCCTTTAGATTAAATAAAACTGACTCAACATTTGCAAATCATTTTCTTATTATAATGCATATATTTCCTAAATTACATGAAAGGGAGATCATTCACTATAAAAATTTTAAGCCATTCACTTGAGAATATAGAAATTTACAAAAGCCATAATAATTCCGTTTCTTACAATTTACTACTTAACGAGCAGGGAGATTGAAATTTTTAAGTTACTATTAATCAAAAATGATATATTTAAATTTTGATAATCAGTTTACTACTTCTATGCAATATTCTTATACACAAAAATTCCATATTAATGTAATCCTTCCGACAATTTTACATATACCTACTGATGTAGAGAAGCCCTTTCTGTTTCAAAATGTTTTGTCGTTATTCATGAATTTCTTTTCGTTTGAAAAGGCATAGTATTGTCGAAACTAGTCACGGTTTTTATGTTTATTTATTAAATAAATAAATAAATTGTGATATAAAATAAAGTAATTCGTTTTTCTACATTCATAATGATAGTATATCAATTAACGAGGATGACAACATTGGTTTTAAGTTCAATTATAATACATTTCTAGATGGCAGCTCCGAACCCATTACAGAAAGAGAAATTATACAGGCTGCTAAAAGATTGAAAAACAAATTAACATCTGGCCCAGACAAAATTCCTTCTTTTTTGGTAAAAGATTGCCTCGGTGCATTTATGTATCCGTTGTGTTACATCTTCAATTTAATCCTCTCAAATTCAGCTTATCCTCAATCTTGGAAGACAGCTAAAATCTGCCCTATATATAAGTCAGGCGACCGTGCTCTTATCAATAACTATAGACCAATTTCTATCTTGAATAATTTTTCCAAAATCTTAGAAAGCATTCTCTACAATCGCCTATACCAGTCTGCGGAAAATTACATATCTACGTATCAACATGGTTTTATGAACTCTCGTTCAACAGTTAGTAATCTGGCAGTCTTTGGGCAACATCTATGTGCAAGTCTAGATAGCGGAGGTCAAACAGATGTTATCTACACCGACTTCTCTAAAGCATTTGATAAAATCAGTCACAAAAGACTCCTTCTTAAAATGTCATGTCTAGGTGTTCCTAAAAATTACCTTAAAATTATTGAACTCTATTTGAATAATAGAACTCAATACGTTTACCTCAACGGGTTTTATTCAGATAAATTTCTAGTCACAAGTGGAGTTCCTCAAGGGTCGAATCTAGGTCCTTTATTGTTTTTAATTTACATCAATGACCTGGCCAGCACGTTAAAATGTAACAGATTATTGTTTGCAGATGATCTCAAAATATATACTACAATCTCAAGCTGGAATGACTGTCTTGCTCTGCAAGAAGAAATCAGTATGTTGGAAGAATGGTGTATAAATAATAAACTTTTTTTAAACATTCCCAAGTGGAAGGTCTTAACATTTAGCCGTAAAACGAATACAATAAAATTTCCGTACAGTATAAGCGATACCATTCTTGAAAGGGTTGACTCCATAAAAGACCTCGGTGTTTACTTTGATTCTAAACTTACATTTCAGCTCCACATTAACCTCACAATAAAATCAGCCTTTAGACAATATGGATTCATCATGCGAAACTGCAAATATTTTAATACTTCAGTTTTAATATCTCTATTCAACTGCTTAGTAAGAACAAAATTAGAATATAGTTCTATAATCTGGAATCCTATATACGAGCGATACATTTTGGATATAGAAAGGGTTCAAAAAAATTTTTTTAAATATTTATCATTAAAAATCGCGGAGTTTATCCCCAAAGAGGATGTGAATATAATCTCTTACTACTCGAGTTCAATGTGATGTCCTTGAAAAGTCGAAGAGATCAGGCGTCAGTTATGTTTTTGTACAAGTTACTGAATAACATGATTGATTGTCCAGAGCTATTGTCTCAGGTTGGAATTGTCATTCCTAGGGTTGTATCTAGGCATACGAGACCGTTTGAGTGCAAACGAGCTCGAACTAATATCTTATTTAAAGCTCCAATATATCTGATGAGTAATAATGCTAATAGACTCTCAGAGATGTGTGATTTATTCAACTGCTCAACGTACGAACTGAAAAATAAAGCACGCTTGTACTTTTAGAGGACATTTCATTGAATATTTCATCCAGGTACACGAATTCTTCAATTTATAAATTATCTCTATATCTGTTGTAACCCATTGTTCAATTTTAAGTGCATATGTATGTATTTACTTTATAACTAATTGTTTCTTTTTCTTTGGTCAATTTTTTAATTTATTTTATACATGTCTGTATTCCAATTAATTTTAGTGTTAGTATAATTTTTTATATACTTTTTTCTGTCATCTTTATTTATTTTTTAATTACTCTGTAAATGGTTTTTACTGTTGGGTAATAAAGGCTTTATTATTATCACAAAGTAATGACTTCCACCATCAACTAAATGAACTACAGTCTAATTGTGACCACTTTGATACTCGTACCCTTTGTTCATATACTTTTATATTAAGTGGCAGGTTTAAGAGCTTGTGACTGGTATATGAAGCAGATTATAGCTATCTTATACATTTCTGGTAACACACTAACTTCTAATATCAAATTACTATATAATTACAGTACTTACATGCAACTGTAGCTAATTTTCGAACTCCAGACCTGGACATTTTCTCATTCGTCAGCAAATGGTCACCCAATTGTGAACAGAGAAGAGCAAATAACATCCTAAGCAAGTGAGGCATTCCAGAGAAGAAACCTGTCTGCAAGATTAACAACATTCAGTACATTAAACAGCAATAAAAATCGAAAATGTTACGGTACCGCTTTGATGTTCCAACCATGAATGAAATTGAAATAGGTAGGTCCGTGTGTCATCAATGTGAAAAAACCGTAAACTCCACCAAATTGGGCTAAAACGTTCATCCATACTGATGTGCAGGTTATAATTTTTACCCAAGGTATTGGCGCCTACAAAAAAAAGATTGGTTCACAATAAGTGTTTAAATTAGCCTTGAATATGAGTCTAAATATCTCTATTGTATATTGTAACTAAACTCGTGAGGGATACTAACTTTTTCTGCAGCAACTGTTTTGCCCAAGCTCTTCAAAATATAGTTTTTCTCTTCAGCACTTATTCTGGGGTGCTGTGATGGACTGTCATATACAAAAATCCACCAGGCTATGAACCATAACGATCCAACAGCGCCGCTTAAATAGAAGACTACTTCCCATCCCCATTGGTCAATGATGAATCCACATATTGGGTAAGTCAATGCAGCACCAATAGAACTACCTGCGAATGTCAATCATTCAGGAAGTTATTAGAAAAAACAGCACATTCGTGAGTGATTCTACGCAGAATGGCTTTAAAACATGAAAATAAAAAGCAAAGAACAATTTCGAAAAAGCATTTGTTTCGGCCAACATGTCGTCATTTGACAGAAATTTTTCCACAGACACCCTTTTACATTGTTTTGTACAAAAAAGTTACTAGAAGTCAGATCAGGAAAATATAGTGGCATTAGACCGTACCTATGAATTCTTTTCTGGTATAACTGTTTTTCCGAGCCTTCTCCTTCTCCCGCCAGACACTATTATGTGAATCAGTATCGATGTCTTCTAATATCCAAGTAATGAGAAGTTGGGTTGGATATCTTTTTTCATATTCTCCATTGGTCTTCCTATTATATTAATATCACTTTCCTCACAACCTGCCAATACAATCTCATATATTTGTATTCCTAAACTTTTCCAATCTACTAATTTCCTCTGCCCAGCATATTATTTTCAACCCTATGCAATGTTTCTCGTTTTGCTTATTTATATACCCTCCTTTTTTAGTTGTAGACATTCTGGGGTCGAAGAGAACATCTGCTGATTATCTTCAAGGTATTCATCTCAGTGATAGTTATTACCAAATGTCCACTTATAGAAAATTTTCTGCCCTAGTTAGAGATGCGCGTGTAATGATATGGCTCTTGTTAGATGTGATACCAAAGAAATGACTATAGATATAATTGTTCCTACTTTTACTAAATCTTAGTCTTATTTTCTCCAGAATCATTTGCTTGGTATCCTGACCTAATTGTTCTTCTTGGAGGAAATTTGTATAGGCATAATGTCCATAGCAGCTGATGGTGTATATCTTTTGTAAAATGATTTACTACACGATTGAAACTGATCGAGTCTAATGTTGAGTCTCATTTACATCAACCTAGAGCACCTGCGGGCGTAGGTTTCTGGGACCAACTGCTATTCAAATCTAGGATTATGTATTAAAAACCTTTTCAAACTACTAGAGGAATCAGAACGTTCTAGTCTTATCCTTATGCCTACCTGGAGGCACGCCTGGAAGGAATTTATTGTTTTGATAGTACGTTTTGGATAATGATACAACATAGGCAAATAAAAGTAACACGGCATGAACAATATTATATTCCATTTCGACTCAGATGTTCACTGCAATTCAACGTTTTTCGTGACTAGAAGATTAGTGTTGAAAAGTGAAAAACAGGCAATGAGAGGGAGTAGTAGTAGTAGTAGAGTAGTAGAGTAGTTAAATTAACATCCATTTCCATATACAGGGTGAGTTCAGTATGGGGATCTCGGAAACTAGAGGAGATAGAGTAATGGTTAAATTGGGAAACATATGCAGTTTTACTGTCCCAATTTAATGACACTTTCGGATTTTTGTAAAAAGTCATGGCTTACTAGATATTTTGAAAAAAACGAAATTCTGTCGATTCAGTCAAATCCCTCTAGCTCCTTTGTTTTCGATTTTATAAAAAAAGTTTTGATATCAAAATTGAAGGGAATTGTATCCCGAATATGACTGTCATGTCCTCGTTTGCGTAACAGCTTTCGTTTTTGAGATATAACACAAGCTTTTTTTTTGAATGGAAACCATAGTTGGCTATGACCTCAAAAAATCGGACATTTTTAGAGCTTTTCAACGATATAATACTCGATACAGTTATTCATAAAATAATGCAGTTATGGATGCTTTTCTCTCTTATTTTCACATTTAACTTAGTGTAGCCATGAAAAGGATTGTTTTCACTTTGATGTTTCCTCATTTGGTAGTGCTAAACTGACAGTCAATATTGACAAGTTTTCGTGATAAAATGGAATATTCTAAAGAAGAAAAACTGAATATGGTGGAATGTTATTTCGTATGCCATAAAAATTTAGTTCGTGCAGCTGAAGAATACTTTCATAGATATTAAAATCGTCCTCAACTTGCTCTATGTACATTTGCGGGGATTTACGATAGTTTACGCAGATATGGATCTTTTACTAAATCACCAAAGGAACGTACTGAAATTAACGAAGCAGCACAAATAAATGTTTTGGCAATGGTAAATCAAAATCCATTTACATCAACTCGTGAGATTGCGGCAGAAGCTGGCACATCTCAACGTACTGTAGTTAAGGTACTGAAAGCGCACAAGTTCTACCCGTACAACTTATTTTGTTTTGTATATGTACATGATTTAGCGACATGTGTCTTGACAATCCACAGTTTTCATTAAAGGTGTTATGGTCATATGAAACTAGATTTACTAACTGCGGTATGTTCAATAGACACAATTAGCAATCTCTGGGCTAAAGAAAACCCTTTTCATGTAGAACAAAGACGACCTCAGATAAAATGTGGTTTTAATGTTTCGTGTGGTATCATAGGGTCTACTATTCTGGGGCCTTTTATCTATGACGAATCACTTACTGGGGAGCGCTACTTGCATTTCTTGCAATACACTTTTCAAGACTTGAGAATTCATCATCAAGAATTTGAGAATTCGTTTAGAAATTGAGTGGTTCCAACATGATGGAGCACCTGCTCATAACTCGTTATTAGTAAGACAACACTTAGGTAATATCTATCAAAACTCTTGGATAGGTAAAAATGGCCCACGCGAATGGCCACCCCGGTCTCCCGATTTGACAGTTATAGACTTCTCTTTATGGAGTGCGCTAAAAAACAAAGTATACAAAAGAAAGTATGAGACAGTTGGTGACCTAAGGGAGGCGGTATTACAAGCAATTGAAGAAATTGATAGGCGGTCTGTGAGGAAAGCGGTAATGTCAATCTTAAGATGCAATTTTGGTCTAAAAAACAATAGTGGACTTTTCGAACATAAATTGTAAGCATTATTAAGTACTTAATTTCTTAAGTTTTTAGTAAGTATCTACTTATTTAGTTTTGTCGTTTTATCTGATACACCTAATAAAAAAATTGTTAATAAATCAACCTATTTCATAGCTAACTACGTTAAAAGTAAAAATAAGAGAGAAAAGCATCCATAACTCCGTTATTTTTATGGTCATAGCCAACTATGGTTTCCATTAAAAAAACGATAAGTTTGTGTCATATCTCTAAAACGAGAGCTGCCACGCAAACGAGGACATGACAATCATATTCGGGATAGAATTCCCTTCAATTTTGATATTTACACTTTTTTATAAAATCAAAAACAAAGGAGCTAGAGGGATTTGACTAAATCGACAGAATTTCGCTTTTTCAAAATATCTAGTAAGCCATCACTTTTTACAAAAATCTGAATGTCATTAAATTGGGCCAGTAAATCTTTCCCAAATTAACCATTTCTCTATCTCCGCTATTTTCCGAGATTCCCGTACTGATTTACAAAAAAACTCACCCTGTATATACCTTAGCAAAATTAATAATTGCCTTCAGTAGCAGAGTAAAGCTGTAGCCAATTCTCCAAAACGCTGTTAAACAATTTTCTTTCTAGGTGAACACAATTCATTTTTAGGTCACCCCATCTTGGAATCCATGTTATATTACTTTCCGTTTTCTTTCAATTTATTTGCAACCTAACCGAAACATTTCAAAATAATATTTCAAAGCTCAAATATTACTTCCTTTCAATTTGTAAGTTCTGTATAATCAACAAAATTGCAAGAAATAACTTGCCTCAATAAGTTCAGCAGGGGCAAATGTTTTCGTTTCCATTCCATTAAAATTTTGTGTTGACTTTACTTGATGTGGAAAATTAAAACTGAGGTATTCAGTTCATTATTTTCTCCTGTGCTCAGAAAGGTGTAAGCTCAATTTATAATTGATTATTTGAAAATTTTGTCTGCTGATATTCTGTTAAATTGTAAACGAGTTATGAAAATGGGTCATTACTGAAATGACGTAAATTAACTGATCTAACGTAAAATATGTAAAATTAGTTCCATTAGGTTAAAGTTATACAAATGGCTAGATCAGTTAAAAAAACTTTTCGAATGATTTCTTTAAATGTTTTTGTGTGTAGTCAAAAATTAATAATAAATTCATAAAACATTATTTTACAATTCAGCACCCAGTACTAGGAATTAAAGATTAACAAAATAGTAAAAATTACAGATGAGCAAGTTATCTTTAAATAACTGTTGCTATTGTTATTGCTATTTGCATATAACAACTGAAAATAACAGATAACAGATAAAATTGCTGTCGCCATTTCTTGGAAAGAAACTAAAACATGCTAAAGTCATATTTTTTGGCTGCTAATAAGAATACCATTTAGCACGATATAGACTATATTTGGAAAATTTCTGTTGAACCTTTGAGATATTAAACTTTTCTCAAAAACTGGAAAAGTCATAACATGTGATAAAAGTCGGCTATCCACTATAAAGTACAAAGAAATAACTTTTCAACACAATATTTAATAACATACTTAACACTAATTTTTAATTAAGTATTGTTATATATTTTATGCTCATATATTTAAAGAACAAACAAAATTACAATAATAATATACCCATAATAAGGTTTCTAACATCAAGCATTTTCTATTACAAATCGCCTCATTTATTTATAATTAAATTGTCAAGATTTCACCAATGACAACAATAAACGAAAATTTATCTGAACGACAACCTAACCTACATGAATTTTGGTATATTTTTTAATAATCTTTTTTTTTCTCGGCCGTTCATAAAATGCAATTTACGGTTTGTTTTACAACGACAACAACGAGCAAACGATGTGTATGAAAACTACTGTTATCTGCTATTTGTTTTATCCGTCGAAATATAACAACTGCTATTTCGGTGGTTTGGTTTTCGGCTGGGTGTTATTACTCTTAGAAAAAGCAGTTGAAATTAGTTTGATCTGTGTAAGTTTTGTCCGATAAGCTCTATGCAGCAATAAACGTATATCTGTTATCTGTTATTTTTAACAGACAATAACAGTTGTTGTTGTAGAGTAATATTACATTACGATTATAACGATAAAAATGTAAAAGCAGTGGCATATCAAAACCCAAAATCTGTCACTCGATCAATGTTCCATGTTCCTATCATCCTGTACAAGAATTTCCGATATCTACTGTTTTGGACAGTGATATGTGGTCAAGTGATAAATTTCAGTCTAATGTAGAACAACCTGTAGCAGAATATTTTCAGTATCCGATATACAATCTAGAACCTCAGGTCGTTACTAATTTCAAGCTTAATGGTATGGTCAGGAGATCTGAACAATGGTGAAAGCTGTGCTGTTTTATCCCCCGACTTAAGAAAAATAACGTATTAAGTGTTGGGATATGAATTCATATGTGTAAGAGAAAAATAAACGTAATCCTTAGATAAGTGATTAGGTTTGAGTATATTACCAGTGGCGTACTCCTTGAGTTTTCTTAGAAATAATAATAATATTTAACTAATAGAATCTCTTTTAACGTGTATCCTTTTATTATGAATAAATACGCCAGTCCTAGGCGTGCCCCCGTGAAGGCTATTTGCGCAGATCGGACGGTGAGATACGTCAATGTGACAACTAAAAGCTGCAACTGCAGGCGAAAACAAACCAATTGAGGGATGAGACAACTTATATTGGTGGAATCATTGGAATTTATTCTCCTCTAAGGACCAAATGGATTATTTTTATGGTTTTGATAGTTTGCTGCTGTCACATTAAAACAAGTGATTATTTTTACAGAAACTTAAAGTTTCAAACAAGTGTACCATTTCAATGAAGAATTTAAGAATTGCAAAGAATTCGTGGTTAATATTTAGATGATGATTTCCGATAATAACGTCAAGGTCTTTGTATCTTTTTTGCAGATGCAAAACATTTTGGCACAAAAAAGTTACCACTGGCATACTACATTATTCTTACAAAGACTATTAAACTTACATAACCTTATTTAACGCGTGTAAACTCTTTTAAAGTGTGACCGTATAACAACAAAGCAAAAAATCAGTATTAAGTTGTTCTTCAATTTTTTAAACTTTACATTATAAGGAATTTTATAAACTCCAGAGAAACATATGTCACACGAAAAAATCTGGTAAATCCATAAAAACATGTGCTATTTTCATTACATATAAAATCGAGTCTTAGGAAATAATTTGGGTCAGCCTTTCCAAAAAAAGATCATATTCTATAACATTTAAAATTTTAAAAGGTTTTTAAAATGTTATTTTCGTTCGCCCTTGTAATGCGGTTTATACAATTTTTATGCATTCTACCTTAGTTTTCCGGTATACAATAAGTATATTTACCCATATAAGCCGTCACAAATTTGCTTCTCTGATTTGGAGGAATCCACTTTGCCGTTAAATCATGCACAGCAGGCCAGCAGAAACCCTACGAAAAAGAATATTGTCTTCACAATCCTCAAACTAAAAATAAAATTAAAACTCACACATATTAATCCTTGAATAGCTCTTATCACTATCAAGTACAAACCGCTTTTGTAAGCACCAAATGGTATTGCAAAACAACACACTGCTCCCAAAAAATTACAAATCCCATAAACTTTTTTGGTTCCATATTTTGCAGCTAAGAGGCCACCAGGTATCTGGGTTACCCAGTGAAACCAGAAGAAACTCCCTAGGATGTTGTTTTGTTCTTTCTCATCCCAGTCGAATTGTTTAGACATAATGATCGGAGGAGGACTGAAGGATCTGTTCATGCTGACTGATTTTTCGAGGTAAGACAGAGTACTATTTACCTAAAAATGAAGGTCTTAATCAGTGAATTCTAAACAATCATAAAACAATGAGAAGTGCGTAGATTATACACCCATTGACCAAAAAATATATAAGAAGTTTAAATAATTCAACAAATGTTTTTCTCTAGAAATCGGAAGTTGATAAGTTAAGGTTACACATTCTAAGGTGGAAGTGTTCCAGCTTGATTTCTTATAATTTTCTATAACGTTAAACATACAGTTTTTCTGAAAATCAGAAAAATTTGTGCAAAAACCGGTAAAAATAAATGTAAATCTCAAATTTTCATCATAAATGTCTAATTTAAATTTCAAGATATGCCATAATAGTATATTGTACAGGGTGATTGTAACGGATTTTATTTTTAAGTAAGTTAAAGCCGGTTCTTTTTAGGGTTCCGTATATACAATATAGGGATACCCTTATAATATCACTCCGGATTTCTGCCTCTGTCACATCACTGCCATTTTCTTCTAAACTACTGGACGCAAGAGGTTAAAATTTGGTACCAATGTATAGTTTGGTGTCCTGATCAGAAGTACATATCGTAAATTAAAAAAAAAATTGATTTTAGGGCTACATCTGGGGGGAAAAACTAAAAAAATCGACCGTCCCCCCCTGATCTCCGAAACTACTGAGCCTAAAATTTTGAAAAAATAGGATATATAGAACGTTGCCCGAACTTTACAGGAAAAATAAGGAGAAACCATTAATATTAATTTTGGGGGGCAAATTATTGAATTAAATAAAAATTTAAAAATAAAAAAATTCAAACGCATCATGTAATATATCAAATGAAAGATCTCATTCTGAGGAACACAAATATATTTTTTTCATATTTTAAAAAAATATATTTAAAAATATATTAACGAAATTATATCAAAATTTACCCATTCCCCCTTATCTCCGAAACTATAAAACGTAAAGTTTTGAAAATAATTAGAGGTATAGGTCCTGAACTGAAGTATACTGAAAAAATAAGGAGAAACCTCTACTTTTAATTTTGGGGGGCAAATTACAGAATTAAATGGAAAATATAAAATTAATATTGTTTCTAACCCATTATATTATATATCAAATGAAAGGACGCATTACGACGAAAACAAATATATTTTTTTATATTTTTAAAATAAATTAATTAAAAGATATTAACAAAAATATTTAAAAAATTCCCATTCCCCCCCTTATCTCCGAAACCATAAACTGGAAAATTTTGAAAAAAATGGAGGTATCGCCCCTCACCTGAACTTTACTGGAAAAATAAGAACAAACCCCTAATATTTATTTTGGGGGGCAAATTATAGAATTAAATGGAAAATATAAAATTAAAATAGTTTCTAACCCATCATGTTATATATCAAATAAAAGGGCTCATTATGACGAAAACAAACATATTTTTTTTTATATTTTTAAAATAAATTAATTAAAAGATATTAACAAAAATATAAAAAAAATTAGAGTAAAATTATAGTTATAAAAAAAAATGGAATTTTGATATAGGGTAGACCCCTCATCTGAAAATCTTTACTGGAAAAATAAATAAAAATACAAATATATTTTTATTTATCAGGGTTTTTTTAATAAAAAGTCAATGTGTGGAAAATCAAAATGTATATTTTTTATAAATTTAAAACGCTTCCTTTAAAAGATATTAGGGTAAATATAAGAAAATGCACTCATTCCCTGCTTGTCTGAAACTGGAATATTAGAATCTTGAAGGTGGTACGGAGCCCTAAGTATGCGAGTCCAACTCGCACTTGACCAAATTATTTAAATATAAATTATAAATTTTAACGTGATGCAAAATTTCGGTACGTGAACAAATCTAGTCTCACGAAATGTTTTTGGATTTGAACCAAAATATAATGGAGAACTTAGTTAAGTAAACTTCAAGAAAAAAAATCTGGTTTCTACCTCACAAAAAAAGATATTTTCATATAGAAATTTTATCGATGACTTGCCAATAAAAGATTTTGTTTTGTCAAATATCTTTTACGTCACGCAAGAAGGTTTCTCTCCATTAATCGACGACTGGAAGACGGAACATCGAAAGTAAGTTCCGAAGTCGCGAACCAATTGATAAATGAAATGTTGTCTGGCTGTCTGGCATACCAAACAGTCGGTAGAAATTCTTATCCTTCCTAATGCCAAGGCGTGGGAGAAGACAAAGGTGAACGATCCATCTTTACTTCGGATAATTTGGCATTAAATTACATCCAAGACCTTATAATTGAGTTATGAGTTATGAAGAAACTTCGTCTGATGAAAAGCCCTTTTGCATATCTTAGTTTGGCAGTTGTTTTAACAAGAAACCTTGTTTGTTTCTGTTAGGGTATCCTACGTAAACAAAAACGTTTGTAAACTGATATTTTGAGTTAGTAGGCCACTTCGTAAAGATTTGTGGAGAAACATTTGTAGAAAAATGTGATATAATTAAATTAATTAGAAGCAACAGCGCATTTATAGACGATGTTCAAAAAGTCCGAGTACGGCTTTACTCAGTGAGAAAGCATTTTAGAGGAAAAAGTTAAATTTATAACGTTTAGTATTTTTCCCTGACTACCCAATGGACATGTCCACTTTGACCTTGACTATGACCTTGATGATCATATAAAGATCAAGTCGATTTTTTCAAAAGCGAACCCCATTTTTTATATCGGAATATCCAAATATGGCCTTGAACATTTTTTGACATGACCTTGATAGTCAGTGAAGATCAAATTGAGGTAAAGCATGGTTAGGGCACGAGCCACGAGGACTATGGGGGAATACGGTGAAAAATTAGTTTATGAGGTTGCTGATGACAAATCTGAGCATTTATTTAAAACTCATCAGATTTGTCATCCGCAACTTCATAAACTAATTTTTCATCGTATTCCCCCATAGTCCTCGTGGTTTGTGCCTTAACCATGCTTTACTTCAATTTGATCTTCACTGACTATCAAGGTCATGTCAAAAAATGGTCAAGGCCATATTTGAGGGTGAAATTTTTCGCTCTTTTCATTTCCGACATAAAAAAATGGGGTTCGCTTTTGAAAAAATTGACTTGACCTTTGTATGACCTTCATAGTCAAGGTCAAACTGGAATTTTTGGGGAAAAAGTTATGCATTTAACTTTTTCCTCTAAAATGCTTTCTCAGTGAATAAATCAGCCAAAATCGGACATTTTGAACACCGTGTTTGTTTTACTAGCTGTTATCCGCTAGTTCACCCATATATGTCGTGTAAAATGTAATTGAATTACTTTAAATGACCTTAACAACACTTGGTTTTATATTATTATACTTCCAGCTCCTTTCATCATAGAGAAATTGGTTCACTAATTTTTATTTAATAGTGGAATAAACAACCAAATGATTTGGTCAAGTGCGAGTTGGACTCGCATTCTAAGGGTTCCATACAACCTTTAAGATTTGATACAACATAGGTGAATCATAGTGTATATTTTTCAAATCTTCCAGTTTCTTACAAGCAGGGAATGCACGTTTTTTAACGGACTTCCAAAAAGGAGAAGACAGCTTGGGCAATTCTGATGATTTAAAAGGCATCATATTACGGAACAATACAGAAAGGTCCGATATAATTGTTTATAACATGAGATTTGCGTTTTTCCAGAAAATTAGGAAAAAAGTAAATGCGGACCTAGATTTCAGTGAATTTAAATGAATCTTCGCTGTTTTCTCTAAAACCGCTCAAGAAATTTGAATATTATAAACTGTATTCTACAAAGATATGTTCCAGCTTGATACCGTATATTTTTCTATAACGTAAAACGTATAACGTAAAACTTTTTCTGAAAATCGGAAAAATATATGAAAAAAACTGTAAACATCATGTTAAATGTCGAATTTTCATCATAAATATCATTAAAATAATTAACTGATACTACAATTGCAATTTCCACAAATTACGTTTTTTTGAAAACTGTCCGACGCGTTTCGACTAATGTCTTTGTCAAGGAACTAGACTAACTGGGTATTTCTTGAGGAAGTTGTATTTATATTCGAGAAGTGATATAATTACCAGGTACTTAGTTTTAAACAGGATTATTTAATTTTATTACAGGTAAAAGGATTAACTAAAGAGGTTTATTAATGGGGGATTATTTATTTCTGTCGGGTCGTTTAACAAATTACCGGTATTTTTAAGTTTATTAATCTCCAATGATTCTGAAAGATTTAATTTATTGCCTTTATTTTCTGAATGTAATAATTTAAAATTTTCGTCGAAAAAATGATTTTCTGTTACTAAATGTTCGGCATAATTGGAATCTGTTTTTTGATTAATGAAAGAATTACGGTGTTTATAGATACGTTTTTTACACGTTCTGCCGCTTTGGCCGATATAGGCTTTAGGCTTTATCATGTGGGTCATGCCCTAAAGCCTATATCGGCCAAAGCGGCAGAGCGTGTAAAAAACGTATCTATAAACACCGTAATTCTTTCATTAATCAAAAAACAGATTCCAATTATGCCGAACATTTAGTAACAGAAAATCATTTTTTCGACGAAAATTTTAAATTATTACATTCAGAAAATAAAGGCAATAAATTAAATCTTTCAGAATCATTGGAGATTAATAAACTTAAAAATACCGGTAATTTGTTAAACGACCCGACAGAAATAAATAATCCCCCATTAATAAACCTCTTTAGTTAATCCTTTTACCTGTAATAAAATTAAATAATCCTGTTTAAAACTAAGTACCTGGTAATTATATCACTTCTCGAATATAAATACAACTTCCTCAAGAAATACCCAGTGAGTCTAGTTCCTTGACAAAGACATTAGTCGAAACGTGTTGGACAGTGTTCAAAAAAAAATAAAAAATAAAAAATAAAAAAAAAACGTAATTTGTGGAAATTGCAATTGCAGTATCAGTTAATTATTATAATGAATTTCCAACAAGTATCGGCCGAATCAATTCAGTAATATCATTAAATGTCAAGATATGCCATGAAAGTATATCATACAGGGTGTTGGTAACCGTTTTCATTTTAATTCGTTCGAAGTAAGTTTTGTTTAAAGGCGAAGTTAAGTTAGGAGGATTATAGTCGCATGAAATTGCAGAAAATATTCCGTTAGTTTATCGAAATGAAAATTATTTGTTTCGGCGAACTCTTCTATATGGTATACTATTGTACTTGAGTGGGTGCGTGCATGTAATATTAGGTGCTACATAAGCAGTAGCATACATAGGATGGTTGAAATATAACCTGGAATTGGAATAGTTATACAGGGTGGTGCTAAAAATATTGTATTGGGTAGGTAGTTGCGTATACAAAGTATATTTTTGCGTTATAGGACCGAGAATAATTACAGTTATACAAAAGGCTTTAGTCTGAAGCAGTTGAATGTACAGGATGGTTGAAATATAATCTTAGGTTAGGTTAGGTATAATTACAGTTATACAAGGCGGTTTAAAAAAGTTATAGTTTGGAACATAAATAGTTGCTTAGGCAAGGTGTTTGAAGTAAGGGTGAGGTAAAATTATTGTTATTCAGGGTGTATCAAAATTTTTTTATATAAGCATAGGAAGTTAGGATATTTCAATTATAGGACGTAAAACGAGGTATAATTACAGATATGAGTTTAAAAATTTTTAGAAGAGTTTGCATATACCGGATGGTTCAAATAAATGGTAGAGTAAAATTATAGTCACAAAATGTGGTTCAAAAAGGTGAATTTTGTTATATCGAGTAGACCATGAGCAGGTGCATAAATGAAATACTAGACATATGGGGCGAAGTAAAATCATTGGTATACAGAAATAATTTAAACAATAGAAAAATAGAAAAAGTCAATACTGTGGAGAGGATTTATACTTATACAAGGTGGTCTTAAAGTTATTAGGACCGTTGTAATATTGTGTTGAGTTGAATCATAGTGGTACAGGGTGATTCAGAAAATGATAGACCAATAAGCTGAAGTCGGTTCTTTTTTAAATATAAATTATTTATAATTACCGCAATATCTTTTAAATTAAGCGTTTTAAATTTAGAAAAGAAATACACTTTTATTTCTCACACAGTTTTTTTATCTGCTACAAGATTCGCTTGATTTGTATAAAAACATTTATTTAATTTTCTAATTGGCCACAAAATTAGGATTTTGATTTTCGTTTTATTTCACCAATAAATTTTCAGTGCAGCCTTATATAATCTTTTGTCTTAATTTTAAGAAAATAAATGCGAGAATGGGTGAAATTGTAATAATAAATTATTAAATCATTTAAACAAATTATTTTAAGAATATAAATAAAATATATTTCTATTTTTATTATGATCCTTTTCATTTGATACATTATGTTACAAGGGCACTTTACAAAACAAAATTTAATTTTCTATTTGCACAATATAAATTATTAGAATTTGTGTCCTAATTTTCTTAATGGGGTGTATTTTGTATATTTTAACTTTTTAACAAATCATTTTAAAAATATGAAAAAATATACTTATATTCCTAATTGTTTTACATGAAATTTAATTTTTTATTTAATTCTGTAATTTGGACCCCAAACGTAATATCAGAGTTGTCTCTTTTTTGTGCTTGTAAAGTTCAAGTGAGGCCCTATATTTCAATTTTTTTTTTAATTTTAGGTCATGTAGTTTCTAAGATAAAGGGCAGAATAGTCGATATTTTATATTTCTGTTAATATCTTTTAAACAAATGATTTTAAAAATATGGAAAATATATATTTGTATTTCTCTGAATGAGTTCTTTCATATAATATATTACACGATGCGTTTAAAAAAAATTAATTTATTACTTTCCATTTAATTCTATAATGTACCCCCCAAAATTAATATTAGGGATTTCTTATTACTTATCCTATAAAATTCAAGTGAGTCCGAATGGTCATAATTTTCTTCAAAATTGTAGGTGGTATGGTTTCAGAAATAAAGGGTGAAATGGGTATCTATATATAAATAGGCAAAGACAAAACGATTAGGTACCATTTTCTCCTTTGTCTCTCAACCGGTTTTCTTCATTTTTGTTTTGTTTAGTAGCTACTAACGACCTTCAGTGCAGAATGCTAGTATTAATTTATAATATTTGTTCATTCATTAAATAAAATCTAATAAAAATTGATTATTTACGTCCAAACAACTGAATGTGCCGCCGCCACCAGACGGTCAAAACTCAAAACATTTAGTAATTATATAAGGGGGAGAGCGAGCGTTAGATTTATTCTTAGAGCATGTACTTCTGGAAGTGGCATGCAAGCGTTGTTATTGTTTTGTGATAAAATAGTCAATGTAGTAGAACGGTATTGATTTTTCGGACGCGTTGCAGTAACTTTCATATTAAATATTCTGTTTTTAATGTGGATTTAATTATTTGATTAATATATTTTTATCACAACCTTCCCGAAGGTGTTGTGTAAAAAATTGTCAGACAGCTGACAATAGAGAATGTATTAAATATTTAAGTTCTTCTAGGGTTGTTGGTCCTCTCTTTTCTTCAATATTCCTAAACTTGATTGAAACCGTAAATGACGAACACTTTTAGGTTGCAAAGAACAATCTTCCAATTATTATATCGAATATTTTGCCAGTAGAGGTTCTAGCCAAAAATTGGGGGGGGGGTCATTCATTTGTCAAAATTATTTCGAATACAGATTACATTTTTATTTGCTTTTTATTTCAATAGATTTTTTTCAATATGAGTGAACAATTTTGGTCATTACATCTACTTCTCCCATTTCTCCACAACTCTGTTTCTTATAAAAATATACTTTTTACAATTTCATGAAATAGGGTCGAATTTCGACCACTGGGCGACCACTAGTCTTTTTAAATATTTGCCACAGCACATGATGTTGTTTATGCATTGAAGACACAAAGGCGTACCTTGCCTGAATTTGAGGGTTAATTAATACGTTGATGTACATATAACACATTCTACTAATTTTCATTTCGGTTATTTGGCATCACTGATCCTAAATCGGTTACAATTTTGTTTATGAATCCCCTTATGTTTTTAGTGAAATTCTTGCATATCTAAATTTAATAATTCCTAAAGTTCATTTTGCGTCGCCCACTGTAACCTAAAGGTCACAAGACTTCCCTGACGCAAATTAATAAAAAGTTTTAAAAAAACCTAGAAAAGTGTTAAAAACGCCAAGCAAATGTAATTTCCCGTCAAATCCAAGCTGCCTGTTGTTTACTCTCCTTCTATGCGTGACATTTCTGCAGCCACCGAGCAGAGATTGAGAACGCAGCCCTTGTAAGACCCTAAGATTGGATAAATAAGTTAATGACTTTAATTCACGTTTTCATTAGTTCTAAATTAGTTAGCTTTATTTTAAAAGGAAGTTTGCTAAAGGCTGCTAGGAAATTTCCAAATGTCATGCAGATTAAGGTAGAACTCAAATTGGATTGTGGGAATTGGATGAAGATAAAAGTTGGAGAGGAGCCTGCCAAATTACCGTTTAATTTCGTTACTGAGGAGGGGGTAGAGGAGGAAAAATTAAACGGTGTTCATTGCGGTAACTTAAGAAACTCAGCAGTGGAGTCATTGAGATAATGAACAATTGTTGAAAAACAAAAACGAAGCGGTTGCAGTTGAATAGTAACTTATTTTCATATACCTCAACTTACAGGGTGCTTTACATAAAATAAAAATACTGTCTCAAATTATAAAGATAAACAAATAATTTGGTCAACTGCTAGTTAGACTGCCATACTAAGGGTTCCGTACCACCTTCAAGAGTATAATATTTCAGTTTCAGACGAGCCGGGAATGAGTGCATTTTCTTATATTTACCTTCATATCTTTTAAAGGAAGCGTTTTAAATTTATAAAAAATATACACTTTCATTTTACACACATAGACTTTTTATTTTATCTGCTTCATTTTTCGCTTGATTTTTATGAGAATATGTATTTAATTTTCTAATTTGGCCCCAAACATTAACATTAGAGTTTTATTTTACTAATAAACTTTCAGGGAAGCCTTTTATAATCTATTGTCTGAATTTGGAGGCTTTGTAGATTGGAAGATAAAGGGCCAAATAAGTCAAGTTTTAAATTATAAATAAATATATCTGTTATTCAAATTATTTAAAAAATACAAATAAAATATATTTTTCAAAATTTAAATAGTCTAGTTTCTAAAGTGGGAATTAAGTCCATATTTAATATTTTTGTTAATATCTTTTAAACAAATGATAAAAATATTATATATTCCTAATTCACATAATGGGTCTTTTATCCGAGATGATGCGTTTGAGAATTGAATTTTTATTTTCCACTTAATTGTATAATTTGTCCCTAAAATTACTATGGGGATTTTCTAATAATTTTTCTTATCAATTTCAAGTGAGCACCAGTACCCATAATTATTTTTAAAATTTTAGGTAGTATGGTTTCGGAAATAAAGCGAGAAATGATTTGTTATATCTTTATGTTAATATCTTGTAAACAATTATATTAAAAATATAAAAAATGTATATTTGTATTCCACATATTCCTTTCAATTGATGTATTGCATGATGCATTAAAAACATTTTTTTATTTTCTGTTTAATTCTATAATTTGGCCACAATATTAATATTGGGGATTTCTTCGTATTTTAAAATATTTATTAAAAAAAATAAAAAAATATATTAGTATTCGTCATAATGAGCCCTTTGATTTAATATATTACTTGATCTGTGAGAAACAATTATAATTTTTTATTTTCCATTTAATTCTATAATTTGCCCCCCAAAATGAATATTAGGGGTTTCTCCTTATTTATTCAGTAAAGTTCAGGTGAGGCCCTATACCTTTATTTTTTTTTAATTTTACAGCTTATGGTTTGTGGGATATGGGGGGATGGGTAAATTTTTTTATATGTTAGTTAATATCTTTTAATTAATTTATTTTAAAAATATGGAAAAAATATATTTGTTTAGTCATAATGAGCTCTTTCATTTGATATATAACATGATGCGTTAGAAACAATTTTAATTTTATATTTTCCATTTAAATCTGTAATTTGCCTCCCAAAATTAAAAGTAGAGGTTTCCCCTTATTTTTCTACTAAACCTCAGACCCTATACTTGTAATTTTTTTCAAAACTTTATATTTGATAGTTTCGGAGATAAGGGGAGAATGGGTAGATTTTGGTATCTTTTTAACTATTTTTTTTAATATGAAAAAAATATATTTGTGTTCCTCAGAATGGGACCTTTCATTTGATATATTACATGATGTGTTTGAATTTTTTTTTACTTATTCAGGGGGGAACGTTCGATTTTTTTAGTTTTTCCCCCCAGAAGTACCCCTAATATCAATTTTTTTTCTTTTACGATGTGTACTCCTGATCGAGTCACCAAACTATATATTGATATCAAATTTCAACCACTTCTGTCCAGTAGTTTAGGAAAAAATTGCTGTGATGTGACAGAGGCAGAAATCCGGAGTGATATTATAAGGGTATCCGTATATTGTATACACGGTACCCTAACAATATGGTTTAAACATTAAAATTATATCTTGAATTTTACTTTCAAGATATTTGAACAACAGTATGCCATCTGCGCAAATTGTTTTGTAACGCTCTATTCTTCTGACAGCCTCCGAGTGGCTAGTTTTAGCGGCTTCGCCAGATTTGTTCTATGTAAGATAGTCCCATCATGTTTCACACCAATTAATTTTGTGATTCAGTCAATAGTCTTAAACTTATGAGGGAAAAAGGTCTATTATTGAATCTAAAGCGTTGTATCTGAGACGCACACATAAGAAAATATATCAGTATGAGTGGAATGCTACAACTAGACTTTATGTCGGCCCTTCTTTGACCTATAAATACTCATATAATTTAGTTTCTGGGTAAGAAACACGAACTAGAGTATATACTAAGAGTGTCTTCGTTTGTAGAAAATCCAGAAATTCTAGAAAATAAAGAATTATAACATCCAATTAATAGGCAATACCACCACAAAATTTGGTTTTCGTGCTAACAAACGTTGTACTTCTCTGTTTGACATATTTTAAATTAGAGACTTGACGCTTATGTCAGAACATCACAAAAAATGTAACATTGCTAACTGTGGTCACCAATTACATAGTTGTCATGAAGATGCTTTGATATTGCAATAAATTTCGTCGGTTCAAAATTAATTTTTAATACTTATATTCACATTCACTTTCGATTTCTTTATTTACACAAAAATAATAAACTATTTATTTACTACAGCTGATTTCTGTCAATGCAATATTAACTGAACAAATTAACTGAAATGTACAACTGTCCTTTTAGAATTAGCATGGAATTTCCCTGTATTTTTCGTTGGTCATCTCGTTGTTGTCGGAGAGTTCTTTAAAAAGTTTCTCGAGGTCTAAGCTTTTTGTCCCATCGAATATTCCGGACAGTCGGTTGTGCTTTTATGTTTTTTTTTGTCGAAATGAGTAATTCCTAAGGTTTGTTAATTTTTCCATGGGCGGAAATATTTTAAAAAATATCTACTTAAATAATGTTCCTATAGCTTAATCTGTTATAATTAAAGATCCCCGGCATAACAATTTTTCGTTTCGAAATAATACACTAATACACTAATGGATGATTTTATGCGATTTCACTAGACTGTAAGCCCCGTAATATAACTTTATTTCAAAAAGAAACTGACTTTAAATGAATAAAAATTATAACGGTTACAAACACCCTCTACGATATACTTTTATTATATATCTTGACATTTAGATTGATAGTTACCTTTTTTGCAGATATTTTTTTGATTTTCAGAAAAACTGTAAGTTGTTTTCTGAATGATAATTGTGGCATCTCTGGTTTTTATTTTTTCTGAGTTCTTTGCGAATAACACCACATAAACTTGAAAGTCTGTATATTTCAAAA
Source organism: Octodonta nipae (assembly GCA_034190945.1). NCBI lineage: Eukaryota > Metazoa > Arthropoda > Insecta > Coleoptera > Chrysomelidae > Octodonta > Octodonta nipae. The sequence continues at coordinate 117,945,589 of CM067221.1, forward strand.
GTCCAAACGTTTCAGGGTCTAAATCAGACCCCGTTTTCAATGGTATTAACACAAAATGAACAAGAAATTAAAAGAATTCGCAATGACAACTATCGTAATCACAATTTGACAAACATTAATGTCAAATGGTGCTAGCGGACCTGCAGCACACCGTGATAAACACAGTTTGAGGGTGCAGGTGTGGACTAAAGTAGTTCGACACCTTAAACAGCCGTTGTCTACCTTCCCAAGCTGCAAGGTTGAATGATCGTACGACCGACTAACGAAGACCGCCATCCAACTCAGGGGTAAATTCTAGTTTTGCGATTGCCCGTGCGTGGCCAACCCAAAATGAAAAGCCACCGGCAACCTCACCCAGGGGGCCTCCTCTCCAGTCGCACTATCAATTTTGGAATCTTACGAACACCCCATTTCTTTCAAGATATCCACGCCAATGAGTGACACGTCCGACTCCCTACAAGTCTCCCTCTGTTACTTTTCTGGACGAGACTGACCTCCGTTTGGGGGTGCCTCTACTTGCGGGACGCTTTGGTCCAGTTTTAGGAGTAATAGGCAAGAGGTCGGCAAGGGGTACTCGTCTCGAATACTAGGTCGCGCCCATACAGGGCCATAATCCGACATCTCAAGCGACTGTCCCACTTTTACACGCCAGGTGGTCTCGTTGCCACAATCCTAAAGGAAGGCAAGTCTGACTGCTACTTGTATTAAGGCTTATCAAGTCGACCTTCTTCCCTTTGACTCAATTCCGAAGGATAGTATGTCCGGACAACTACTTGTTTCAAGTTTTGACAAGTCACAGTCGGGGGCTGGGGCCTTCTCCTTTCCTAGTTACTAAGGGGCATCGCCTTGGCGGCACAAACGAGGTCTGGAATCGACTGCTATGACTCCAAAAGTGTTATGGGTAGCCACAGGGAAGTGAATTATACTATACTATCCTTAGATCTATGTCAACAAGCCCACAACCCATGCATTACAGAAGGAAATTAAACGCTGCATCAACGAAATTCAGCCACATTAATACAGAATAGTCATGGAAGATTTCAACAAAAATTGCCATACAGGCCTTTTGCCCGACTTATTATTCCATCAATAACCCTATTCTATCTAATCTAATCTAATACTATAATACGAGCAATGTTTGTATATACAGGTATGGAAAACGTTTGACTGGGGTCGGAGAATGCTAACGTTAAACAAGGACGGAACTGCTACTATATGCATGAGACGAGGATTGTCGTTTTAAGTACGTCTGTTTCTCGAGCATCAATCGTGCATCGATCGTCACAGTCACATTGCGACCGTCCGCTATTACGCCAGAACGAAAACATAACATTTTTTCTGTTTTAAAAATGAAATAAAATAGATACTCTTAAAAATAAAATAAATAGTAACTGTTAAAAAAATTGTCAATAAGAAATTAATCATTAACCTTATAATTATTTACAACATATCGTATGTTGCGTCACACCGACTTCATTCTCCTGGTGCGTATTGCGTTGATTGATTCAAAATCGCATGGGATTCTACCCGACCCCAGAGAACGAATTTGGGAAACGGCTCTAACGATTTCCATGAAACTTTCCCATTTGGAAGTTTTGATGGATAGATTTGACAATCAAGGCGGCTGCTTTGTAATTTCAAGGCGTTCAATACAGGGTAATTTGGTAAACTACGTAAGAGTGACTCCTGGGGCCTGTTTCATAATGAACATGTAACTTGTAGAATTTCGTTTCGAAATTCAAAAAAAAATTATTCTACAAGTTACAACTTAGAAAATCCAAAATATTAGTATTTTCAATTTGCAAGTCGGGTACATGTCGAATACTAATATTTTGGATATTACAATTTGTAACTTGTAGAATAATTTTGTTGAATGAAGAAACGAAATTTGACAAGTTATTAAACTACAAGTTACAAATTGATTACGAAACAGGCCCCTGTTGTAAAAATTCTTTTAACAAGAGTGATGTGGTGACCTATTTGAGAGTGAAACTTTTTTTAAACATTCTTCCAATAAAAATTGTGCTTGTATGTTCCGAACATGTAACTATTTTATGCCTCCGTAATATTTTCCTAGCTTTATATTTTTATACCTAGACCTTTCAAGTGTTCAAAATTAGCACGGTAGGCAATTTTTTGATAAGTAAGATCTCATGATTTCGCATATAATATGAATTGGTGGTGTAAAATTATAATTATATAGGGTCTTTCAAAATATGTTAGATGGTCCGTAAGAGTTTCTATGCAGGATATGGTTAAAATATAGCGTCAAATGGAATTATACTATTGTTAGAAAAAAAGTGAGAAAAAATAATTTTATAGGGTACCCCATAAGCAGTTGGATATTAACGATAGCTGACATACATGGCGAAGTAAAAGTATTGTATGCAGGATCGCTAAAAAAATGTTTATAGAATGTTATACCTATGGGATAGCTTATTAGCATTTGCATTTACAGGGTGGTTGCAATATGAGATGTACTGGAATTATAATATTGTATTTGTATGTTCCGAACATGTATTTTATGCCTTCGTCATGTTTTCCTAGCATTACATGTTTATAGCTAGACGTTTCAAGTTTTCAAGGTGAAAAAATTGGAATGGTAGGCAATTTTTAGATTATTACTTAAAAACAACAAACACTTGTTTAAATTTTCACTTTTTATTTCTTCAAATTTGACATATGTTTCGCCAAGTCTGGCCTCATCAGATATTGTAAATACAATGAATGCTAAACTTATATTTCATACAAAGGAACAACAGGTAAGGTAATAAAATGATTAAAAGGTTTTAATTATGGGGAATTTCGGAAGAAGTGGGCTGGATATAGGTCAGTTAAATTATACATTTATGAAATTGTTTACAATAGATGTTAATAATAGAAAGTAATATTATTTAAAGATGTATTTTAAGATTGAGTAATGGAGATGAATTGGTATCAGTTTGGTCGTTTAATAGATTAGGAGAATTTTTGTTTTTATTAATTTCTAGTGATTCAAGCAGATATAATTTTTTACTTTTGTAAAATTTTAAATCATTTTATTACCTTACCTGTTGTTCCTTTGTATGAAATATAAGTTTAGCATTCATTGTATTTACAATATCTGATGAGGCCAGACTTGGCGAAACATATGTCAAATTTGAAGAAATAAAAAGTGAAAATTTAAACAAGTGTTTGTTGTTTTTAAGTAATCTTAAAAATGAATTTTCATCAAGTGAAGACTGAAACAATCATCAATTTTTAGATGAGTAAGATCTCATGATTTCGCATGCTAGTTTGATGCATATAATATGAATTGGTGGAGTAAAATTATAATTATACAGGGTTTAACAAAATATGTTAGATGGTCCATAAGAGTTGCTATGCAGGATGGTTAAAATATAGCGAGAAAAAATAACAACATACAGGGCGGAGTAAAAGTATTGTTATGCAGGTCGCTAAAAAAATGTTAATAGAATGTTTTACCTATAGATTAGCTTATTAGCATTTGCATTTATAGGGTGGTTGCAATATAGGATGTACTGGAATTATAATTATATATGGTGGTTCAAAAAGAATTAGATTAGGTGGCCATAAACAAATGCATATTCAGGGTAGTTAAAACATATGGTGGTGTGAAATTATAGTTATACAGTTTGATTTAAAATATGTTATATTTGAAAGCCTGTAAAAAGTTGCATATATAGGGTGGAGCGGAATTATAGTTATACAAAGTGTTTACAAAAATGTTACAATATAAATAAAAGAATTTGGAAACAAAAGTGTTTGTAGAATGGTCAAAAGCGGTTGCATATGCAGGGTTGTTGGAATATGGAATCGAGTGGAAGTGTAGCGTGATTAAAAAAATGTTATAAAAAAATGTTTGGATGGGTTTTTCATAAGAAGTTGTACATATAGGGTGGTTGAAATATAGGGGGGAGTTGAATTGTAGTAACACCATGTAAATAAGAAATGTAAGTAAAAAAATATTATGTTAGGGGAGTTTAAATTAGTTTACATAGCAAATGTCCGATTATTTGGAAATATGTACGTTTATGATAAAACCTTGAATCTACGAGTGAAGCTCGGTCACCAAGGTACTGTACTTAATGATTCAATAAAACAATAACAATTTAAAGACCAAAAAATGTGTTTTCTATTTAATTCAAATCGTGTGTTAATTGTGGGAAACCCTCTATTGGCAAGCCAAATATAATAATCGTAGAGAAATTGTAATCTTACCTTAGATATTGTTTCGTTGGTCAAAGTTTGCGGCATCCTTCCAATGTACTCTTCATCTGTACAAGCACCACCAAGTCTGACGCCGCCTTTGGTTTTTGGCATCACCATTGATACAAGGGCGATATTTAAATTTGTCCTTACCATATAGTTTACGGCCATACCGGTAAACACTAAGTACCATAGTACTGATCTTACGGAGCAGCATTGTTTGGGTTCTAGAAACAAACAATGACGCACATATGAGTCTAATTAAGTATCAATTTTTCAAATTCAATATTATTTGAGTAGATTTTCGTTATTTATAAGCTTTTGAACATAAAATAATAAATTATGAGTACAATTATGACATTGATCAATCACTACATATTCTACTCTTTAATGGTTTCATTGAGAAGTAACACCAAAAGCTGTGTTTTAAAAATCCAAACTTTTCAAGTTCTTGAATGTCTAAGTGCTTCTTGGGAAATAACACCACAGTTTAAAGAAAATTGCTGTATATACCAAACGTTTTGGGGTCTAGATCAGACCCCGTTGTCATTGGATAAGAAACTATGGATTAAAAAAGGCAATTAATTAATTAAAATATTTGACAATACGTATTATTTGATTTTTGACGTAACTAAGTGAATTTTATTTGTAATATACAGGGTAGCACAGAAATTTCTAAAGATCATATAATCGTAAAGTTCCTTTCAAATTGGAAGAATTTGGAAGGGATATCTTCAGAATATTATGTAGCGCTCCTAGGTGCGACTTTGTTATAAGATAGTGCCTTCGCCAAAAATGCGACCAAAGAGCTTTGTTGATTCAGTGATCCCATTAAAATCATAACGGAACACCTAGGAAGAACCTTATGAACTATCCCAATATTGGGTTGTTCACAAGGACATGACCATTAGCAATTTCTTCCTTAATCATCGGCAACCAGGAAGGACTGAAGTCTACGGAGGTAGTAGCGATACAATCGTTTTCATTTAACAAAATTAAAGCAGACTCTTTTAGTTTTCTTTTGGTGTTGTGTTCTTCTTTGTGTAATATAACTGAATTTTGAAACTGTATTTTATGACCAAGGTCCCAAGCATGTTCACAAATTTTGGATTTATCAAATTGCCGTTTTTTATGTAATTTTTGTGTTTGATTATTCGAACATTCAGAGATCTAGAGGTTTCTCCAATATAGAATTTATTACATTCACACGGGATTTTATAAATGCAATTCTAAGTTCTTATTCCGACTTCCTTATCAATGACATTAGAGTTTGAATAAATAAATTTAAAGTTATAAACAAATAGTAACATTATAGTTCAAACCTGATACCCTCTTACGATAAAATGACATAAATAGGTAAGTCATGTTTCTCTTTCGGAAATGTTAGTATCTCACTGTAAACTAAATGTTATAATACCCTTTATACGAAGAAGGATGTTGGAAAATAACGGCAATTTTGTCACTTTCTCATATTATTACAATTCTTCTATGGATTCACTACAAGTTTTTAGACTCAATGTAAATAATATATATTGAAATAGAAAAACGTAAAACAAACCTTAATAAACGGGACGATGCTCTACGCCTCCCACCCACTTGGAGAGTTGCACTAACAGACCGCTTTATTAGAATTAAAATAACATCTCCAGAACAAAGAACAAATGACGCGAATACTCTTCCTTGACCCAACAATATCGCAATGACAAGCGGAGTCATAACCCGTCAAAGGGCAAGAGCTCTGATAGGCCAGAGCGAACAAGACCACGCTTAGTGAGTAACAACATCAGTAATTCCGAAGAAGATGAGTGAGATCTCATTGAAACGTCGAAAAAGTGTCTTTTCTAAGACAAACAAGAGAAACACACGAGATTCCCGAGAACAGTCAATTACATTTCATACTCGTGAGAACATCAGAAGTAACATATATATATATATATATATATATATATGAACAAGGCTAGGTGATTGATTGGGTGTTGATGGGCGTGTCTACTTTGTTTAATCTGGCAATTACGCAGGGCCATGCTGTGCGAAGGCGAGAGCTGTCATCTCATCGGTTTAGACAGAGGGGTCTTTTTTCTATTTCTATTGCTTCGCGAATGGTAGATGTCAAAGGTAGTTAAGAGATACGATAGTCCTACTGTCGTCGAAGTTGATAAAGAGTCCTGATTGGATATTATGATGCGCGAAACAAGACACTCTATCAACCTCGAGGACAGTAGGACTATATCTCTTAACTTCCTTAGGGCATCTACCATTCGAGAAGCAATAGAAATAGAGAAAAGACCACTCTGTCTAAACTGACACGATGACAGCTCTCGCCTTCCCACAGCATGGACCTCCGTACTTGCCAGATTAAACAAAGCAGACACGCCCACCAACACCCAACCAATCACAACACAGCCTCTTCATCACGTGACATCCCCTTCTAACCCAGCGCTAACTATAAATAAAAGAAGCAGAGCAGACTCAAATTCAGTTCAGTTACCTACTGACTCTTGGGGAGTAGGCAGATTGAGGCCCCGAGTTTGATCTAGACTCTGAAACTCTTTTTCACTTTCGTCTCTGGTCGAGTATATAATAAATTCAGACGCGGTTCTCACCCGGAACCTAGCCTTGTTCATAGTAATGACCGAGGAAGCCTCATATATATATATATATATATATATATATATATATATATATATATATATATATATATATATATATATATATATATATGTATAGGTATACGATGGTCAAGTGGTGACTTCCACTAAATATTAATTTTTTTTTCAAATTTTTTTTCCAAACTATCATTAAAATATAATGAACGAAACAAAAAAATATCGAAATCGGTCAAGCCGTTTTTGAGTTTTGATTTATTTAATTGGCAAAGAACTTTTTTTTGATTTTCAGCAAATTTAGGTAATACATTATGAAAAAGATTATTAATTTATTTTATTTCCAGTATATTATATTTAGAAGTACCTATTATATATCTGATAAAGCTATATTTATAGCATTGTCATGTAGCATAAAATATTATGCCCCAATATAAAGATTGATATTGTTGGGAAACTTACAAACTAATACGATAAACTATCTTCAATTTAATCTTCTTAATCCGGGTCGTAGGTATAATAAATCTACACACTTTTCATCAATGACATACATTATTATTGTAAAGTCATTCCTACTATCTGCATTAGCATTCAGACTTAAATAAACACTGGGAAATATAGTAGGTTGCAGATATCTTTACGTGTCATAATAATCAACCCAATAACTCTTTAACTGACTTACTTGTTGTGCAAAAATATAGAGAGTGGAATAAATGTAAGGAAACCCCTGAACAACTCTTCTGGACTGCATTTTTTTGAACAATGTTAACGATAAAAGTACTAGTATTTTTCACTGGCTATCAAACGGTAATCTTGACATTGACCATGAATACTCTCTTCGAGGTGTCATTCCTTTGTAAGCAAGACATTATATATTATATAAAACATATATTGCTTCTGGTCAGGAAATCTTCATCAGTTGCGTTTCCCACAATTGAATGTCCTATCGAACACTTCTTTATGTATTTGATACATTTCGTTAAATTTGAAGACGCGAGATGTAAGACCGACATCTAGGATTTTCAAGAGAATTGGCAGACAGAGGTTCCGAATCTGGAGACGTTCCGTGTAATTACTGCTCTCCCTTAACTCCTAGGACAGAATGTCACGATAAAATTTTCAGGTTACTTCACCTGTCAAATTTAACGAAATGTGTAAAATACATAAAGAAGTGTTCGAGAGGACATTCAATTGTGGGAAGCGCAACTGATGAAGGTTCCCTGACTAGAAACAATATATGTTTTATATAATATATAATATATATTGTCTTGCGTACAATGGAATGACACTTCGAAGAGAGTATTCAATATTTCTCACAGGTGAAGTAACCTGAAAATTTTATCGTTACATTCTGTCCTAGGAGTTAAGGGAGAGTAGTAATTACACGGTACGGCTGCAGATTCGGAACCTCTGTGTGCTAATTCTCTCGAAAATCCTAGATGTCGGTCTTACACCTCGCGTCTTCAAATTGACCATGGACTTGACGGTCATATCAAAGTCAAAAGCCTTTTTCAAATGATACCTGCATTTTTATTCCAGTTTTGCATAGAGTGGAAAATTTTGCTTCCAAGATGACCTTGCCTTTGACCTAAACCACGCCAAAGGCAAAATGGGTTTTCACAAACGGGAACTCCCACTTTCCATTCTGGATTTTTAGGGGTGCAGTATTGGATTACCAAAAATGACCTTCAGTTGACCTTGACTATAAGTTTGGGGATCATACCAAAGTCAAATGCATTTTTACAAACGAGAAGCCCCAATTTTAATTCCAGATTCGTTAAGAGGGAAAAATATTAAGCCCAAAATCATCTTGACCATATTATTTTAAGATCTTTCAAGTTTAAAGTTTATATTTCATCAAATCTTCACTGTGATTGTCAAATATCATTGATAACGTAAGCGCGACTCACCTGATCTTAAATCCATTAATCATTTCTTTAGTTATTCATTAATTAATTAATAATCATAAACGTTTACCTTAACTGACCATCTATTACAATCATCAACGTGAAGGTCCTATTTGGACGTTCAGTACTGCGCCCCCTACAAACCCATCTGGAATGAAGAATGGGGGATCTCATTTGACAAAAAATGCATTTGACCGTCAACTTCATGGTCAAGGTCACTGTCACCATTAGATCGCCAGGGAAATCGTTAAAACTATTGTATTTAATATTTTTCAAAAAAGTCATTCCGGAAGTGTTAGTCAGGGGTTTTTATACTTCTGAACCACTCTGTATATATATACAGTGCATTCAAACAGTGTGGAACGCTATAGTAATGTGTGTTGATTATTTGGTGTTTTTCCACAATTTTTTGGACCTGGTTTTTTGGAAGTGGTCTGGGAGCCGATGAACAACAAATGTCTACGTATATCTGAAGTGTCATTCTTTTAAGATTTCCTGTGTGATGCATAAACGCTACTTTAACAAACGTATGGACAAAATAACTTCAAATGAGAACGGACGTTTTCGCGGCCAGAATCATAGCTGATTCTGCTTATTCCGGATTTGGACCCCGTCATTTTTTCGAATAATATTTTTATTTAAACTTTACGAAACTTTCCTGATCAGTTATAGCAATAACGGCTGCTAAAGAAAAAATCCATATGCTGACTAGAAAGATACATTTGAAAGAAAAAGATTTCGCAGCACACGCATGATTTTTTTAAGGATCATCAGAGACTGCATAGTTCAGAGGCAAGGAAAAGTTTCGTGTAGATACTTTAGTTCCCATAATTGACACATTAAATACACATTTAAAAAACGTTCGGCAGCACAACAAGAAATTGATAGTCGATTTAGTTTTCTTATCAGCTAACACCAATCGAATCTGGTAAGTTGACCAAAAAATGAAAAGAACTTGCAGAATTTTATCATGAAAACATTAATACATATGGGCTCAAATCAGAATGTTTTTATTTAAGCCAATATTTAAAAATCTTGGCAAAGCAATTAGCGGATATCTCAACCTTATATAACCTAATGAAATCAGATAAATTGCAATAAACTTTTCCAAGCGTAGAAATTGCTACAAGAATGTTCCTTGGCCTAATTGCAGCGGAGAGCGGTAATTTTCCCAACTTAAGAGAATAAAAAATGAATTGCGAATAACAATGTTACAAGAACGACTGAGTAATTTGTGCACAGAAAGTGATATCCTTCAAGAAATTGACTTTAAGATATAATAGAAGATTTTGATCATTAGACATCCCGAAAGAAACCGTTAAAAAAACCAGCAGCATTCTAATACAGGGTGAGTTTTTTTTAGGATCAGTATGGGGATCTCGGAAACTAGCGGAGATCAAGCAATTGTGAAATTGGGAAAGATTTGCAGTTTTACTGGCCAAAGTCATGGCTTACTAGATATTTTGAAAAAACGAAATTCTGTCGATTTAGTCAAATCCCTCTAGCTCCGCTGTTTTTGATTTTATAAAAAAAAGTGTAAATATCAAAATTGAAGGGAATTGTATCCGGAATATGATTGTCATGTCCTCGTTTGCGTGACAGCTCTTGTTTTCGAGATATGACACAAACTTATCTTTTTTTTGACCGGAAACCGTAGTTGGCTATGACTTCAAAAAATCGGACATTTTTAGCGCTTTTCAACGATATAATACTCGATATAGTTATTCATAAAGATAACGGAGTTATAGATGCTTTTCTTTCTTATTTTCACTTTTAACATAGGTAGCCATGAAAAACATTGTTTTCACTTTGACGTTTCCTCATTTGAGAGAAACTCCATTAATAATATTGAACTGACAGTCGATATTGACAAGTGTTCGTGATAAAATGGAATATTCTAACAAAGAAAAACTGAATATGGTGGAATGTTATATAATATGCCATAAAAATTCAGTTCGTGCAGCTGAGGAATACTTGCATAAATATTTTAATCATCGTCAACCTGATCTATGTACATTTAAGAGGCTTTACGATAGTTTACGTAGATATGGATCTTTTACTAAACCACCAAAGGAACGTAATCAAATTAATGAAGCAGCACAAATAAATGGTAAATCAAAATCGATCTACATCAACTCGTGAGATTGCGGCAGAAGCTGGCCCATCTCAACGAACTGTAGTTAAGGTATTGAAAGCGCACAAGTTCCACCCGTACAAACTTTCAGTTTCTCAAACTTTGCATGCTGGTGACGAACATCGACGTATTTTGTTTTGTACATGGTTTAGAGACATGTGCCTTGACAATCCATAGTTTCTATTAAAGGTGTTATGGTCAGATGAAACTAGATTTACTAACTGCGGTATGTTCAATAGATGCAATGAGCATATCTGGGCTACAGAAAACCCTTTCCATGTAGAACAAAGGCGACCCCAGATAAAATTTGGTTTTAATGTTTGTTGTGGTATCATAGGGTCTACTATTCTGGGGACCTATTATCTATGACGAATCACTTACTGGGGAGTGTTACTTGCATTTCTTGCAATACACTTTCCAATGTTGCATAATTTGAATTTGAGAACTCGTTTAGAATTTGAGTGGTTCCAACATGATGGAGCACCTGCTCATAACTAGTGATTAGTAAGACAAAACTTAGATAATATCTATCCAAACTCTTGGATAGGAAAAAATGGCCCACGCGAATGGCCGATTTGGCAGTTCTATTTATGTGGTGCGCTAAAAAACGAAGTATATAAAAGAAAGTATGAGACAGTTGGTGATCTAAGGGTATTACAAGCAATTGAAGGAATTGCTAGGCGGTCTGTGAGGTAAGCGGTAATGTCAATCTTAAAAGATGCAATTATTATGTACTTTAATTTCTTAAGGTTTTAGTAAGTACCTACTTATTTAGTTTTTTAGTTATATCTGACATACCTAATAAAAAAATGGTTCAATGTTTTTTGCAATAGTTATTAATAAATCAATCTATTTCATGGTTAACTACGTTAAAAGTGAAAATAAGAGAGAAAAGCATCCGTAACTCCGTTATTTTTAAAATAACTAAATCGAGTATTATATCGTTGAAAAACTCTAAAAATGTTCAGGTCATAGCAACTATGGTTTCCATTCAAAAAAAGATAAGTCATATCTCGAAGACGGGAGCTGTCACACAAACGATGACATGACAATCATATTCGGGATACTATTACCTTCAATTTTGATATTTACACTTTTTTTATAAAATCAAAAACAAAGGAGCTACAGGGATTTGACTAAATCCACAGAATTTTGTTTTTTCAAAATATCTAGTAAGCCATGACTTTTTACAAAAATCCGAAAGTGTCATTAAATTGGGCCCGTAAAACTGCAAATCTTTCCCAATTTAACCATTGCTCTATCTCCGCTAGTTTTCGAGATCCCCTTACTGATCATAAAAAAAAACTGAGGCCGTATAATTAATGAGATATTATATCATACTGTATTTGATTACCTATAATGAATGGTCATACTTAGTAAAATAGTGTAAGTATAATTCCAAACGGGCCCCAAATTCTTGTGTGCCCAAGGATCCCAGCCCAGTTTAAAACGGGGGTGTATCTACCTAAATAAAGACGTATTTTTCAAAGTATTGTTTTGTTCATTGTTTTCAAAAATTTTTCAAAAATTTTGAGGTTCGTTAATTTGTAAAAAATAAAAAAGGGAAAAGAAATAGATTTCACTTTTTTATTTTGAATGGGTAAATGATAAACATTTTGTCCGAATACCGTATATACGAACATAACTCGTAAAAAAAATATTTTGTGATCGCCAGTGCTAGTTATCAAAACTGTACAGTTTAAAAAATGTATTTACCTTCAATTCTAGTTCCTATTTTTTCCGTCATCATGTGGGAAGAACTTCTTCGCCGTAAACTAGCGCAAACCCGTGTATGTCACACAAAACCGAACACCGTAAGAACTTTTAATGTCGCAACTCATCACTGAGTATCTCTAATAATGTTAAAATAATCTCTTTCTGAACTACAACAATTATTTTTGTCGTGATAAGATTACGGTCTTTCTATTTCCATTATTTTGTCTCACGTTACTGACGGATGCCTTAATTGTCTTTTATTATTATAAATATTTATTGTTCACGATAAAACGGATTTATTGTGCCTACAGACTTATAACTGACGGCATCATTGGACGAGATCGTCACTAGCAAACAAAGGCTTAACTCGGGTTTCTTTATGAATGACAAACACAAATTGATACTTACCTACTTCTTTTGAGGGGATACCTTTCCACCAATTTTTTTAGTTAGATATGTCCTTTTAATATCAAATTTTATTAAATTGTTTCCAAAATATTTTTTGTTATCGTGAATTTTACTAGAATCTTAATTTACATTCATGGTTTAAGCAAACAATTTGTTCAAAGTTGGACTTACTTAAAGATTCCGTACACCCATGGAGATTTCTCATACGAGGGTGAATCAAATATGAACCGTACTTTTCTGTTTCTCGCCCTGTAGGTAATTCGAGTGGCGTGACGTCTCGATATATGTTAGGTAGGAATGTTAAGAAGAGGGGAGTTCGTCGGTTTGGCGAGGCGTAGTCGATGCGCTGTTAGTAGCATCATGTCAGAGCAAGAGGTGCATACGTCTGTTGCGCAACGTGTTGTTATCAAATTTTTGGCGCAGGAGGGCGTTAGACCGTCTGAAATTTTGCGTCGACTATCTGCACAGTTCGGCAATGAAACACTTTCAAGGACCCAATTGTACGACTGGCAGAAAAAGTTTTCAGATGGCCGAGAGACAGTGGAAAATGAGCCTCATGCACGCCGTCCCACGACAAGCATCAATGAGGCGAATGTCTACGCAATTCGTGAGCTGATTGAAGATGACCGCCATCTTACAGTATTGGCAATTGCTGAACACGTTGGAATATCATACGGGATTGCTCAATCAACCATTTCAGATGAGTCTAAGGGAAGATCAGAAAGCAAACCGTCTTGCGGTATGTGAAAGGCTGTTAGCAAGATATCGAGCAGAGGGGGATGAGTTTTTGAGACATATTGCCACCTGTGATGAGACATGGGTGTATCATTATACCCCGGAGTCCAAACGTGCAAGCATGGAGTGGCGAAAACCTGGAGAGGCAGCACCGCGGAAAGCCAAGAGCAGTCTTTCTGCAGGGAAAATTCTTGCAACAGTTTTTTGGGATTCGAAAGGCGTACTGCTGATCGATTTTCTACACGAACGCCGTACAATTAATGCTGAGTATTACTGCGAACTACTCCAACAAGTAAAACTTGCCTATCGGCAAAAGAGGTGGGATATGTCTATCCGAAGTGTGATTCTGTTGCATGACAACGCTCGGCCACATACAGCTGCATTGACTCAAGGAAAATTGAACACAATGCATTGGGAAACCCTTGAACTCGCGCCTTACAGTCCTGATTTGTCGCCATGTGACTACATGTTTGGGCCACTTAAAGAAGAACTGGGAGGCCACCACTTTGAGGACAACGAAGGTGTAGAAACTTTTGTGTGCAATTGGTTATCGACACGACCAGTTTCATTCTTTGAGAAAGGTATTACAAAACTTCCGATTCGGTGGGAAAAATGTATACATAAGAGAGGAGACTATGTAGAAAAATAATATGTATTAAAATTTGTATTGATCGTACCAATAAAATTTTTATAACAAAAGTCCGATTCATATTTGATTCACCCTCGTAATTATAGTATTGCCGAAATGGATAAGTTTGTCTTGTAATCGTTTTCAAAATTGTTTTGACCATAAAAGAAAACGGGTCAATTGTCTTACCTTCCTTAATATCTCTTAAACTATACTAATGAAAATCATTAAGAAATATTAGTATTCCCCATCCTTTTTGATAAGATCATAATTCTAATAGTCAGTAATCGTAAAATTGCTTTAAATATAAGAAAGTTAGCGGATTTGCTCGTATTTATTCTAATAATCCATTTACAAACATTAACTGAATTACGAAATGAAGGACTTTGTAATATCTATGCTAAACTTATGTCATTCAAACACAGGTTTTACTATATTAATAACTGGGACAGTTTATTCTCGCGAGACTCTAGACACGGCAAAATTTAAAAAACAGACAATTTACAATATATTTCCAACAAAAGTAAATCAGAAATAAATTCTATCTTAAGTTTGGAAAGTGAAGTTACTAAATTAAATATTCAGTTGTTTAAGAGGAAAAAAAAATATTTACTTGCAGAATTTCGTTATGGGGAAAAAACTGATAATTTTTTGTCATCATCGCTGTCAACTAGATCCTATATGTAAATAATATTTAATACTCTACTTTAACCAATTTGGCCGTCTATGAATAGAGCTACAAGTTGACTCTGTTTATACGGATTTCGCTAAAGCGTTTGATAGAGTTAACCATAGAATACTTTTGGCCAAACTTCAAGCTCTAGGATTTTATGGGCCACTTTCAGAGTGAAAAGAGTTATCTCTCAGACCGATACCATTATGTTAAAGTGGGGGGTATTATTTCCAGGATTATAAGTGTGCCTTCAGGAGTTCCACAGGGCTCTCACGCGGGACCATTTCTTTTTAATTTATTTATTAATGACATTGGCAAAATTATTAACCATTGTAATATCTTAATGTATGCTGACGATTTCAAACTGTTTAAAGAAATTGCAACTTGCAATGATCCTACGTTACTCCAATCCGATTTAAACTCTTTATTTACCTGGTGTATTAGTCATGATCTTGACCTGAATATCAATAAATGTTTTATTATTACTTTTGCAAAAATTTCACAACCTTTAATCATTTCATACGCTATTAATACACAAACGATACAGCGAGTAAGTGAAATTCGTGACCTTGGTGTCGTTTTCGATAATTCTCTGACTTTTCGTAGACACATTGATCTAGTTGTTTCCAAGAGTTACGAGGTTTTAGGTTTTATCAATCGTTCATCTAAAACATTTTCTCATAATACGATTCGTTTATTATATTGTTCACTAGTACGATCTATTCTGGAGTACTGTTCCGTCATATGGAACCCCCACTATAACACACATATAGCTAATATTGAGAAAGTTCAAAATAAATTTCTTCCTATAGTAGCATTTAAAATGGGTTTGAGCAGGGACAATTATCAATATAGTGATATTTTATTACAAATGTATTTATAATCTTTGCAAAATCTTCGTAACATAGCTGATATTTGTTTTCTATACAAGTTGTTGTCAGGTGAACTTGACTGCCCTTCCTTACTAGACAGAATATCCTTGAATACGACAATGAGAACTCGTTCTTCAGAACTCTTCAATGTTTGATTTCATAGAACTAACTATGGATTTTGCTCAGCAATGACTAGGTTATTGCGTACAGGCAATCAGAACTCCTCACATATCGATCTGTTTTAGAACTCCATCAAGGTAATCAAGTGCTCGTTGTACTATAATATTTAATGCTGCCGTTTGTTTTGTTTTTGTTTTGTTCGCGACTACATGTATCTTAATTATAATTTTAATTTTAAGTAACTATATTTTATTTTGTATTTTGTATAAACTTAGATTTATATGTTTTTTGTGTGTTTTGTGTTTTTAGATTTAGTTTTAGTTTTAATCTTATTTTCTTTAAATTTTTAGTTTTGTGTATTTTATGTAAATGGGGTTACCCGTATATAAGAATAAATAAATAAATAAATAAATAAATATTACGTCAGTCAAATGACGTATTACAATTGCTTACATCATTAGAAAAACTACTTCGTACATCCACACAAAACTATCAATCCTTGGTTAACTATGACATTCTTATTACCTACAATCATCATAAACACAAATTTGAGATTATTGGGGATTATTGTAACAGACAAAAGAGTGCCCAAGCTATGGAAATGGCTCTCTACTTACTTATACATTTTTATACCAATCCTACCTTATCAAGTGATAGAGAAATGTTAGTACAAATTGAAATGGTCTCTCTTACATTTATAGACAAGAACAGACTATGGATAAAGTGTGTGAGAAATTACAATAGATAAAACAAATAAGTGAGAAAAAAATCTGTCATAACAAGGAGATTCGCCATTTATAATTTCACTGTCAACAGTCATAAATTTTAGAATAATGCTGAAACTATCAAAATATCTCAAAGCATAAAAATGTCTTTAATGAAAGTAAATGATGAAAAAACTCAAAAGACAAATGGCAAAATCATAAAATACGAGAGAAAACAAAAGAATCACGAAATCCTAAAATATCAAAAATGATATAAATCTAAAATCTTATTTTGAACATTCAAAAATGTAAAATGTTAAATAATGCTAAGAATGTCTAAGTACTTCTTGGGAAATAACACAACCAATTCCAAACGTTTCGGGGTCTAGGTCAGAATGTATTAAATTCTATATTGGAGAAACTTCTAGACCTCTAAATGTTCGAATAAACGAACACAAAAATTACATAAAAAACGACAATTTGAAAAATCCAAAATTTGTGAACATGCTTGGGGCCTTGGTTATAAAATTCAGTTATATTACACAAAGAAGAACACAACACCAAAACCAAACTAAAAGAGTCTGCTTTAATTTTGTAAAATGAAAACGATTGTATCGCTACTACCTCCGCAGAATTCAGTCGTTCCTGGTTGCCGATGATTAAGGAAGAAATTGCTAATGGTCATGTCCTTGTGAACAACCCAATATCGGGATACTTCATAAGGTTTTCCCTAGGTTTTCCCTTATGGTTTTAATGGGATCACTGAATCAACAAAATTCTTTGGTAGCATTTTTGCCGAATTTATGGCAAAGTCGCACCTAGGAGCGCCACATAAAATTCTGAAGATATCCCTTTCAAATTCTTCCAATTTGAAAGGAACTTTATGATTGTATGATCTTTAGAAGTTTCTTACCCTGTATATTACAAATAAAATTCTCTTAGTTACGTCAGAATTCAAATAATACATATTGTCAAATATTTTAATTTACATCTTAGAATTGTTATTTTTTTATCCAAGTTTCTTAACCATTGACAACGGGGTCTGACCTAGACCCCACAAACGTTTGGAATGTACAGAAATTTTCTTAACTGTGGTATTATTTCCCAAGAAGTACTTAGACATTAAAAAATATGCCACAAATATCATTCAGGAAACAATGCTAAGTATGTCAGAAATGTCAGAAATACAAAAAATGACAAAAATGTCAATAATGTCAAACACGTAAAAATTGTTAAAAATGTCGTAAATGTCAAATTTTTAAAAATGTTAAATACTAAAAATTGTTGAAAATGTAAAAAATTTCAAATGTCAAAAATACAAAACGTAATAATAATGTCAAAAATTGTCAAAATCGTATAATCCGTCAAAAATAGCAGAAATGCAAAAAATGTCAATAATGCCACAAAAGTAACAAATATTAAAAATATCAAAACTGTCAAAAATCAAAAATCTCAAAAATGTAAAATGTCAAAAAACACCAAAAACCTCTAAGAAGTAAAAAAAATGGCCAAAAATACCTAAAAAGGCCGTACTGTCAAAAGTTCTAAAAATATTAGAAATCTCACACATGTGGAAAATCTCAGAAATGTCAAAAATGTTCTAAAAATCTAGATGTGACAGTACCAAATAATAAAAAAATCCAAGATCAAATTGTCAAATACAAATATTTGCCTACCTTTTGCAGTTTTACTGGCACAATTTAATGACACTTTCGAATTTTTGTAAAAAGTCATGGCTTACTAGATATTTTGAATAAACGAAATTCTATCGATTTAGTCAAATCCCTCTAGCTCCTTTGTTTTTGATTTTATAAAAAAAGAGTAAATATCAAAATTGAAGGGAATTGTATCCCGAATATGATTGTCATGTCCTCGTTTGCGTGACATCTCTCGCTTTCGAGATATGACACAAACTTATCTTTTTTTGAATGGAAGCCATAGTTGGCTATGACCTTAAAAAATTGGACATTTTTAGAGCTTTTCAACGATATAATACTCGATATAGTTATTCATAAAAATAAATGAGTTATGGATGCTTTTCTCTCTTATTTTCACTTTTAACGTAGGTAGCCATGAAAAAGATTGTTTTCACTTTGACGTTTCCGCATTTGGGAGTAATTACATTAGTACTGCTGAAGTGAGAGTCGATATTGACAAGTTTTCGTGATAAAATGGAATATTCTAACGAAGAAAAACTGAATATGGTGGAATATTATATAATATGCCAAAAAAATTCAGTTCGTGCAGCTGAGGAATAGATATTTTAATCGTCGTTAACCTGCTCTATGTACATTCAAGAGGCTTTACGATAGTTTACGCAGATATGGATCTTTTACTAAACGAGAGCTGTCACGCAAACGAGGACATGACAATCATATTCGGGATACCATTCTCTTTAATTTTGATATTTACACTTTTTTATAAAATTAAAAACAAAGGAGCTAGAGGGAGTTGACTAAATCGACAGATTTTCGTTTATTCAAAATATCTAGTAAGCCATGACTTTTTACAAAAATCCGAAAGTGTCATTAAATTTGGCCAGTAAAACTGCAAATCTTTCCCAATTTACCCATTGCTCTATCTCCACTAGTTTCTGAGATCCCCATACTGATCATCAAAAAAAACTAACCCTGTATATTAACTCTTTTTGGATTACTCTATTTTATTTATTTTTTAAGAATAAAGCAATAACTAAAATATAACTGTATGAAAATCGATATATAAAATATTTGAAAATGTTCCATTTCTTTTATGTTTCTTAGATACATGTGCGCGAAAAGAAAAACTTTTCAGTTGCGCCTGATATGAAGTTAAACATCAACATAATTTGTCTTTCGTAAATATCTCCGAATTATCCCAGCACATTAATATAACAGAAAATAACCAGCAGAACTAATTACACATAAATTTTCCCAGACATATAGAATCACGAATCTACTAATTGCTTTTGATTCGACTTCACGTGTAACCTAGTTTCTCACCTATAACATACATCCAGAGTACCTGAAATATTAACACCCTTAGAAGCAAATGCACGTCATTTAGATCACGGAACTAAACGGTTAAGTACACAGCCGAGTAAATATATATATAGTCGTTGGAGATCTCAAATTCAAACGTTCATAATCAAACACACGTGTAGGTGTTCTGTTACCCGACAAGTAGTTTGACACTGTGCAAAATATTCGGTAGACGTTTGCCGAAACGTCTTGTAAGTTGAATTACACTCGTGCTCCATAACAATGGCTGACAAATAATTTTGATGCAAAACTGACATTCGTATGTTTGGTGTAAAGGATGTATGTCGTTTAAGACACTGAGGTATTGGGTGTGAGTTTAAGTTTAATATTGTGGTGTTTCGGTGACAAAAGTGTTACTTCTGACAAGACAGCAAACTTTCATCCCTAAATTTAGGGGTATTTATATATTTCTGGGAAGCTTACGAGTGTCAGAATAGTAGCTGAAAAATTATTTAAACTAATATCACGTATTGTGTCTATAAACTCACGAGATTTAACATGTTTTTGAAATACAAGGTGTAACAAAAGTACCGGTAACCCCCCCCCCCCCCGTAACTTCCTATGATCGTATTTTCCGAGAAAACGTTCTAGACAAAAGTTATTCAGATTTGACTTAAAAATTCAGTGGTGCCCTTGTCCTTGACCCTAAAGTCATTTTTGAAGAATATCTCAAGGCCAACTTTCTGTTTTTAAATAGAAACCCGTATTTTTTATTCCGGAATCAGAAAGAGGGGACAATTATACATTCAAGCATGTATTGTATTGTCACTTATTCGTATATTCTCTATACGCTTTTCTCTATACGCAATCATAGGACGTGCTGTGTAGTTTTGTTTTGTTGTTGGAGCCCCACTGAAAAGTTTTTTTTTGTAGTTTATTTTGTTTTCTTTTCACTTACTTTTTAAATATTTTGTCTCTTGTTTTTATTTTATTTTTTAGTTTTGTATGAATCAATTGCTCTTTAAAGAGTTTGAAGCCAGTTCGTAGATATTTTATATAATTTTCGATCTCTTAAGCATATGATATTACCCACAGCAAAAATAATTTGGTCAAGTGAGAGTTGGACTCGCATACTAAGGGTTCCGTACCACCTTCAAGATTCTAATATTTCAGTTTCAGACAAGCAGGGAATGAGTGCATTTTTTCAAATTTACCATAATATCTTTTAAACGAAGCGTTTTAAATTTATAAAAAATATACACTTTCATTTATCACACAAAGACTTTTTATTTTATCTGCTTCAGGATTCGCCTGATTTTTATAAGAATGATATGTATTTAATTGTTCTAATTTGGCCCCCAAAAATTAACATTAGAGTTTTATTTTACTAATAAACTTTCAGGGAAGACTTTTATAATCTACTGACTGAATTTTGAGGCTCTGTAGAATGGAAGATATAGTCCAAAATAGGTCAAGTTTTAAATTATAAATTATTAAATATATTATTCAAATTATTTAAAAATACAAATAAAATATATATTTCAAAATTTAAATAGTGTAGTTTCTAAAGTGGGAATTAAGTCGATGTTTAATATTTTTGTTAATACTTTTAAACACATGATTTAAAAATATGATATATTTGTAATTCACATAATGAGCCTTTTATCTGACATGATGAGTTTGAAAATTGAATTTTTATTTTCCACTTAATTGTATAATTTCTTCCTAAAATTACTATGGGGGTTTTCTAATAATTTTTCTATTAAATTTCAAGTGAGCACCAGTTATAATTTGGCCCCCAATATTAATATTAGGGATTTCTTCGTATTTTTTCTGTAAACAAAAAAATTTAAGTTTTATAGTTTGGGGAATAAATATATTTTAAAATATTAAAAAAAAATTAGTATTCGTCATAAGGAGCCCTTTGATTTGATATATTACTTGATTGGTTAGAAACAATTATAATTTTTTATTTTCCATTTAATTCTATAATTTGCCCTCTAAAATGAATATTAGGGGTTTCTCCTTATTTATCCAGTAAAGTGAGGCGCTATACCTGTAATTTTTTATAAAATTTTACAGCTTATGGTTTCTGAGATAAGGGGGGATGGGTAAATTTTTTTTATATTATTGTTAACATCTTTTAATTAATATATTTTAAAAATATGGAAAAATATATTTGTATTCGTCATAATGAGCCCTTTCATTTGATAAATAACATGATGGGTTAGAAACAATTTTAATTTCATATTTTACATTTAATTCTGTAATTTGCCCCCCAAAATTAAAAGTAGAGGTTTCCCTTTATTTTTCCAGTAAACTTTAGGACAGACCCTATACCTCTATTTTTTTCACAGCTTTACGTTTTATAGTTTTGGAGTTAAGGGGGGTGGGATGGGTAAATTTTTGGTATATTTTCTTTAATATCTTTTTAATATTTTTTTTTTATTTGAAAAGAATATATTTGTGTTCCTCAGAATGGGACCTTTCATTTGATATATTACATGAAGCATTTGGAAAAAAAATATTATTTTTAAAATTTCATTTAATTCTATAATTTGCCCCCCAAAATTAATGTTAATGGTTTCTCCTTATTTTTCCTGTAAAGTTGGCGCAACGATCTATATTTCATATTTTTTAAAAAATTTTGGGCTCAGCAATTTCGGTCGATTTTTTTAGTTTTTCCTCCCAAAAGTACCCCTAAAATCAAAATTTCTTCATTTACTATCTGTACTCCTGATCGGGTCATCAAACTATATATTGACGCCAAATTTCAACCTCTTCCGTCCAGTAGTTTAGGAGAAAATTGCTGTTATGTGACAGAGGCAGAAATCCGGAGTGATATTATAACGGTATCCGTATATTGTATACACGGAACCCTAAAAAAGAAAGTAAAAAAATTATGGAAATAATGAATGAAAAATTTTCGTTGCAAATAATGATTGCCCTTGAAATGACCTTGAGAGGTCACTTAGATCCAAAGGTCAAATACATATCTGAATGTACAATTATCCGCGTTTTCTGATTCCAGAATAAAAATAATGGTTTTCATTTTAAAAAAAATTTGACTTTGAAATGAACTTTAAAAATGATACCGCGGTCAAGGACAAAGTAACCACTGAATTTTTAAGTCTAAACTTTTGTCTGGAATGTTTTCTAGGAAAATGCGATCATAGGAAGTTACAGAGGGGCTGGTACTTTTGTTACACCCGATATAGTGCCAGTCAAAAGTATCCTTCCCCCTCATATATTTTAAACTGCTAAGCTTACACTAATGAAATTTGGAAGGTAAAAATAATCGGTTGTATGGTTCGCTACTAGTGATAACAGATGAAGTAACGAAGGCCGTAGCAAAAAAAATAATTATGGACTCATTATGACTGTAAAATGTATATTTTTGTTAATTAAAATTGAATAAAACTGACAATTGTCGATGTTATTGTATGTTCCAGACCACCCAGATCATTCTATGAAAACTTAAAGAATTAATTTTTTTAAATATTAATATGTTAATATCTGGATAACAGAACTTCCCCATAAATAAACGGTTTCGTAAGAAATGTGGGTACATATATACAAATATTTATGGAGACACTATAATAATTCCCCTTCATAAATAATACTTCAACCTCACTCTGTATGCTTATGCACACCTTAATTTTTTTTACAATTGTGATCAGCTTATATAACTACAACACTTTATATTCCAACCATTCTGTATATGCGACTGCCTATAGACCTCAATATAACCACTTTTTATTTATAATTTTTTTAAACCATCTTCGATAACTATATTTGAACTATCGTATACATACAACACCTTGTAGTATACCTAATACATCATTTCTTTTCTAAAAAAAAAAAATGTAAACACCGTGTGTAACTACAATTCTTTTCCATAATTGTAATTCCACTCTACCCTAAATTCCAACCATCCTGCATTTGTAACTGCTAAAGGGCTACCCTACAGGTATAATATTCTTTTACCATTTTTTAACCACCCTGTATAACAATTGTTCTGCTCCTCCCTATCTTTCAACTATCATATGTAATCAACTGCTTGAGAGTTTAACCACATTTTTTTTTCTAGCTTTTTGCTACCTTGTATAACTATAATTTCCCTCCACTCCCCTCTATATTCTAACCCCCATATTTGCAACTGCTTATGGGCCACCGAATAAAACATTTAGTTTCTAACGTATTTATAACCAGCATGTATAATTATAATTCTACAAAACCTTGTATTTCAACGAATTTGTGTTATCATAAAAAACTGCTTATTTGCTACATATAACATTTTTTGAACAATCTTGTATAATGATAACGTTAAACTTGTATAATTATAACGATAAAGATAGTCACGACACGAACTCACCTTCGTGTGCGTTAAAATCGGCAACTGTTTTTTTTTTGAAAATCGTTAATTAACATTCATTATTAGTTTCGATATTTATGATAAACCTCATATACAGTTATTGATAAAAGTGACATGTGATGATTTTGTTTTAGGTTTCAGTCTATGGAATTTTTTTATGGAGAATAACTTATTATTTTCTGAATATTATTAATGAGAAATTTTTCCATATTGTTCTAACTTAAGTGCACACTATATATATATATGCAGACAAATGGAAAACATACATCTGTAAAGTGGTTAATTAACAAATATTTTGATGAAACTCCAACCTAATTGATGTCATCGTAGATATTCGAACAAGAAAATTAAATAACTTCGAAAAGATTGTTGAGGAGGTCTTGAATTATTTTGTCTGTTCATTGGGTTTTCTCTCCTCAAATTTTTTCTCCTGCAACAGATAAGTATTTAAAAATTGTATATGTAGAACAAAGTGTAGTAAGGCAATTTCGTAAAATTGCCCGGATTACTGGGGCTGTCTGTACAGAGATTCTTCCTCACAGTTATTCTGAGAGAAAGAGATGTCTACAAAATGAACAACCAGTATTCCTGTATATAAGTAATGTATTGTATACTGTGTAATACTTATCTGTGTTTGGAGACGTTTCAACTCCGAGTCTGGAGTCGTTGTCAATCGTTTAGTGTTGTTTTCGAGGTTTTTACTAAAAAAATTCGCTTTGATCTTGAATTTGTTGTTTGTCAAAAAATTTGACACTGATAGTTTGTCGTTTGGCGATCACTTGACGCTGAGGTTACCGTTTTTTTTTGCTCTGTTAGCAATAAATTCCTCCAGTCCAAATGAAGGTTAGCTGAAGATGCTCCGATTTCAGTGTTGTTTATCATCATACAGCTGGCTTCTTTAAGTTTTCTCTTTTTTAAATTTTCTTCTTTTAACAAATCTTTGTTTTATCCCAGTCTATCTTATGGCTGCCGGTGCTCGTTAATACATGATTGGCCAAATTTGATTTGTCCACATGTTTTCTGGAAATGTTATATTGATGTTCTTTTTTCCTTACTTCTAAAGGTCTTGAAGTTTCACCGGTATGAGAATGGGCCCAGTCACACAAAACACTATACACACAATTTTTAGAACTCTGGGTTGCGTTAAACTGTTTGGTATGTGTGAGGATAGAGCCCAAGTTATTACTTGTTTTAAAAACAGTTTTAACGCTATATTTATTTCCTAACCGCTTAGTTTTTTCCGATACACCTGGAACATATGGAATTATGTACATAATTTGGTTGTCTACAAATACTAATATATATTTGAATTTTCACTCCAACCATCCCTTTAATGTAAAGAAAGGTGTTGTAAAGTGCTTATATGATAGAGCAAAAAACATATCATCATCCACCCAAATCTTTAACAACGAAGTCAATATTATCAAAGAACATCTACTTCAAAATGAATATCCCCAAGGCTTTATAAATAAAACTATAATTCAGCTAGAAAGAAAATCGCAACAACAAACCAGCACAAATAACCATCACACTAATACCAACCAAACACAAACAGACAACCAAATTATGAACATAATTCCATATGTCCCAGGTGTATCGGAAAAATTAAGCTGTTAGGAAATAAATACAGTTAAAACTGTTTTTAAAACAAATAATATCTTGCGCTCTATCCTCACACATACCAAACCGTTTAACGCAACCCAGACTTCTAAAAATTGTGTGTACAGTGTTTTGTGTGACTGTGGCCATTCTTATACCGGTAAAACTTCAAGACTTTAGAAGTAAGGAAAAAAGAACATCAATATAACATTTCCAGAAGACATGTGGAGAAATCAAATTTGGCCCATCATGTATTAACCATAGAATAGACTGGGATAAAATAAAGATTTTTTTAAAAGAAGAAAATTATATAAGAGAAAACTTGAAGAAGCCAGCTGTATGATGATAAACAACACTGAAATCGGAGCAACTTCAGCTGACTTTCATTTGGACTCGAGGAATTTATTGCTAACACAGCAAAAAAACTGTAACCTCAGCGTCAAGTGATCGCCAAACAACAAATTGTCAGTGTCAAATTTTTTGACAAACAACAAATTCAAGATCAAAGCGAAAATTTTTTAGAAAATACCTCGAAAACAACACTAAACGATTGACAACAACTCCAGACTCGGAGTTGAAACGTCTCCATACACAGATAAGTATTACACAATATACAATACATTACTTATATACAGGAATACTGGTTGATCATTTTGTAGACATCTCTTTCTCTCAGAATAACTGTGAGGAAGAATTTCTGTACAGACAGCCAGAAATCCGGGCAATTTTACGAAATTGCTTTACTACACTTTGTTCTCCATATACAATTTTTAAATACTTATCTGTTGCAGGAAAAAATTTGAGGAGAGAAAACCCAATGAACAGACAAAATAAGTAAATTAAAATCTTGTAATTCCTGCGCATTCGCCATATATTATGAAATATTAAGAAGTTCGTTATTAGATTTTTTCCAAATTTTGAAAAATGAACCATTCCATGCCTATTAAAAAAAATATGGGACCAATCTACAAGTCTATTCTATCGAATGGAAAAAGAATGATTGACATCGGCTCATAGTTGCCGGGGTACTGAGGTAACAAAATCTCAAAAAAACTGCAACCAAATTGAGAACCTCCTTCTTTTTTGAAATCAGTTAAAAATTATAAGGCATTGCCGGACTTGTTTGGCAAGTGGTTAATGCTGAGATTTCCGAAATGTTTCAAAAGTCAGTAACGCAGTGCATCATCTAGTTGGCCGTTGTTAAATTGCAAAGGCTGACTAAATTCTGTAAAATACTATAAAACAGGCAATATTATCCCCTACTAAACAAACAATTTTTACCTATACAGGGTGTTCCTAAATTAGAGGTACGAATAGAGGAGATGCCTTGAATTATTTTCGGAAGAAAAAGTTAAACATGGAAACGTTTCCTAGTTTTCAAGACATAGAGAGTGTTAAAGTTTGATTTTTTTCATTTTTTTCTCATAGTATCTGCACTTCAAAGATATTCAAATGAAATTTGGCATAGATATTACAATCACCTTGTGGCATGCCAATTTCGATTGCAAATCTACAGGGTGATATTTAACACTGTCCACTGTTGTCCTTCAGACTTTTTTTTGGTGAGCCACTGGTACTTTCAACAAATGTAAAGAAAAGCTTTGTTGTTATACAAACTTTATGTTCTCTTGTAGTTTTGTCGTATCTACTACCGCTTTCGAGATTTTGAATGGCGATTCTCTTGAAACTCCTCAAGAAAATTCCACATAAAAATCTAGTTACCTACCTCGAGGTAGGCTGGGTGAATGAATCAATCGAGGTCGTAGTTTTGACACATCAAATTAAACTCCTGTGTTTTGAAAATTAAAGATGGTTGCATTTTAATATCAAAACATGCCGAATTTCGAATTCCGAAATGGCTCATGCATCATGTATGGTCTTGCAAATGGTAATTCAGTAAGCGTCTTTACCGGAACGCTATCCCAATAGAGTGATGCTGGTTATCGCTTTAATATTAACAGGCGCCTTTCAGACTGGATCTTTTCTGCGAAAAATATTAATGCAGGTAAACCACGAAGTGTGAGAACACCAGGACTCGAAGAGGGATTCTTTGCTCTAACCTTATCACATTAGTGGGTGCAGGCGCTCTTGCCTCGAGATTGTCATACAGTTACCTCAACAGACTATTGAACAATCCTCATTTTGAAAATCCTATTCACTGATGAAGCCTGTTTCTCAAGGACTTCAATTTTCATAATGAACACATATGGGCTGAGGACAATCCACATGAAATTGCAGAATCTTATTACCAAGAGGAATTTTCAGTAAATGTGTGGGGTGGTAATATTGGCGATTATTTGATTGGTCCTTTCTTCTTGCCAGGGCGACTTACTGGTCAATCATACAGACATTTTTTAGAGAACGATTTGCCCTTGTTATTGGATGATATACCTCTTATGATGCGACGTGAAATGTGGTTCATGCACGACGGTGCTCCTGCTCATTTTTCACTTTTGGCTAGGGAATATTTGAACGAAAATTATGTAAACAGGTGGATTGGACGAGGTGGACATCAGCCATGGCCCGCCAGATCCCCAGATTTAAATAGTCTGAAATCTCTAGTGTACATAACGCCAGTGAATACCGTAGACGAACTGAGAAATCGTATAATAGGCGCGTTTGATACAATTAGGAATACTCCAGGAGTGTTTGAAAGAGCGATCGTCTATGAAAGTAAGACAGAAGCTTGTATAAGGGTCATTTTCACTTGCTGTAGTTTAGTTCCTTTGTTGTTATTTAGTTTTTTTATTATGATTAATTTTTGAGTTGTACAGTAGATGATTATACCAGTTTATCGAATCTTTGAGAATCATAGCTAGTTTAATAATTCAAAATTTTTTTCTCGAAATCGGTAGTAGATACGACAAAACTACAAGAGAACATAAAGTTTGCTATAACGACAAATCTTTTCTTTACAATTTTGAAAGTAACAGTGGCTCACCAAAAAAAAGTTCTGAAGGACAATAGTGGACAAAAAAATATCACCCTGTAGATTTGCAATCGAAATTGGCATGTCACAAGGTGTAAACTCTTAATGTAATATCTATGCCACATTTGAATATCTTGTGAAATGCAGATACTATGAGAAAAAACTTGAAAAAATTCAAACTTTAACACTCTGTAGCTTGAAAACGATTTGCGGACCCATGTTTATGTTTTTCTTCCTAAAACTATTCAAGGAATCTCCCCTTTTCGTTTGTACCTCCAATTTAGGAACACCCTGTATATTAGTATAGACAACTCCTTAAAGAAAATCTCAAACGTATGTATCCCCGTAACACCATATATGCAAACTGTTCTTATGAATATTTAAGCATTTTTCTGTCCTCACTTTTGAAACCGTTGAAATAATAATAAATTATTTACCCAAGAGTATTTAAACCCTCAATTCTGTGCTTCCAGGCGTTAAATGTGCTTTTGAGTTGCTCCATAAATTACTTACCAACGACGTACGAGCAGATTCGCACAGAAAGTTTGTTAAATTTTTAATAAAGTTTCAGTATGTGTAGGGCGTTATGTTTCTATATTCATAAAATTACACGTTCGTGGAGTATTAAAGCTCTGCGACCAGCAGCATATATGAGTTATTTCGGGTTTGGAAAATTAATTTTTCATTGGGTAATTTTCCATGTGATATAATACGTCATATAGAACCTGATGAATTTATTAAAACAATTAATATTTAGGCGAGTTAAAAAAAGAATCAGATAGGATTTATTACTACTAGCGATCGCCCAGTGGTCGAAATTCGACCAATTGTGTCAATTCCTAACAAAATTCAACTTGTTTTTCATATGTAATTAATAAGATTTATTTGTGAGCACATTATAACACACATATAGATAATATTGAGAAAGTTCAAAATAAATTTCTTCGTATAGTAACATTTAAAATGGGTTTGAGCAGGGACAATTAATCAATATAGTGATATTTTACTACAGATGCATTTACATTCTTTGCAAAATCGGCGTAACATAGCTGACATTTGTTTCCTATACAAGTTGTTGTCAGGTGAACTTGCCTGCCCTTGTTTACTAGACAGAATATCCTTGAATACGACAATGAGAACTCGTTCTTCAGAACTCTTCAATGTGTCATTTCATAGAACTAACTATTAATTTTGTTCTGCAATGACTAAGTTATTGCGTACAGGCAATCAGAACTCATCACATATCGATCTGTTTTACAACTCCATCAGGGTAATCAAGCGCTCGTTGTACTATAATATTTATTTCTGCCGTTTGTTTTGTTTTTGTTTTGTTCGCGACTACATGTATCTTAAATATAATTTTAATTTTAAGCAACTATATTTTATTTTGTATTTTGTATAAACTTAGATTTATATGTTTTTTGGGTGTTTTGTGTTTTTTAGATTTAGTCTTAGTTTTAATGTTATTTTCTTTAAGTTTTTTGTTTTGTATTTTATGTAAATGGGTTTACCCATATATAAGAATAAATAAATAAATAAATAAATAAATAAATAAATAAATAAATTCTTAATGCTTAGCTAATGATATAAGGCATGACAAAGAGACAGTAAATGGAAATTAAAGACAAAAATTTAGCTAACATGAAATTTCTTAAAATTATATAATTCAGCTGTTAACCGGTAGGATAATATAACAAAGATAATATAACAAATAAACGTAAATGACAATTCTATTTGAATAGAAATTGCAAAATAATATATTTCATTTTATTACTAATACTTATTCAATTTCCATTTGTATGTTTAATTAATAGTACATGTGTGACCGAACTTCACCCGGAAATTCAAAGGTTCATCACAAATGTTGGTAGGTACATACATATATATAGATACAATCGTCATTTTGTCAATTTTTTCTCAAGATGAAGTGATTCAGTTTAATTTCTCTAGCACTTATTAAAATACGCATTATGATAATTCCACTTTATAATATATTTCCACCACCCTGTATATGTAACTGCTTATGGACTACAAAATATATATATATATATATATATATATATATATATATATATATATATCTCAGCTAGTTTCCGAGATCCCCATACTGATCATCAAAAAAACTCACCCTGTATAAAAAAATAATGTGCCAAAAGGCTGCCGGAAAAGAAACTTTTAACAAGAGGTATCACATGATAAGCCTTTGTATTTAACCTTTTTTGTATTTTTGATATTTTAAAAGTTATTTTAGGTGGCTAGTATTGAAATCAAAGCCCTCTATACTTTTCTCTATACACTTCTGTAAACTTTAAAGATAAGAATATTTTATACAGCTTTAACAATATCACTTAGGCAGAAGCTTAAAATAAAAAATATTTTATGATTTGTTGTTAAGGTTTCAAATACAAATGGCGTATTATTCTGTCATAAAATATTTAACCGTGAACTTTTGAGCATTATACGAGCTTAAACGTATGGATATGTAGAGACATTCTCATTTTTATGTTTATGTGAGAACATTAATTTTACGTCGAAGGATTGTTACGAGTATACAGTAAGTAGTAAGTGAATAATTGATAATAACTTTATTATCTACATAGCACAGTGAATGCTCTGGGATAAGTTAGTAGTTTATTTCAGCCATTGGGATATGTGTTCGAACATACGGTATACAAGGTGACTGAAAACTTTCAATTGTTGTTGGATAAATCTAGGAGAAATGCCATGTGATGATCTAGCTTTTCAAAAAACATACAAATCTATTAGAAAAAAACAGGGAATTTTTAATTTTTTTTCTGCCTTGAATAATCCTGTATAACTGAATTCTGAGCCACAGTTGTTCTTGATATCATCAAGGAGTAAACCAAAAGAGTTTTGGTTTACTCCTTGATGATGACAGCATCGCTGTTGAAACCTGCGTTGGGTGAAAAAAGATAGGTTTGGTGTTATGGTACAAAACTTTGTTTTTATACCTCTGTGACACACCAAAGGTTCCACAGTTCTCCCATGACAAATTATAAAATAATAGAAAAGGTCGGACAACTAAATTACAGAGTACTATTATGTTTTTTTTGGGAAATAACACCACAATAGGAATAAAACGACGTATATTGCAGGAATACCAAACGTTTCAATGTCTATTCTGACTTCGTTGTCAATGGCTTTATATTTATTGATGTAGATTGCAAAATGAAAATTTGATTTATTGCCCCCCGTGGGGGGGGGGGGGTGGAGGCAACTCAAAACAATCAGCTTCGCTATAACCTCCCTCTAAGGCCTATAAACTAAATTAGAGAGATAAAGTAATCAGTAAGTATGGACCCGAACCTGCAACACACATAGCAAGCCTGACAACTGGCCATGTGACCGCGGGGGGGGGGCAACTCCAACCAATCGGCTTCGCTGTAACCTCCCTCTAAGGCCTATGAACATATAGCACCGACACAATACATCCCAATGCCAGATGGGACTTGGCAAAACGTCTGCAAGATGCAAACATGAATCAAAATAACGAACGGATGTGTATATATAAGTCATTTACAGGGCGAAACGTTTGAAATGTTTCTTATACATTTATTAAAAAATATGAAAAAAGTCATTCATTTGTCCAATACAATAACCACGAATGCATAAAGTCTTACCAGTTTGGAGCGAACTTTATAAAAAAATGTTGATGGAAATTCCCTCTGCAAATTTTACAGCTACTTACTAAAACTCCGTCTAAAGTTTTACGCTTCATGCTCGCTTAAATCTACAAAATTCAGCTAATACATGGCATTTTCCAAATTCAATAAAACTCTAACGGGGACACGAGATTTTTATAACTTGTTATTTCAAACGGCATTTTGTGATATTATCATATGTATGCCCTCGAATTTGGTTTGAAATAATATTTCAGATAGGTGGAGACTTTACGCTTGCTATTCAAATTTTAAAGAAATATTTTGATCGAATCGGAAATTTGTGATATTCCGGTCGATTGTTTGGGGTTCCGAAACCTGTAATGATTTTAGTCCAGTCGTCTGACTCATTAATTTTTGAGTTAGTCCAGGAAATGTTGTTAAATGAAATTGGAAGCTTGATATGATAAAGTTATCAATCTTAAATGTACAGGGTTGGCAACATGAGTGTTTCTAGACTAGGATTTTTTTCAGTTAGTCTGTCGAAGACACTGTTTAGAATTTTCTAGATGTCACGTGTCAATTAAAATCTGTTTTGTTTTTTATGAAGATCAGTCTGAACAAAACTGTTTATCTTAAGTTATTCGATTTTATTATAAGTTTCTTATGAAAATACACAAATAACATTGTAACATTGTAATTACAAATGCCATCTTTACAATATTTTTGTAGACCACTATCTTACGATAACAAGATTTGAACATTGAGAAAAACATTGTTTGTGGTTTAATCAAACGATTAAAGATTTGGGTTTAGTTTTTACTGAAGTGTAACACGATTTCACTTATCAGGATATACAGGGTGAGTTTTTTTTTATTATCAGTATGGGGATCTCGGAAACCTATCGGAGATAGAGCAATGGTTAAATTGGGAGAGATTTGCAGTTTTACTGGCCCAATTTAATGACATTTTCGGATTTTTGCAAAAAGTCATGGTTTACTAGATATCTTGAAAAAACGAAATTATGTCGATTTGGTTACTTCCGTCTAGCTCTTTTGTTTTTGATTTTATAAAAAATTGTAAATGTTAAAATTGAAGGGAATTGTATCCCGAATATGATTGTCATGTCCTCGTTTGCGTGACAGCTCTAGTTTTCGAGATATGACAAAATCTTATCTTTTCTTGAATGGAAATCATAGTTGGCTATTACAACGATATAATACTCGATATAGTTATTCATTAAAAAAACGGAGTTATGTATGCTTTTCTCTCTTATTTTCACTTTTAACGTAGGTAGCCATGAAAAAAAAAAGTTTTCACTTCGACGTTTCCTCATTTGAAAGTAATTCCATTAGTAGTGCTGAACTGACAGTCGATAAAATGGAATATTCTAACCAAGAAAAACTGAATATGATGGAATGTTATAGCATATGCCATACAAATTCAGTTCGTGCAGCTGAGGAATACTTTCATAGATATTTTAATCATCGTCAAACTGCTCTATGGACATTTAAGAGGCTTTACGATAGTTTACACAGATATGGATCTTTTACTATACCACCAAAGGAACGTAATCAATTTAACGAAGCACCACAAATAAATGTTTTGGCTATGGTAAATCAAAATCCATCTACATCAACTCGTGAGATTGCGGCACATCTCAACAAACTGTAGTTAAGGTACTGAAAGCGCACAAGTTCCACCCGTACAAAGTTTCAGTTTCTCAAACTTTGCATGCTTATGACGAACATCGACGTATTTTGTTTTGTACATAGTTTAGAGACATGTGCCTTGACAATTCACAGTTTCCATTAAAGTTGTTATGGTCAGATGAAATTAGATTTACTAACTGTGGTATGTTTAATAGACACAATGAGCATACCTGGGCTAAAGGAAACCCTTTCCATGTAGAACAAAGACGACCCCAGATAAAATTTGGTTTTAATGTTTGGTGTGGTATCATAGGGTCTACTATTCTGGGGCCTTTAATCTATGACGAATCACTTACTGGGGAGCGCTACTTGCATTTCTTGCAATACACTTTTCAAGACATGTGGCATAATTTGAATTTGAGAACTCGTTTAGAAATTGAGTGGTTCCAACATGATGGAGCACCTGCTTATAACTCGTTATTAGTAAGACAACACTTAGATAATATCTATCCAAACTCTTGGATAGGAAGAAATGGCTCACGCGAATGGCCACCCCGGTCTCCCGATTTGGCAGTTGTAGACTTCTATTTATGGAGCGCGCTAAAAACAAAGTATACAAAAGAAAGTATGGCACTGTTGGTGACCTAAGGGAGGCGGTATTACAAGCAATTGAAGAAATTGATAGGCGGTCTGTGAGAAAAGCGGTCAATGTCAATCTTAAAAAGATACTTTTTTTGTCTAAATAACAATGGTGGACTTTTCGAACATAAATTGTAACCATTATTAAGTACTTTAATTTCTTAAGTTTTTAGTAAATACCTACTTATTTAGTTTTTTCGTTATATCGATTTTTTTATTAGGTATATAATAAAAAAATCGTTCAATGGTTTTTGGAATAGTTATTAATAAATCAATCTATTTCATGGCTAACTACGTTAAAAGTGCAAATAAGAGAGAAAAGCATCCATAACTCCGTTATTTTTATGAACAACTGTATCGAGTATTATATCGTTGAAAACCTCTAAAAATGTCCTATTTTTTGAGTTCATAGCCAACTACAGTTTCCATTCAAAAAAAGATAAGTTTGTGTCATATCTTGGAAACGAGAGCTGTCACGCAAATGAGGACATGACTATCATATTCGAGATACAATTCCCTTCAATTTTGATACTTACACTTTTTTTATAAAATCAAAAATAAAGGAGCTAGAGGGATTTGACTAACTGCAAATCTTTCTCAATTTAACCATTGCTCTATCTTCGCTAGTTTCCGACATCTCCATACTGACCATCATAAAAAATTCCAAAAATTACCTACTATGGTCTACCGAAAATAATCCCCATCCATTTATTAAAACTGATATAATGGTGTATGGCTAGCAATATTGAATGGTCGAATTATAGGGTCATTATCCATTCTAACACCCATACAGAGAACAAATGTTGGAACCATTTAGCCGTAGTTTATATGATGATGAATTAACGGATGGTTATTTCTAACAAGAGCTCCAGCGAATGCTGTAATACTACAATAAGTTTCTTGGAACAATATTACATTAAACGGCTTATTTTCATTATTGGCCAGCTAATTCACCGGATTTAACAGCATTAGATTGTTTCCATTAGGGATATTTAACAAATAGACTTTTTCGAAATCGATGAAATTCAAGTAGTGTAAATGCCAGCAAATATGAGCTTTCAGTCTATGCCTAGAGAACAACGGAGGCTACATTGAACATTTGTTTTAAAAGGCAAATTTGTACTTGTATTTGAAAATAATTTATTCTAAAATATATTTTTGCTAAATACTTGCTAGGTACTATTAAACCATTATATTTTGTTTTGTAGTTTTTTTTCCAAATAACTACATTGTAATGACATGGCACAACATTTAAACGAACATTTTCTCATATCAATATGATAATTGTTTGTAACCATTGATAAGCATTAAAATACTTAGCTAAATGTAAATTACACGAAAGCTTTAAAAGTCCCTAACATACAATGTTGCCACTACAATTTGTGTATTGACAACTCAGTGCTCTTGAGATTAATCACTTTGCATATGCTATAGTATTGTTATTAGAACATTAGCATCCTAGCTTCCAGCGCTTTTGATCCCTCCAATCCCCATGTTGTAATCCTTTATCTTTCATCGAATTATACACTTCTATTTTTCAACTGCTCTATGGTCTTCCTGTTTTCCGTCTATGTGCTGAGATCCAGTCAGCGAAGCGTTTAGGCGACGTTCATTTGGCCAGTCCATCAAAATGTTTACCACTCAATGGTTTCGAGTATGTCTATCTCAATGCTTCTTCCGATTTCTGCATTTCTCATTTGGTCTGTTCTTGTTAGTTGACAATATCTTCATCAGCTGTTCAATTATGTGACTTATGTTCACCCCCTAGAAGCTGTGGTCCCCCTAAGTACTGTGGCTCCCGCTTTGAGACCTTGACCTTGGTGGAGAAGCTCTGTTCTGGACACAAGACAGTCTATGCCACAACTCAACAAATGGCTGAAAAGACAGTAAGTGGAGCAGTTCTGATACCAGCAATAAATAGTACAATCCCAAGCTGATATGGTTGCCAAAACCTACATGTCTAGACCAGAGCAGACTGAGTAAAAGGCGAATATCGGGCATCTTAAATCCTCAGGGTTAAGCTATAGAATACCTACAGAGATCCATATATATTAGAATATTGTCAATTTGCCTTTCAGTTTCTTCTAGCGCACTTTTTTAGATTTCTTAATACCCTGTAAAGATATTTCTTTCTACTGACACTATGTAATAATCAGCCTATTAAGCCAGTTTACTAAAACCACCATTTATGACATAATAAATTTCTACTTACTTCATAAAGTGTGTTATTATGAAATGTGGAGTGTTTCTCAAATAAGAAACTTATTCGGTTGTGTATATTAGGTTTCAGGATTCCATTCAGAATTGCTCAGCACGATCCAACTCTCTTTCTTTTTGTGTTATCAACATAATTTTTCGTTTCACAATGCAACTCACATCCAAATAACTTTAATAAGAACTGGCCGCCGACTTGCATTTCTCGAATTTAATGACGTAGAGCAAATTCACAGCCACGTGCTGAATGAATATCTTTGTATTTGCCCTCTGCTTGCGTTGGCTGAAAATTCTAGCAATTTTCTCTTTGTCTTTGAACAGTCTAATCTCGAATATGAACTCCATTCACATTCTCTCGGTAGGCATTCGGCATTATTGTTCTTTTTTTCAAGAAAACAAGGGAAGCTCCAGATTATTATTAAATCTAGATT
The DNA here is from genome assembly GCA_034190945.1 of Octodonta nipae. Taxonomy (NCBI): domain Eukaryota; kingdom Metazoa; phylum Arthropoda; class Insecta; order Coleoptera; family Chrysomelidae; genus Octodonta; species Octodonta nipae. Next base: position 117,982,717 of record CM067221.1, read on the forward strand.
TCCCCTTTTCTGATTGTGAATTTATTCGTTTGCTCATTTTAATACGCTTTTATTAGGTCGATGTGTACGTATGTATCTATCTATTTAACGGAAACTTTCAACGTAATTTTCACTAACTTAAAGAAGTCCAATTAAGTTGAAAATTGGCACACGTATCAAGGGCCGATGATAATACTTGAATTTTCCATTTTGTGGTCTTTTTGTCACTGTTTTTGACTAAATACAAATCGTTCATTAACTACTGTCATCTAGTTGGTAGTAGTAGAACTTGCTGTAATGAAATGTAAATGTTACGCAAACATAAAGTATACTTTTTAAATATAAATACATCGATTTGAGACTAAACTGCATTTTTGTATATTTGCATAACTTCCCTCTTATAAATAGTTGCCAATAGAATAATTGTAAAATTAATTAATATTTTCATTTCTAGCACTGCACGCTTTTTACTTTCTACTGCTGTATTATAAACTGTTCATAATTAAAATTTATTTTTTGCTTTTTAGTTCGTTATGCTATGAAAGCGTATTTTTAACCGACTTCCAAAAAGGAGGAGGTTATCAATTCGTCGCGTATTTTTACGCTTTTTTTGTATGTGTGTTACCTGAATTCTTCTCCTGTAGTGCACCGTTTTGAATGAATATCAAATTTTGGAAAAGAATTCTATTGGTAAAGTGATAAAATTTGTGAGTAACATATTGGTCGATTTTTCGAAAACTCCTTATGGATGTGTATAGTTTTTTAACGTTTAATCTATTAAGGAAGATCCTTAGGTGATCTCATATACTTTTCTGCGACGTGCAAGTTTATAGACAGGGTGTTTAGTTATAGCAAACAAAATCACAAAGTAAAGTGATAGAAGGAGTTGCATTTATATGAAGATTGAAATATAGGACGGACTAGAATGATAGTGGTCCGTAGGCCGCCGTATATGCAGGATGGTAGGAATATAGGGTGGAGGGGACGTTTGGTGGTATAAAAATGTTGGAAAAAATGTGAAATTAAAATTATATAGGGTGATTAAAAATCTGTTATATGATGTGGATATAAGCAAATCATATACAGAATGGTTGAAATATATGCTGCAGTTGAATTATATTTATACAGTGTGATTTAAAAAATATTTCTTTTATAGCCCATAAGAAGTTGCATAAAGTGTGGAGAGGAATTAATGTTACACAGGACGATAATGTAAAATGTAAAAAATTAACTAATTTATGGGCTAGCCCACAAGGAGTTATTACTATGGTTGAAATATAGGCGGATTTGACTCCGTAAATATGGGATGGATTCTACTCCGTCCTATAGTTTACAGAATGCTTGTCCGTGGGCAGTCGCATGTACAGGATATTTGGTACATAGGTTGGAGTGGAATTATCTATATTTATGCAGGGTTGTCAAAAAAGTTGATAAAAGGTTACATGGCGTAGTCCATAAGACATAAAAATATATTTTGGGCTTATTAAGTCAACGCGTACTAGTACATTTTGTTCGTAAACATTTACCTGTCAATTTAAATGAGAAAGTATCATTGTGTAATGTTGAGGCTTTCGATGTTACCTGATTCTGATATCTGTGTATTAAGGTTATACATACAAAATAAAAAATAAAGAATGAAAACTACCTGAGTTCAAAAATACTAAAAAGTTGAAAATAAAACATTTTTTAAAAAAATATAACCGACTTCTACCTATAACTAAAAAGCTAAAAATAATTATAACAAAATACACCTCTAGCAAATAAATAACACATTCAATGCTGTTAAGGTACCTAAGTAAAAAATGTAAATATTAAAAGGTGCTCATTCTGTACAAATGAATTACCTACCAATCTAGTATATTTTTGAAGTCAGTGCCAAGCAACAATCAAGTTTGATGAACTAGTAGATAAGTACGCAATGAAGGATTTTAGATTTGCTTGGCACCGGCTTCAAGATATAGTAAATTGGTAGGAAATTAATTTGTACAGAATGATCACCTTTTAATGTTTACATTTTTTACTTCCTGGGTAGGTACCTAATAACATTGAATGTGTTATTTATTTGCTAGAGGTGTATTTTTGTATAATTATTTTTAGCTTTTCAGTTATAGGTAGAAGTCGGTGATATATATATTTTAAATGTTTTATTTAGTTTTTTTTTAAACTATAATTATTTTTACTTAATTGGGCGGATACATAATGTGATGCTATTTATTTTATTTTTAATGAACATGAGTTATTTCATGCTTTCATTAATTAATGAATTTTGAAGTTAAGGCATGCACCCTATAAATGATTAGTTGCAGGATACAGGGTCTTTCAGGCTTAAATACATAAATATTTGGCCCAATTCAAATACGACTTTAACTGTTTTTTGTTTTCTAATTTAGTGGGAGATTGCTTTAAAAAGACAGTAATATTTTGACATGCTAAAGTTTAAAACACTAATTATTGAAAACATGTCTCCCCCCATTTTTTACGCCATTCTAGTAGGTAAATATATATATATATATATATATATATATATATATATATATATATATATATATATGCTTACGACTATTGACCCAGATTATTACTATGAGATACGTATGTAGTCTTGGGATGTAGAGGTCAGGTGCAAATTAAATCACATTACCTGATGAAGGGGTAAATTATTAAGTAATATTAAACCCCGAAACGTTGTAATCTAATGATTAAATTGTTTTAATTTGCACCTGACCTCTACATCCCAAGACTACATACGTATCTCATATATATATATATATATATATATATATATATATATATATATATATATATATATATATATTAATACGTCAAGAAGAAAATGAACTTCCCCTTTTTGGTCCTTGTTTTAAAAAGATGGCAATGCAACGAACATCATTAGTAGAATTCAATTAAGCCAATACTCGAATTTTACGTGAAAAATAGAGAGATACTCATAATATTAATTTTAGGGGTTTTATTGGGCGCTTGCAAGTTTGCAGTTTGCAACTTTCTTTGCATTGTAAATATGGTTTGTCAACTAAAATCAGAATTATGTTGCATCTCATCAATTTATTGCTGATATCTTCTTTATTTTAACCATATACTTTTGATTTAGAGTCCTTTTATTTTTGTCGTACAACTTTCATATAAGTTTAACTTAGATTACAGAAAATTGTGAAATTATGCACAAATTCATGACAAATAGGTAGATCTGTCAACACTGAATGCTTAGCCATCTGCCGGAAATTTGATTTAAATTTTGACATTTCATTACTTTTGTAGCGATTAGGTTGAAAGTTTTCAATTCAGTAAGACAAGATTTCAAAGTATTTTCAAGGTTTCAATTCACAGAAAAAATTCTCAAAAATAGGTGTACTTAACTACTATTAATTAACAGTTTGTGATTCCTATTTCTTTATATTTTCTGCATAAAAAAGAAATTATCATGGGTTACTACGTTGGTAAGTAAATTTTTTATATTGAAAATCATACTGGAAATTATTGTTTTTTGACAATGTGGGTATCTTATAGTTAATTAATTTTACATTACATGGTCCCATTGCTGCAAAGTTATTATTTATTCTAGAGTAAAATATATTTTTTACATACATATTATCTTTGAAATCGTACACTGCTGGCTTTAAAATTACAACCTAAATGTTTAAAAAATTTAAACTCCAAAACGCTCTACACGACAACAGAAACCACTGCGTAATTATATTTGCTAGGTTGGCTTTCAAATGATAATGAACACGGCAGTAGCTGGGTAACGCTCTTTCAGACCAAGTTATGACATCTTTTACTATCTTTGGAGTTGCCTACAGCTCAATAGGAAAATATTAAGTGTTGTAAATTATAAATCAATATTGATATTTCGGACAACTAGTACTAACTTTCGTAGAAAATAATATTTGTAATTTTTTGTTGTGATTATAATTCTGTCATTAATATAATATAATTTTCACAATATTCCGAAGGTGTTGTACAAGAAATCATCAATCAGCGGATAATGGAAATGTCATTAAATACTAGAGTTTTCATTGGGTTGTTTGTCATCTCTATTTTTAAAATCGGTTGTGTAAATGACGGAAAAAAATCCGCCGATAATTAGACCCAACATGTCGCATAGTCATATTTATGTAACAATAATCCTACAATTATATACATAAATAAAAAAAATATTTCGTGAATTATTTCTATAAATGTAATCCAAATGAAATAATAGGGATAGCAAAGGCCTGGCCTACTTTTCTAATTTCGCCTTAACTCCATATCTTATACAGATAAAATAACGTCAATAATTTTCAATTCAAAATTTGAATTTGACCACTGGGCGACCGCTAGTATGCTTTAATACACCTAAAATATATCAATCTTGAAGGTGGTACAACTCGAACTTGACCATATTACTTTTTAACTGAGGGACTAAATTTTCCAGCAAATTCAATCGACATTTTCATTTTGCAAGTTTATTATACTCTTGAAATTCTTGAAAAGATCTACTTCTCTATTTTTTCAGGTCTGTATGTCCCCGCTGATTTTCTTATTACGTTTGATAACGTTTTCGTTCACTCAGATACCACCTATTTCTGAATGAGTCATACAGAATTGTAAAGATGCTTGTCGCTCACTCGAAACCCCTTTTACGCTATTTCAAGGGAAATGGGTTTTCGGAAGTCACCGTAATGGAAATGTTACTGAAAAGAAACACATTTTGAAAGAAGTCACCGGTAATAACCATAGTTTCAAATACAGAATGATTATGTAATACGGAAACCACTGAAAATATGTTAATCAATACCTAGATGTCTGGAAAAATCCGACATTGACAAAATTTAGAACGAATTGTTTAAGAACTCTTTGTTCACGTTCAACATGACATTCAGGGTCAAATGAAATTTAACATTCCCAAGGTCAAATGTTAGGCAAACGTATGGAGAAACTGTAGGAGTTTCCCATATTTTCAAGGGTTACATATACTGAGAGGCTTCCGCTGTCATTATTATGAACTAGGCTAGGTTCCAAGTGAGAACTGCGTCTGAATTTATTAATTGATCGACGTTTCGACTCCTGCTTTGGAGCCATTATCAAAGGACAGAAGTGAAAAAGAGTTACAGAGTGTAGATCAAACTCGGGGCCTCAATGTGCCTAATCCTCAAGATTCACTAGGTAACTGAACTGAATGAGAATCTGCTCTGCTTTTTTTATTTATACTAATCAATGTCACTTGACGATGGTGGTGATTGGTTGGGTGGGCGTGTATGGTTTGCTTTTAATCTGGCTGTTACGGAGCTCCATGCTCCGGGAATTGTCATCGTGTCGGTTTAGACAGAAGGGTCGGTTCTCTAAATCTAATGCTTCGCGAATACTGGTTGCCCTAAGGAAATTGGGGAATATGAAATATATGGAAAAAGTCAGTTTTTTTACCTGGATACATGAAAGATAAATGTAAATACATTTGGGTAAAATTGTAAATATATTAATAAAATAAAATATAAATGTGAACAATGATTTCAATCCTTAAAACCAGTTTCTATCAAACATAAAAAACTAATATCATAATTGTGTACATCAGCATATGAATTGCCAAGCTTACTTTGGCTAACACTTCCAATATTTAATAGTGCGATATCCGGATTAAAAATTATGTTTCTGCTATTCTATTTTTCTTGCGGTATAAAAAACGACTTATCACAGCTCCATAGGGCCAAACTTCTGGATTCATAGCCTTGTTAAAATTTTCGATCAGTATGTTTATTTTGAACGATGAATATTTTGTTGGGCATTTGGACTGCATCATTTCGCATATTGCTTCAGGAAAATGCACTTTAATTGAGTTGTTTAAAGAATCTACTGTCGTTTCTTTACTGATTCTTGTAACATGTAAAGTTGATATTTTGCTATTTCTATTGCTTCCAATTACAATTTTTCCCCCATTGAACTGTCGTTAATGTTTAATTGTTTTCCATTGTCGATCTTTTCCAAGTTCCTGAATGGGTTTTTTATAGTCATTAAGTTTGCTGTCCTGTATTAAATTAATGTATTGATTGGTTTTTAATCCACTTTGTTCAAAATACAGTCCTTTTGTAACATCTCTTGTTGTTTATTTTAGATTTTCTTGGGAATAATACCACATCAGAGTTCAAACTTGTGTATATTTTAAAACCAAACGTTTCAAAATCCTGTCGGATTTCGTTTTCAATGGATATAAATTTATAAAGTAAAATTGAAATATATTATTCCCAAGAAAATCTAAAATAAACTAGAAGATGCCACAAATAACATTCAGAAAACAATCTCTTGTTGTCACTTTTTGGGAATTCCCTTGTTTATTTACATCTGGTTTTTGCGTGTTAATCACGAGTTCACTTTTTGTTGTTCGCCCCGTAAACATTTGAATGTTTTCTTCGGTCTTTTTTTCGGCGTTAGTTAAATCGGATTCATGATATTTTTTGGAATTCACAATAGTACTAATAGATGGCGATGTTTTTTCCTTTTTAAAATTTGTGTTTTCATTCAACCTTTTTAAGAGAAAAATGAAGTCTTCTTGTTCCTGGCATCTCTTTTCTAGATGATATGTAAGTTTACTTACAGTATCGAGTTCCTTTTTAATGGAGCTGGTCCTGGCAGATGCTGATTCGCACTGAGAACATGCTACATTTTTTACTGCATTATGTATCTTATTATCACATTTGTTTGTAAATTCACTAAGTTTATTTATATATGTATCCACTTGTGCGTTTGTGACACTCACTGGTACTTTGATCGTTAAAATTATATCAATTAACTCATTTTTCTTCAATTTATTTAACTCCGTCGTTAGCACGGTTGTATCGCGAACCGCCATCTTCACTACTAGTATGCCCTGTTTGGATCTTTTTTACGAACTGGTAGAGAGTGTTCATATACTGGATGGTTGACGCACCTGTTGATACGAGCAATGTAGCTTTGTGGGAAATGGCGACATGGAATTTCGTAAACTCCTCGATCCTCGTTAGGGACGTGGTTTTTAGTGTTCCCGGTTAAGTTGGCTATAGTTTGACTGGTGTTGAAGACTCTCTTTATTTTATGACTGAGTAGAATCGGTGTTATTTTGTCAGTGATTCCTCGAATGTACGGGGTTGTATTCGGAGGTTGTTGAAATTGACGAATTACGCACTCATTGTGGTCTGGACCAATTTTAGATGAATTTTTATCATACCTTAAAATTAAAAAAAAAATAAAGAAAAGACGAAAATTTAAAAAGATAATAAAAAATTTAAAAATAAAAATTAAAGGCAGAGCGCATCTTTACATTCTACAGAATTATTGGATTAATTCATCTAATCCTAATGAAAAGCACTCACAAGGGGCCATAAAAAACACCACGGGCGGTCATAACCCAAAGGGATTAGCATAAGGTGACCAGACGTCCCCCGTTTGGCGGGACAGTCCCGATTTTTCACAATGTGTCGCTTCCCGCGACGTTTAGAATTAAGTTCAATTTTACATTAATGAAAATCATTGTTTTGCGTTCTAAGAATCCTTCAATTTGTTTTGCATTCTAGGAATCCTACGGGCAACCACGACTAAGTTTTTGATACCCAGTTACATGTATTTGTCTCTCAGATGACACACTTCGTGTTCGTACTGCGTGCTAGTAAATCAAGTGTGGACATCAGAAAAATCAAAATTAAGTGTTTCTTGTCAATATTTTTACAATATTTTAAAAAAAATCTACTAAAAAAATTCACTCAAATTAAAAATATGTCAAGGAATTAAACATTATACATTTTTTTATATTTATAAATCGTACTTATGTTAAAAATAAAAAAATATTGCCATATTATTTTTATTCTGTATGAAAATTTTTGTTGATATCCCCCCTCCTTCAGAGTTGTCCCAAATCTGGTCACCTTAGATTAGCAGCTAAAGCCATAAACACCCTTAAGCTATAAATACAAAAGCATTTTCTAAATTTCTTGTGTTTTCAGATTTTCACCTTTGAAAACGCCAAATGAGATTTTGGCGAAACATCAGGTCAGCTGTGCTTTTCAGAGCACTAACCAAGAAACGGATGTACACCGAATACAACATAGGAAAGCATATATAATATACACACACATATATATATACACATATATAGCTTGTAAAAAAACGAAAATATTGTATTGATGACAAGTTTATTACAAATACATATGGTTGACAAAATAGTTTTCAGCATAACCTTAAAGTAATATTCATTCCTTTTGTGATTTTGATGGGTTCTCTAGAAGCTTATCCAACTCCCTCAACATATGCTGAGTTTTTAATTTTTCTGAAAACAATAATGGTTACCAATAATTAAATTAAACATTTCTGAATGTCATAAAAACTTCAATATTACAATGTATTGTCGTAGGGCTTTTCTATTTGGGAAGATATGCTGAAATTTGATATAGGTATATAAATATAAAAACATGTTGTAACATGTTTTATTCATAATTAAAATCATATATTTAACACAAATAAATTCATGGGCAAAATGATCGAATATTTTCATTTTCATTTTTTTTAATGTATATAAATTTTAACGATTAATGCACAACCAGACAAGAAAGAACAGTTTATTTTACAAATTTTTATTCTCTTATGAGACGAACCCTGTATTTACTTACCAATTTCTTCAACATTTACGTCAGTACCAATATCAAGCTTGTTACAAATTTCTTGGAAAACAGCTAACGCCTTTGCTTGATGGTATTCTGGGTTTTGGTTAAAATCTTCGGGAAAAATAACATCAAAGAATGTTTTCCTAGCAGAAATACGTTTGTTCATGTCACTACTAGATGGAATTTCCCAATCTCGGTTGATTTTTTGACCTTCATAGCACTTAACTGAACTACTACCAAGTATATTCTCAGTATCCAAATCCTCGTCCTTATGTCCTTTATTGGTGTCACCCATACCTTCCAGATTTTTACTAGAGTTTTTATCTTTGCTTTCCTTAGGACCTTTTAGTTGTTTCCGGTCATTATGCTTTGAATAAAATCTTTTCGTTGTTACTGTGGAAGTGGTAGATTGTTTTAGAAAGTCTGGATGATCTCTTTGCATAGCAAAATTTGGTAAACTACTTAAAATTTTCGGAAACCTGTAAGATCCAAGCATGTAACTGTCAAGGGGAACTGTTATAATGATTTTGTTAAAAAACTGCCCTATATACAAGGGGTTACAATAAATATTGTTAACTGGAACTGTGGACACAGTCGTGGTTGTAAAGTTTCTCTTTTGACACTTATCCAAGTTCTTAGTTTGTGAGACACATGGATCTTCATGTACTTCATTGTTTTTCCCTGCACATTGAAGGGTAAGAACTTGTGGTAGTTCAGCTTTACAACAACTAGACATTTCTTGAAAATCTTTGGGATCGCATAACACTAAACCTGCAGCTTTTGCGGCCTTTTCAGCCTTGGCTCTCAAGGCTTTTTTCTTCCATTCATCAGGAGGTGGACAGTTGGGTCTGGCTTTGAAATAATTTACAATTTTTTGCCACAGAGTGTCGCGTTGTTTTATACAAGTATCTATAATATTTTTTGGCTCACAAGATTTTCGGTCCATTGAAGCAGATTTTTCCTTTGGAATAACTTTAGGGCGCTCCTTTCTGATATCACATGATGAAAAACACTTTTTATAATCGTTGTCTAGTTCATTCAGACATTCGTTAAACACCATTCTTCGAGTTTGAGCAGGTTTTTTTGGAACAACAACAGGTACAGTAGGCTCAGGACATTCGGTGTAGTTTTTTGCTTCATTGCAACATTCGTCCTGTTTTGGTGATTCTGAGACCTCTAAACACTTATCTGTGGGTTTGGGTTGTTCTGTGGATAAACAGATTCTGTCCTCCTCCAATTGTTTTTTACATGGAACGGTTTGCTCTACCACCTTTGTTGAGTCACACTCTTGATCCACCATCTCCTTTGAGTCACACTCTAGCCTTGATTTGCTAAAGAGTATATCTTCGCAACTCAATTTTGTACCGAAAGTGCTACAATCTTGTGTTATACCTTCGTTTTTTATTCCATATTTGCAACGTTTGTATTCACGAGACAAGTTATAATCTACTTGTCCAATATTAGGATATGTTTCTTCAACTAAACGGTCTGTAAAAGGAGGAATTGGCTGTAACAGTTTATTTTCCTCTCTGTAATCGCATTCGGGAATGATGTTGATACCTTGAAAATAAGACTCCGATGGATGTGTTTTCAATTGTTGGAAGCTCTTCGACAATTTGATTTTTCGTGGATCCAAGTACCTTTTTTTAGCGTATTCTGAGTTTGTAGTCGATATGGTTCTGCACGAGGTAATATCATCGTTGGTATGATGAGATACTGTATTCGACACCACAGTGCTGTACATCCTTTGGATATCTTTTGAAAAATCAGGACAAGAATGGAATCTCTTCAATGGCGACGAATGGCTGTTGAGTTTGTTTAGTCTATGCCATTTCTGGAAATTATCGACTCTCCATTGAACGCTGCCGAGTTTCGTTTTGTTGGAATCCTCGTGCTCTTTGGATCCTCGATGGGGTGTAGTTTTGATCTTGTCATCAAAATCATCTTCCAGGTATTTCTCTTGGGTCTTGCACAACAAGTGGTAGTTCCTTCTGAAGTTGATTTCTGAAACAGATCTGCAGAGTCCTCTTCTCTGGAAAGCCAAAGGATTAGAAGCCCACGTACAGAATTTTCTCTTGCAACTTCTTGCTGTTTGATCGTGGTAGTTGTTTTGCTCTTGTTCACCTTTGTGAAGTTCGCCTTTGAGTTTTTCCAGATCTTTAGCTCGCATTGGTTTGATAGGTTTCTTCAGGTCACAACAGCTTCTAGTGAAACCGCCCTTTTCCAGACACAGCCGTCTTCTGACGCAATCATCTTCAGCTGTCAAGTCAAGTTTCCCCACCTTCGGTGTAACCGGTGGGACGAGCCTGGTGTTGTCCAGCGTCTTCACGTAATCTGGTTGGAGGTACCGTATCTTGTTTTTCTCTAAAGGACATTCTGATAACTTCTCTGCTAATTCCTCGTCTAGTTCGTCCAGACAGTCGGTGAAGGCTTTGAATGGAGCGTTGAGTTTTTGACAGACGATTGGGAATTCTTTTCGACAAGTGGGTAAACGTTTAGCTAAAGGTGGACACTTTGGGGCTTTGATTTTGGGACATAGGGTTCTGTTTTCCTTGCAGTTTTCTGCTTTATTGGGCGGCGTCTTGATGGCTTCAACGCCCGATTTTTTTACGGTATGTGACACGAAACGGGACGATTGAACGGTTGGTGATCTTGATTGTTTAAGGTTAAGTTTTTCTGAAACAAATAACTTATCTGAAAATTTCATTTTTTAATTTAATTTAATTTGGAATTGGAGTTGAATTATTGTAAGGTATGGACAACTATCAAATAAAAATGTGCTGATACTTTTCAAGTTTATATCAAACAATCGTTTTCAACAGATTTGCACTAACTAAATACTGAAAGATTTAAAAAATACCCAAAAAACCTAAAGGTGTTCCAAATTTAGCTAAGTGTCAAAATAAGTATTCAGAAGTAACTCTAGGGTCTTATTTCTGAATAAAAATGACTAAAAAAGTATATAGACCAGGGAAATTTGATAATATTGCCTTATTTTCTTGCTTATGTGGATCAATTCGTTTTTGTAACATATAATGATATCCGTAAGCCAAAGTAAATTCTTGCAAACTGATAGGAAGTGTACCTGCATTCGGTGATTGATGCAGCTGTTGAAACTACTCCTTGTAGCTTTGTAGACAATCGCTACAAATATAAATATACCAAGAATTTCGAATTGGCACTCAGTTTGGTCATCTAAAGACACTTGAGGAGCGAGCAGATTGAGACACTGAGTTCACACAACAATTTGATTTCACTAGCCACTCAATGTAGAATAAGTTGCGGTTGCGTAAATTTTACCTTATTCCTAGTGCCAGTAGTTTGTAAAATCATGTATAGTTACTAATATATCCAAATAACAAATAGAATGCGACATTTCAACAACTTAGGAGTTCTATAGGAGAATGTTACCATAATTGCTAATACCTTTTTGCTGCTTATCCAAGTCACATTTTTGATTATATGAGTCTGTATGATAAGATCTTTTGCTTGATGCTTTGTCTGAAACAGAAAAATATCTATATAGTTAGGTACATACAATTTTTAACATTTTATTAAAAAAAGAAAAGTATTGAGGACAAAATTGTGTTTTTTTCAACTGTCATACATAAAATGTTCCACGACATTTTTATTCAATTACGTCATTTTTCAGTTTTTTGCTTTAAGTTTTGGTTAGTGATCACAGAATTAAAATGCTATTAAGTTTAAAATAGAAAAATTAAATTAAACCGGTTGTTTGAGTATAACGCTCTTGGCAGTAGAGTTCAACATGATATATCCTCAACAGGTAGTACAATTAAAATATGTCAGACTGATCAACGGCGTCGAATACACCACAATATTTACGATAACTATACAGGGTATTCCATCTCAAACGAGCCACTTTGAATATCTTGGTCATTTTCAAAACTATTGCAATAAGAAAAAACAGGTCGATGTTTGTTTCCAGGGGGAATTTTTTTAAGGTGTTACAATACAAATTCTCATTTATTTCGAGAAGCTCATAGTCAACATCCGGTAAAACTAAACCTTTGGGCAGGGATATTGGGAAATCATCTAATTGGACCCCTGTTTGTTCCTGGTAATTTAAATGGTGAAATTTATCACAATATATTGGAAACTGAAAGTAATGCATTGATAATAGCAAAATTAAAAAATGATCCTCTACTACATGAAGAACAATTGCATTTCCAACAAGATGGAGCTCCTCTTGACTACGCCGCACCACTTCGTCAATACCTCGGTTTGGAATACCCTGGTCGCTGGATTGGAAGAAGAGGTCCTATAAAATGGCCTGCCAGATTACCTGATCTGAACCCTTTGGATTTTTTGGACATGTTAAATCCAAAATTTTTATGACTGAGAATTTGGATGAACTACGTTAACGAATTATAGCGATGTATCGTCAGATAACACCGACTATGCTGAACCATGTCAGAGACGGCTTTCAGTCAAGGTTGTACTATTGTATGGAAGTCAATGTAAGACATTTGCTTTAGAGGCATTGTATTGTAATGTAAATTCATTTTTTTTTAATACTATTTTATTATTACATGTACAGAAATTGCAATAAAATATTTTATTACGACGTATAGTCCGTTAAAAGGGCTTTCAAATGATATACAACACCTATTTTCCCTATCTCAAATCTCAAGGTCATTGAATTGGGCTGTTTATGTTGAATGTAGGCAAGCGCTAATTCACCTCCTGTTTTTAGGGTTCCGTATATACAATATACGGATACCCTTATAATATCACTCAGGATTTCTGCCTCTGTCACATCACAGCCATTTTCTCCTAAACTACTGGACGGAAGAGGTTGAAATTTAGTATCAATGTATAGTTTGGTGACCCGATCAGGACTACATATCGTAAAAGAAAAAATTTTAATTTTAGGGGTACTTCTGGGGGGAAAAACTAAAAAAATCGACGTTCCCCCCCCTGATCTCCGAAACTACTGAGCCTAAAATTTTGAAAAAAAATAGGAAATATAGAGCGTTGCCCGAACTTTACAGGAAAATTAAGGAGAAACCATTAATATTAATTTTGGGGGCAAATTATAGAATTAAATAAAAATTTAAAAATAAAAAATTTTTCAAACGCATCATGTAATATATCAAATGAAAGGTCTCATTTTGAGGAACACAAATATATTTTTTTCATATTAAAAAAATTTTTTTAAAATGATATTAACGAATATATACCAAAATTTACCCATTCCCCCCCTTATCTCCGAAACTATAAAACGTAAAGTTTTGAAAAAAAAATAGATTTATAGGTTCTGACCTGAAGTTTACTGGAATAATAAGGAGAAACTTCTACTTTTAATTTTAGGGGGCCAATTACAGAATTAAACGGAAAATATAAAATTAAAATTGTTTCTAACCCATCATGTTATATATCAAATGAGAGGGCTCATTACGACGAAAACAAATATATTTTTTTCAAAATTTTAAAATAAATAAATTAAAAGATATTAACAAAAATATAAAAAAATTTACCCATTCCCTCCCCCTTATCTCCGAAACCATATGCTGGAAAATTTTGAAAAAAAATGGAGGTATAGCCCTTCACCTGAACTTTACTGGAAAATTAAGGAGAAACCCCTAATATTTATTTTGGGGGGCAAATTATAGAATTAAATGGAAAATTAAAATTAAAATTGTTTATAACCCATCATGTTATATATCAAATGAAAGGGCTCATTATGACGAAAACAAATATATTTTTTTCATATTTTTAAAATGAATTAATTAAAAGATATTAACAAAAATATTAAAAATTTTACCCATTCCCCCCCTTTATCTCCGAAACCATAAGGTGGAAAATTTTGAAAAAAATGGAAGTATAGCCCCTCACCTGAACTTTACTGGAATGTTAAGGAAAAACCCCTAATATTTATTTTGGGGGGGTAAATTATAGAATTAAATGGAAAATTAAAATTAAAATTGTTTCTAACCCATCATGTTATATATCAAATGAAAGGGCTCATTATGACGAAAACAAATATATTTTTTTCATATTTTTAAAATAAATTAATTAAAAGATATTAACAAAAATGTAAAAAATTTTACCCATCCCCCCCTATCTCCGAAACCATAAGTTGGAAAATTTTGAAAAAACAATGGAGGTATAGCCCCTTACTTGAAAAATAAGGAAAAAGCCCTAATATTTTTTTGGGGGCAAATTATAGAATTAAATGGAAAATATAAAATTAAGATTGTTTCTAACCCAGCATGTTATATATCAAATAAAAGGGCTCATGATGAAGAAAACAAATATATTTTTTCCATATTTATAAAATAAATTAATTAAAAGATATTAACAAAAAATTTTGAAATCTCCAGAGCCTCAAAACTCAGACAGTAGATTATAAAAGGCATTTCTGAAAGTTTATTAGTAAAATAAAACTCTGATGTTACTTTTTGGGGGCCAAATTAGAAAATTTAATACATATGTATTGTGATAAAAATCAAGCGAATCCAAAAGCAGATAAAATAAAAAGTCTATTTTTGGAAAATCAAAGTGTATATTTTTTATAAATGTAAAACGCTTCCTTTCAAAGATATAAGGGTAAGTATAAGAAAATGCACTCATTCCCTGCTTGTCTGAAACTGAAATATTCGAATCTTGAAGGTGGTACGGAATCCTAAGAATGCGAGTCCAACTCGCACTTGACCAAATTATTTCTTATTGCAATAGTTTTGAAAATAACCAAGATATTCAAGGTGGCTCGTTTGAGATGGAATACCCTGTATATCTGCGACAATTCGAAAAATCCATCTTGAGTAGTTGAGATTTATCCTCTCAACTGAATATTGGCACGGATAAAATCAAAACATATCTCGTTTATCACAATGTCACTAAAGGGGTTGTATCTTCTCAAAAATGTAGATACTGAGCCTTATATACTCCTCAGTGGTTTATGAATTTTAAAAACCAATATTCTCAGAAAGTCAATATCTAGTGTGAAATTTTAAAATTTCTAACAACTGGTCCATTTGTACACAATCAATCATTAAATGAAACTCCCTAAGTTATTTCGATGTAGTCTGTGAGAATTCAATTAAAGATATTTACGAAATCGATAAATAAATGTATGAAAAAATGTTATTACCTGAAATTTGTTCTTTACCGTACGATTCCATTTCAGTATCTAAAACAAATACAAAAAATTACTCGTTCAACATTTTATGACGTGTAAAATATTTCCGTACTTGTATTTTCAGAGTTTACGAATTCTTGTTCTATGCCGTCTGAAGTCGAATTGTTGCTCTCCCCTGGCGATCTGTGAACTAAAGGTATTTCAGAAATAGTTGAAACATTAATTAGCATCTATGCAAGTGGTTTATTTAAAAAGTTCATGAATGCATTCGATTATACAGGATGTTTAAAAAACATGGGCGAACAAGCACTATCGCAAATTACACCCGTGTTTCTACAGGATGTTAAAAATCTATCGGACCCCCAATCTCAGAACGTACTGACCCTGAACTCGACCTAGACTTTTAAGTTCAGTGGAAGTACAGGTGCTTCTTACAGTGAAACCTTAGTTTTTAACTGCAGTGAAGACAAGATCTTTGACTTTACCTTCTCTGACCATCAGGGTCAGACTTTGGACTTGTTGAATGTATAATTTTTTGCTCTTTCCATTTTCGAGGTATAAGCTTCAAATGACCTTCAAGTTCAAAGTCAAATCTGAGTAGCATTTGATAGCCAGTGAACAATCCTCCAACTTTCGTCTGAGTAATTTTCTTCCCCGTCTAGTAGTTTCTCAGATAGAGACGTCCGATAATTTTTGAACATCTTATATATTTCAGATACTCCTTATTGATGTTGCACTTAAAACTAGTTTTATCCTGGTTAGAACTAGTTCTTAGTTAATGTCTTTATTAGTACTAGAATTAACTAATGTCCCAATCTAATATCAGTTATAACTAGTACGTACTAGACAAAACGCGTTTTTCCCAAGCAAGTCAGGTAAAACTGTTCCGACCGGAGTTATAGTTCATCATACCTTATTCTGATTGGCCGCGAGGCATCACCTGATTATCATACTTTATTCTGTTTGGTCGTGAGAAGTATGCTGCGTATGCAAGAAAAAATGTATCTCTTTGTAATTCAAAATGCCACGATAGTTTGTCTTGCAATAACAAGTAGATCGTCAACCTTTTAAATTTAAGTTTGACTGATTAGATTTTATTGTGTGTTAATCAATGTTCTTTAACAATGTTTCTTTTTGTAATGTTATTGTTGTGTTATGTTGATTTATTTGATTATTTTATTTACACTAGCTGTCGCAGGTTAAGTAACTTGAAAATTTTATCGTGACATTCTATCCTGGGGCTTTAGGGAGAACAGCAATTATACGGAACGGATCCAGATTCGGAACCTCTGTGTGATAGTTTCCTCGAAAATCCTAGATGTCGGGCTTACATCTCGCTTCTACAAATAAGTAACGAAATTCAAGTTTTTTTCAGATATAATTCATAGGACTTTATTTGTGTTCAAATTCGTAATTCTCAATTTAATATGATAACAATTCAACCGCTAATGGGCTACCCTACATATTTATTTTTTCTAACCTCCCTGTATAGCTATAATTGCACTCAATTCTCTAACATTTATTAAAATTTTCATTATAATAATTCCATCTCATTATATATTTCCACCACCCTGTATGTGCAACTGCTCATTTTTTAACATTTTTGAACTACCCGGTAAACCATTCTGTATATGCCACTGCCTATGAGCCACCGTATTTACTCTTTTTGTTTATGAAATTTTTAGCTATCTTCTGTAACTATAATTCTACTCCAAACTATATTTCAATCATCATATATATGGAACTCTTCGAGGGCTACTCTATAAATCATTTCATTTTCTAACATTTTTTATCATCATCCTGTATATCTATAATTCCTCTCACCCTATATTTCATCTTCTCTATATATAGAACTGCTTATGGGTTACGAAATGTTGCATTTCCATTTCCGCCACACTGTATATGCATCTCTGTATAATATTTGTTGCACCACCCTGTATAAAGTAATTCTACTGCGCCTTCTATTCCAAGAACCCTGTAAATTCAAACGCTAATGGGCTTCCCTATATAATTAATTTATTAGTTATAATTGCACTCTACTCTATATTTTAAACACCCTATATATGCAACTGCTTATGTGCCACCCACGAAAAAAATGATTTCTAACATATCTGGAATCGCCCTGTATAATTATAATATACAACGATTACTTTACCACTGAACAATAACAACGCTTTCATGCCACTTCCAGAAATACATGCTCTAAGTATATAACAGCATTGGTCCCTCTATATATAATTACTCAATGTTTTGAGTTTGGCGGCGGCGCCACATTCAGTTGTTTGGCGTTGACATTATGGACGTAAATAATGAATTTTTATTATATTTTATTTAGTGAATGAACCAATATTATAAATTAATATTAGCATTCTGCACTGAAAGTCGTCAGTAGCTACTAAACAAAACAATAATGAAGAAAATCGTTTGAGAAACAGAGGAGAAAATGGTACCTAATCATTTTGTCTTTGCCTATTTATATATAGATACTTATAATTTAATATTGTCATCCAGGCAATTAATTTAAGTCGATGTTCTCTGAAATGTTCCTTTAGTGTTAAATTATTATTTGGTTCTCAGTGTCTTAGATCTGTTCAATAAATATTTTTAAAAGTATATCTTGTTTTCAATCCCAAATTAGTTTTTCTAGTGCTAATTTTTACTACAGCTTGATGTGACAACTAGTTTCATCTGAAAATCAAATATATCGTATATGGTAAAGTCTAGTTTGAACTGGGTATTTCTAGTTATAACAAAGCGCATTAATTAAAAACGAGTTTTAACTGTAACATTGACATCTCATATTATACTGAAAGAATGAAATTAAACAAAAATTAAAGTACTTTTTTATATAAGAGAATACTCACTCTCTAAATTTTTGCTCGATGATAATGTACTGTAACATTTACTTTTGCTGGTAGAAGGTTTTTTCGGTACCGGTATCTTCTTTTCTTCTAAATGATAATGAAACTCCCGCTCGTTGGCTCTACATTCCGTAGAATTCGAAAATGGTACAATGCTTTCATCGAGTAGTTCCGAAAAAGCTGGATATGGAGCCGCCCTTCTGTTACCACACGTGACCACTGGACGTATGTGTTTGCACACCTTGTTACAAGGATCTTTGACTGGTGGACAGCTCCTCATGCTCATGGATGGGCATTTTTGACCGAGGGTGTAACACTTGTGTTGCGGTTTTACGCAAGACTCTTCTTCGGAAACCTTTTTTTTCTTTTTAGAGTTATCTCGAACCTTCGAACTCAAATTTCTCACGTTCTGCACTTGAATTGAACCTCTGGTACTGTCCAGTTCATTTAGTTCATTAAGAAGATCCATAGTACTGGTAGCAATATTTTTTAAAGGCCCGGACGTTGTTTTTGGCGTTTTTGAGTCTATTTCGGCAGATTTAGACAAAGCATCTTGTACACTATCGTCACGCCGCGCATCTGTATTATATTTCCTCTTCGAGTTGTGACTCACAGCTTTCTTGCCCGGTTTAGATTTTTCCTCAGGCAGCCAGTATTCCCAGCAACCCATGTCAGCTCTAGGAATGTCGATGCAAGGATCTGTTTCGTAGCATTCTTCTGGCTCTTCAATGCACTCCAATCTCTTCAAAGGTTTGACATCTTCTATGGGAGAATCGATGCAAGGACAGTCTTTCGGTATTAGCTTCGGGAGTTTTTTAGGTAACTCTTTCCAAGTGTCGTCAGCTCTTGGGCAATCCACGTTGCAAATGCAAGGCTTCGGGCAAAGCCTCGGTGGATCACCTGCCTTTAAATTCAAACGTTTAAGTGGTGGGATTTCGTCCTTTGGTGGTGCGATAATGCACGGACAGTGCGGTGCCTCCAACATGGGTAACTCCTTGTGTTTTTCCACTAAAGTGTCGTCTGCTCTTTCGCAAGGTTCAGGCTTAGGGCAAACTCTAACAGGTTTGCAAACCTCGGGTGGAATGCACACTTTTTTCAGCCTCCTGAGAGGCTTGTCTATCATTGGAGGTGGTTCCACGCAGGGACAATCTTTAGGTTCGTACAGAGGGAGACGTTTATATTCTTCTCGGAGCGTATCATCGGCCCTTGGGGGGCAAATTGGTCCCTCGATGGGGCAAATTCTAGGAGGATCTTTGAAATTAAATTTGAGACGCTTCATTTTTGGATTTTCAGAAGGAACCACAGGACTGAGACAGGGACAATCCTCGCTGACTGTAATAATGGGGAGAGGTTTTACATTAAACACAGCAGTATCATCTGCTCTTGGGGGGCACTTTTCTTCCTTCGGACATGGAGGTGGCTTTGGAGTACATTTTGGTGGTTTCAGTCTAATTCGTGACGGTAAAAAACACTTTTTAGTTGTTTTAACTTTTTCGCAGCTGTCCGGCTCTAGAGGACGAGATGTTTTCGAATAGTTTTGAATGCTATATGAGTCCAAATGTTTGTGGTTTTGGTTTAAGGCTGTTGACGACAATGACTTCTTACTTTCCAAGTTTTTTGACGAGGAATTTCTTTTATTCAGAACCACGGATTCGGTTGATAACAACGATCGGTTTTGTGATGGTTTTTGATTTACCTGTACTGCGTGTTGCTTTAATTTAGACGCATCTGTAGAAGTTGACATCGCGAATGTAGATTTGCTTTTCCTGTTCGGCATGTGATATCCGTAAATATCGTTAAAGTTTGATTTTACTGTTGAGGAATATGCCGGTCTTGGAACATTGCCATTACTTTTGTGCAGCTCAATACCTAAAACCTTGAAGCTATTCTGGTCATGGTCACATACACTTTCTAATTTGGCAGCTTGAGCCGGGAAACTTTTAGAACGTGTTTTGGAGATGGGCAAGTGTTCCAGAGTCACACTTCCAGCTTTTGGAACTGCCACACCGCTAGATTTTTTAGTTAGTTCTATTGGTGGAAGCATTTGAATCAAATTTTGCGTACTGTTGGATTTTCGCCATGGTTTGGTTGAATAGTCTCTTTTCTGTACAGTCTCGACGTTTTGTTTTTTACTATTTTTAACAATTTCTTCATCTTGTTCTTCGTCTTTAGACATCCGATTGGTAGACGGCTTGGCACCTACTGGGACGTAACTGTTGTCGAGCGACCCAAACGGTTTCAAATTGTTCGGTTGCAAATATCCCATAGGATCGTGTTCCTTTTCCAAATTCTCGATGTATTCAAATACATTGAAACCTATCTGACTTTGACTTTGTCTAGGTCTGGAGCCTTCAAGTTCGTATTGCTCAGTTGATTGATAGGTGTCGTATAAGTCCTTTCTGCCGATTTCAGCATCATCAGATTTGCAAGGAGCTGTTTCTTCGGTTCTATGGGATTTTGACGTCCTTTTGCTAGACTTTTTGTTTGAAGAGTGCCTGCTTGGAACATCTGTGAAATAGCAAAGAAACTGGTGTCAATTGTTTTGCATTATAACAATACTAGATGTAGTTAACTCTTACTGAAAATCATGTTGTGACCTATAAAGTGCAATAAATAAGAAAAACCAAATTGTTATTAGATAAATTTGAATGATTGTAGATAAAATCGATTCAACTTACTTGCATTGTGATTGTAAATCGACTGCAGGTTCCCTGATTTCTCTAGAACTCGATAGGATTTGGGTCTGGTAGAAGGAAATGAATATGATCTCCTAGAAATTGGTCGACATTCTTCATTTTTGCTGCTTCTTCTTCGATGCTCTACTTTGTTAGGTGATAGGGCTCGAAACATACGAGCATTACATGGTGAAACGGGAAGTTCCTGGAAATTGTTTAATGGTCTGCTAAAATTTGTTCATTGGACAAACTTTAGTGTAGTATTATTAAAATTGATTGAAATAAAACATGGAACCAAGAAAAAAATTTTCAAACGTGGAGGATGTAACTGATGAAACGCATTCTAAGTGATTTGGTTATTAATGTATTTCCGATTTAACCGGAAGTATTATTAACATTTTAATTGAAATCGACGTGCGTAAAGTGCTATACAAAATAAGAAGAAAAATGAATTTGGATCTGGAATTGGATGCAAAGGAAAGGGATAAGGCATGCAACATCTAAAGAAGTGTATACAAGAGCTGCCTTTTATATTTCGGGATTGGACAACCCTAGTGTTGCAATCTGACAACTGACATCTCTATCGTAAAGTTTGACATTTTCGAGGTTATACGTACTCAGAACGTTTTGACATACGAGCGCTATGTGTTGTTTACAGTAACTTAAAGGATTTATCTCGGCCAAAAAATGGAATTAAATCGTGAACATTTTCGTGCGATTATTTTTTAGAACTTTCGACGTGGATTAATTCAGCAAGAATGCATGGATGAACTTAATTTAATTTTTGGCGATGAAACTCCATCAAGGACCACTGTTTATCGATGGTATGGTGAATTCAATCGAGGTCGTAGTTCACTCCAAGACGAATTTCGTGAAGGTCGTCCAAAAACAGTTGTTGTTCCGGAAACCATTGATGCTGTGCGCGAACTGATATTGCAAGATCGTCATGTGACCTATCATGAGATTGAGTCAACCTTACACATTAGTGGGACCAGCATACATTCAATATTGCATAAACATTTGAATGTCAAAAAAAATTTGTTAGCGTTGGATCCCACAAAATTTGTCAATCGTTCAAAAAAAGGCTCGTGTCGATTGGTCGAAAGAAAAGCTCAAAAAATACGATCGCGGTGCTTCAAAACACGTTTATGACATAGTGACAGGTGATGAATCGTGGATTTAAGCGTATGAGCCCGAAAGTAAACAGCAGTCGACTGTATGGGTGTTTCAAGATGAGCCGAATCCAACAAAAGTTGTTCGCGCACGAAGCACATAGTCCTGACTTGTCACCAAATGACTTCTTTTTATTCCCGTACGGAAAAAAAAACAAACTGAGAGGTCAACGTTTTTCGACACCTGAAGAAGCGGTTGCTGCGTTCAGAATGCATGTTTTGGAGATACCTCAATCAGAGTGGAAAAAGTGCTTCGACAATTGGTTCAAACGCATGCAAAAGTGTATAGATCTTCATGGGGAATGTTTTGAAAAACAATAAAGCGATTTTCGATGATTAATATTTGTTTTTGTTCTCTAATCCCAAAATATAAAAGGCAGCCCTCGTAATAACGATACCCTAGACTGGAATATAAAGCAGTATATATGTTATATTAATTGTGTCTTGGACATCGGTACTTTACCCAAATCTCAATTTTTAAAATTAGGCTCTACACAATTTCAGAAGTTGGTTTAATCCTCTATGACTCCACAAACTTTATATTTTGTTCGCAAGACTACCTATGCACCTATGCGTATTTTAAATAGGAGTCCGTCTCTTAAGAATTGTGGGAGGTACTGACTGACTCACACATTATAGTAACTCACGTGATAGGGTCATAAGGTGCGTGTAGCTACACTGCAGGGACTGACTAGGCCAGGTGGTATGTTACCATGTCCGGTCTAACTTGAATCTTGAATAGATGGAGTAAATCGCTTTTTGATGTGCAAAGCACCAATTTTAGTCTCTTGATGAATCACTCGGAAATTAAGATAATAGTCATTGATCGCCAACAATACAGGCAATTGCGAAGCCAAATTCGATACTGCTTTCAAAAGCAGAAATGGCTCAAATTACCGGGGTATGGCTTTAACCACACATAATCAGGAGAAATAAAACAAGACTCGTTTCAATGTTGGCCTTTTTTATATTCCATAATGCGTGTTAGATTTGGACGACCAAGTTACGGTCTATCTCCACCATACAGCTTTTATATCGAAAGAGTCTATCTAGCACATCACAGGCTGCTGACGGAGATCTGTTGTATTTTATGGACTTCAGTTAGCTGCGTGTGACATGGAGACTAGTACAGATCATACAGCCGCAGTAAGTGAGGTAGCACCTACGGTGGCATGTGATTTGCAAGCTAGATCGTAGCCTTTGGTGTCGTGATCAGTAGCTGGTGGTGTGAAAAAATACACCAGAGCCTTAATGAGCAGGATTGAGGACCGCGCGTATTTTTGAATTGTGAACCTGAAGATGACTGGTTTAAAGTCCTTGGACTGCTTACCATACGAATCCTTAAAACACTAAAAGATTAGTAAGATTTTTGGGTCAAATCCATTGAAGCGAGCAAAATATGAAGGTAAAGTCTCAGGGCTAGCGCTTTTGCGACAGATCTCCGCAACGCTAGGCATATACAACAACGTGACGTCACAGTAAACGGTATAATGAGACTGGCCAAGTCGCTAAAGCTCAGTAATGACAAGAATATTAATGACTTTGATGATTAGGCTACCCAGTGTTTCCCAGTAGGATTATGTTTTGTCATTGCTTTGCACATTACTATGTACCAATTAGTCTTTGGCCTTAATTGAAAGAGTTTAGTTTGCTTTACATTTTTCCTTTTATTCCTCTAATAATTCCATTATGTTAACAGTATAAAAATTGTTAATAGATGTACTTATTTTTGATTGGTTGGTTGGTTAGGTTAGGTTAGGTTTATTGGTTGGTTAGGTTAGGTTATGTTTATTGGTTGGTTAGTTAAATTAAAAACTGTAATGGTGGATTTATTTCTTGACGAATTTGCTCCGTTTATCAAATTGTGGGTTATTTATCTAGCTTAACAAACACTGTGAAGTAAAAATAACAACATATTAATCACATAATTAATACTAAGTATGCTCATCAATCAGTATACCAGCAAAATAAAAGGCTATTTGGGACAAAAATTTTAATAACAATTAACTTTATACCATAACTTTACTTTATTTACTACAATTGTAATATCAAATTCGCACAATATGATTTTTTTTGCTTATATTATGAAAATCATGAAGGTCTTATATTGTCGTCATTTGAAAAGTATAAAGATTGAGAAATTTTAATGAGCATTTATAAGTTCTGATCGGAGCACTACTCAGCGAGAAATGTGCGAAAAGTCGTAGAAAGTGGATTTTTCAAAAATTCATATCTTTGTGATAATTAAAACCGGAGCATTAAGATTAAGATGGACACATTATTACTTTTTATGGAACAATAATTTAATAAATATAGAAAATTTTTTTTTGCAAAAACTAGCGTATTAACCAGACTAGTTTGATCGGGATATAGGTAGGTAGTGAACACAAATTTGTCTATCTTGGACTATGAAATATTTTTTCTTCGCTGTTAATTAGGTATTTTATTTATTATCTGTGCAGATTAGTCTATTGTCCCATTGGTTAATTAGTTTAATGGTTATGTTTTTAATGCTTACTGATATTAAATTATTTGTTGCCATTGGGTGGATCTCTCACTGTCAACACATCAGGGCCTCGATTCTTGAAACCACTCGACTTGGGATGTATGTCGTATGAAATCTGACATAAATGAAGTTATAGGTTAAACTTTATTTGCCTCAACTTTTCATGCGACTTAGGTCGAAAGTCGTATAGTAGAGGTGTCGAATGGTTCGAGAATCGGGCCCTTGGGCCCCGATTCTTGAAACCATTCGACGGCTCTACCACTCGACTTGGGATGTATGTCGTACGAAATCTAACATAAATGAAGTTTAATATATGGGTTAAACTTCATTTACCTCAACTTTTCATGCGACTTACGTCGAAAGTCGTATAGTAGACCTGTCGAATGGTTCGAGAATCACGCCCCTGACAAAAAGACATCGTCGCTAGTTTAAGCCATTTTAATATTTATATAAATTATTTAACATGCAATTCTGCTAAATCTACTTAACTGACAGTATCTATTTTGAGCTCAATTAATCTCAATGTCATAAGCATTCCTCTGTTAAAATGTTCCACCAAGATATACAGACTCATATTTTCTGAGATTTTTATTGTTCAACGAAGTCACGATTTAAATGTTGCCAGCTGTAGCTCATCAACCATTACTTAAATGATAGTATAGTCGGTTTGAAGTTAAAATTTATGTACCTTAAAAATTTCAATTACTGAGTTAGCTTTCATCGTATGTAATTTGTCTTTATCTCTCTCGAAAATAGTTTTATAACACTCAGGCTGTACTTCCTTTCGTAATATAATCAAGGAGATATAGATAGTACCTACCATTGTAACACCTTCCTATTAAATTTGTCACCAATTTTTGTAAATGAGCTGGACTAAGTGTGTGGTTACAGTGGATGCGAATTCGTACCAAAATTAGTTCGTACGAATTCCTACGAACTCGAACGAATTCATCAAAAGTGAAC
This sequence comes from Octodonta nipae, assembly GCA_034190945.1. Lineage (NCBI taxonomy): Eukaryota > Metazoa > Arthropoda > Insecta > Coleoptera > Chrysomelidae > Octodonta > Octodonta nipae. Next base: position 118,008,599 of record CM067221.1, read on the forward strand.
AAATACATATTCGCAAGGTCGCAACTACAAGTGATTAGGGATGGCAACATCTATTGAAATGTTCGATACATCGTTACTTCGATACATCGAATTTTAAAACATCGATGTAACCATGTATCGACTGATTACGATCGATGTTGTTAAACATCGATGTTTAAATATGGTGTTCGTGGTATTAAAAATGATTTATTATACTCATTTTAAGAAACTCATCAAATATACTTAAAAGAAACAAATAATTCATTAAATAATAAAACAAATCTGCATCAAAACACAAAAACATTTAATAAACATAAAGAAAAACTGTTTTTATTTTTATCTACCAAAATTCATCGGGCAGAGTGTTTAAAAATAATAATTTTGGCAACAATTTTCCTGAAATACGGTTTCTTTTTTGAGAAACTGTATCTCCCGCCAAAGAAAATAATCTTTCTGAAGGTACCGAGGTACAAACAATACCAAGATATTTTCTTGCCAATTTATATAGGCTTGGATAAGCTGATCTTATTTCCTCCCATATTTCTAATGGGTTTTCTTTCAATTTAGAGAGTGGTGCCGAAAGGTATAAGCGTATCTCTAAGTTTAAGGAGTCTGCACCACTGCATTGGTAGTGTTGTTTGTTATCAATTCTAGTTTTCGGCTAAATCAATGGTAATATCGTAAAACACCGCCATCTAGGGGCTTCGAGCAGATTACTCTGTATTAGAGGAGTAAATAGTAGATGACGCCTTAATAAATATTATTTTCTTCTTGTGCTCCTGTCCTTTTAATGCCATATATTTCCACTTTTTTATTCTACCTAAAATTACGTAGGCGATTTTTTTATGGTAATTATATTTGCTTTAGAAGACAAAATTATTCTGTTTTATTGTGTCAGTACCTTCGATGTGTCAGTACCATCGATATATCGATGCATCGCCAACTGTAGAAAGCGATGTAACCATCGATGTTTTTTCTTTCGATGTATCGATGTTTTACAAACATCGATGCATCGTTGCCATCCCTACAAGTGATTACAGTCAGTATATACGCCTTATTCGTACGGCGTCTCACGAATTCGTACAACTGTTCTGATGCGAACATAATATTTTGTTTTTTGTTCAGTTTTCGTACGGATTCAAAGAGATTGAGCGTGAATGTCGAAAAATTAATTACACTTGTCGAAGGTGGTATTTATAGGATGAAAAATATAACAGTATTTATGAAGTTTACTTTCTACAGCTTTTAATATGTAATTGAACGTAGATTATTGTTCTAATATATTCAAAAATTATTCCAAAGTTCTTCATATGATTTCCATTCCCCGTTTCCAGTTGTAGATAAAACAATATAGAGTACCCAAAAGCGTTTGTCTTTTTTCAGTAAAACAAATTTTATTAAAAGCGTTTCCAACGAGTAAGATTTAGCACTTCAACACAAATTAAGATCTATATGTACAAAGCTGCACTAATTTGCGCCTCTAATGTAACCACCCTGTTCTTACTTATATGATCTGTGGTTCTTACGTATTGTTACGAACAAATTTCTTAAGAATACGTACGAATAAATTTCGTACGTATTCGCAACCAGTGTAACCGCCGGCTAATGTAGTACGTATGATATTGAACAGAAAATATTTATTTAAGCTTCTATTTAAAACAATAACCTATTTTGACTGACCTAATAATTGAATCGTATATCATGACCTTCAGTTGTGCTTATTTTCATTGGCAAAACATATAAAGGAACCACATTTCATTAAAGATGTTAAAATTTAAACACATTGGTGTATACCATTTCAATGTACTGTCAACTTGACAAAGGAATTGGACGAGAATATTTTTCTACGGAGCTGCTCCCAAACTTAAAAACATATGTAAGCTTGCAAAATTGGGGTACTTACCGAAAAAGTAGTGAGACCAGGTAATTTTGAAAAAAAATTACGTAACATGATACAAAAATTTGGCACAAATTTCACTTTGGAACAATTGACGGCTACATCATTGTCAAAATAAATAAACCTTAGTGACGAATGGTGAGATAAGTCGGACAATATACAGGGGACTTATGTATATAGAATAATTAAAAAATGCAATTTGAAAATTAATTACCTAAAGACGCTCAATTGCCCAGAACGCATGTCCTTTATTTTGAGGATGGAGCAAATTCATATACAGAGTTTCGGATTTACACTAAATGTCGCCCAGTGCATTGTGAAAATTGCTGCCCGATTAGATAGGTTGTTTAACCTAAGTGCCCTAGGGCAATGTAAAACATGTCCACCTCATTATCTGCCAAAAGTCAACATAATTAGATAAAACTTCAGTATTTTGAAGCAAAATATTTATTTGTCTTCTAAACGTTGTTTGTGGCATATTCTTGATTACTTTTATGTTTTCTTGGGCAATAACACCACAATAGAAATAAAACGACGTATATTGCAGGAATACCAAACGTTTCAAAGTCTATTCTGAATTCGTTGTCAATGGCTTTATATTTATTGATGTAGATTGCAAAATGAAATTTTCAGAATAGAGTTTGAAACGTTTGGTATTCCTGCAATATACGTCAGTTTTATTTCTATTGTGGTGTTATTGCCCAAAAAAACATAAAAGTAAAATATTTATTCTCTTTCCTCTACACTAAAAATGTTTTTAAACACTTAGATCCTGATTACTGACATTTTTCCGCCACTCTAAACTAGATATTCCCTGCTAATAAAGTTTAATGAATTCCAATTTTGAGAAAGATATTATATTACGAGGGCTGCCTTTTATATTTCGGGATTGGACAACCCTAGTGTTGCAATCTGACAACTGACAGCTCTATCGTAAAGTCTGACATTTTTGAGGTTATACGATCTCAGAACGTTTTGACATACGAGCGATATGTATTGTTTACAGTAACTTAAAGGATTCATCTCGGCCAAGAAATGGAATTAAATCGTGAACATTTTCGTAAGATTATTTTTTCAACTTTCGACATGGATTAAGTCAGCAAGAGTCAATGGATGAACTTAATTTAATTTTTGGCGATTGAACTCCATCAAGGACCACTGTTTATCGATGATATGGTGAATTCAATCGAGGTCGTAGTTCACTCCAAGACGAATTTCGTGAAGGTCGTCCAAAAACAGTTGTTGTTCCGGAAACCATTGATGCTGTGCGCGAACTGATATTGCAAGATCCTCATGTGACCTATCGTGAGATTGAGTCAACCTTACACATTAGTGGGACCAGCATACATTCAATATTGCATAAACACTTGAATTTCAAAAAAAATTGTTCGCGTTGGATCCCACTCAATTTGTCAATCGTTCAAAAAAAGCTCGTGTCGATTGGTCGAAAGAAAAGCTCAAAAAATACGATCGCGGTACTTCAAAACACGTTTATGACATAGTGACAGGTGATGAATCGTGGATTTACGCGTCTGAGCCCGAAAGTAAACATCAGTCGACTGTATAGGTGTTTCAAGATGAGCCGAATCCAACAAAGTTGTTCACGCACGAGGCACTTCCAAGCAAATGATCGCTTGTTTTTTCCGGAAAAACTGGACATGTCGCAACCGTACCACTAAAACAACGCAGAACAGTCAATTCTGAGCGGAACACAACCATTTGTTTGCCAGTTGTCTTCCAAGAAATGAGGAAAACCAAACGCCGAACTCTTCCCCACGACAATGCGAGCTCTCACACATCGGCTCAAACAACTGCATTTTTGACCACTCAAAACATCGATTTGATGAGTCATCCGCCGTATAGTCTTGACTTGTCACCAAATGACTTCTTTTTATTACCGTACGTAAAAAACAAACTGAGAGGTCAACGTTTTTCGACACCTGAAGAAGCGGTTGCTGCGTTTAGAATGCATGTTTTGGAGATACCTCAATCAGAGTGGAAAAAGTGCTTCGACAATTGGTTCAAACGCATGCAAAAGTGTATAGATCTTCATGGGGAATATTTTGAAGAACAATAAAGCGATTTTCGATGATTAATATTTGTTTTTGTTCTCTAATCTCGAAATATAAAAGGCAGCCCTCGTATAATAATAATTTTCTAAAGGTTATCCTATCTCTCAATCTGACTTTTTTTTAAATACTTCCCCACCAACTGTCAAAATTTCAGAAAAGTCAGTGCAGTTATAAAAAAATTGGAGGTGAACACTGGACTAATAATCAAAAAAGATATCCAATTTGACATGAGAATTTATTATTTGAGTAATTATAAATTTGCCCCAAAATGCCTTTAATTTTGCTTTATGGACGTCTATTTTTAGAATAATCTATTATTCTAATCCTCTTGTTATTTTAAGAACATTTATATATTAACGATTACAAACTGAAAAACATACTAACAAATTGAACCCAGGTATTTCTTATGCTAAATTGGAAAGTTGTCTACAGATTTTGTTGAGAAAATATTATATTAAGAAAATTTTTAAAAATGTACACTTTCCTGTCAGGCAGGCTACCAATTATACACATTGGGTTCTGTTAACGGGCAGTTCGGAGTGGTGGCGCTGATGGCATCTTCTAAATATGTATGACTAAATCATTTAATAAGTGTTAGTAAACCCTCTAAATAAGTACACAATACCATCGTTATTTACAGTCGTATCTAAAAAATACATTTGTTCAGTAATATGTAAAATAATTACCAAATCAGGTTATACCTGATATCTGTCAACAACGTCAATCATTATGTTGTTCGATGTTCCATGACGGAACTGCGCATTATTTGTTTATAAAAATCATATGGCACTACTTGTCAATACAGAATAAATCCGTGTACAAAACTAGCGCGAACGAATTACGAAAGTATGTTCCAATTGAATTCAAAAAAAATCTAATGAACTGCGTAATAATTCCCAATTCATGACATGCTGAATCGTATGATGCTTTTCTTCAAAATTATTGCCCACATAATTACAAGAAGACCGACATTTTGCCCTGTTTGAAAACTCAAGAAAATATTCTCGTTATCGGCAACAGAAGTGTTACAAATTTTCTACGTCGACTAATAAGTAAGTTTCAATTAGAATTTTAACATGATTAACTGCAATTTGTTTTTAATAAGTAAGTGTTGTTAATTAAATTCTTTCACAGCTGTATGGTTTTAAAGGAATTTCACTACTGACGGAAAACTCATTAGCACACGTCGAAACGTTGAACCGAAATATAAATAACGTTTTCAAACAGGTGCATTTAGTGATTTGGTGGATTAGCTAAATTTGGATTGTCTGGTAAGTCATGACATAAGATGGTTTTGCAAATATTCTTTGTTTGATTGTGTGCTAATTGAAATGACCTTAACATTGCGTATTTTTATTGAAATTCGCCTGATATAATAAGACGAAATATGTTTTGATGACTTAAATAAGGTTGGATAATTAAAAGAAAACATTGGTTTAATATGTAATTATACAGTACTTGTTGAATATTTATTCAAACTAGGATTTGCAGAACCTTTATCAACATCAGGTTCTTAATCCATGCATATCCATCCATCACTATTAAAGGTGAATGAGTTTCAATATTGAGGGATAATTTGGACTGTCAGTTTTCATTAAAGCAATAATTATTAGTTTCAGAACCTGTTATTAATTATCATATTCAATTATGCATAATTTGATCATTTGTTTTTCACTTAAAATATGTATAGGCATGTTCAATATACATTGTAATTTACTTATTAAAATCATATCTTTTTTGGTATTTTACAAACTTTTTTTGGGTAACTAATAATATATATGAATTAGTCAGGGTTGATTATTTTACATCGACTTGGCTAAATCCACAGTTACAGTTTTTTCTATTTTGTAATAGATGTACTGAGTAAAACTATCAACCTGAAGTTATATACAAGGTAAATGGATATAAATTCATCATGTTTTTGTCCACAAGTGAGTCCAAGTTCCAGAAATACCAGTAACCATATACACAAGTCCATATAACACTAAACTCATAAGAAATGGTTCATAGGCAATAATTGACCTGATTTTAACAGGAATTTATAAGTAAACACTCAAAATGAGCTTTTGTGGGTCCTGATCTGAATATGTTCCACTGTGAAAGGCCTCTAAATAACTGATAACATTTTGAGTTATAAAAACTCTTAACTTTGATGTAATAAAATCTAAAAACATTGCCTGCAGTCTAGCAATATCTTCAATATCAGAATTAATTAAGCTCAAGATGGATTTTGTCAGAAACAGTGTTTTTCCAGAATTGTAATTTAAATTATTTAGACAGATGTTTTATGAATTGTACCTTATTAACTGAGATTGACTGATTGGGATATACCTAATATATTTTGAAAGTGCAAAAATGGTTTAAAATGCTTTGGAATATTGCTTTTAACCTGTTGGATTATGATTTTGCTGGTCAGATTTTCTCAAATTCTGGAATACAATCTGAGACAGATTTTCCTCAATAATTAAAGTGGGCTCCCACTGGTATGATGTCCCTCAGAAAATTTTTATCTTGAAGTGCTAACTTTGGGATTCCTTGATTTGAATTTTAGAGGCTTTGCATACACTTTCTGTCAATGATGCATTGAGAGTCATATTTAGTTTTTCAATACAACATATTAATCTGTATTAATTTTTAATCGAACTTTCCATATTAAACTCTGAAATTAAATAAAATTTTCTTAAAGATACATATAAAAGTTTTAATATATTAAGGATGTTTTGAAAAATAAAAGGTAATAGGTCTTTCATAAATTATGCCACTCTCCTCCCTTCCTCACTCTGCATTACACTTTCTGTGACCCCCCCTGTAAATATTACATCACAAAAGCTAGAACCCCGTTTGAACAATACATTGTGATTAGTACTACACACATACTGATATTTTTAAATGTTTATTTTTATGGTTTGGTGATTAAATATTGAAACTGAGAAAAAAAAGGCTGTATATTTCAAAAATATTAATATCACTTCAGTGTCCATGGCATTGAAATCTAAATACAAAGGTTAGTCAAACAAAACTGACAAAACGATCAAGCTTATAATGTCTAATTTATATTGGTAATTCAGATTGTAAAGCCATTGCCTATGAGTCAGAATAAAAAATTGAAACATTTGATTTTTTTTTGGATTATACAGCTTTTTTCTGTAAGTATTTTGTTATTCACTCATCAAATCATAAAATGAAATTAGGATATTTCCAGCAGAAATAATCTCAGCATTCCAATATTTTTTTGATATAGTTCAATTAATAAATAGTATAGCTATAATCTGTTCTCTGTTAGCAGCTAATTTGTAATCAATTGGTAAAATCCATATAGAATGATAATATGCAGTAATTTTTCTATATTTGGTATAATAAAACTAGTCTGGGAAAAAAGGCATTGACTTTTTTCTTCTAGTAAAGTGGTCAGTGCTCCTGGTGAGATTTGGAATCTGTGATGGTCATCTTGATATGCTAAAATATAGTTTTTGTTCAAATGTGTTCGTTATTCTAATGAAGCATTGTATTTTCATATTTTCTCTTAAATAATTTTATAAAATGTAATGTTCTCTTTTTTTCTTTCAGGAAATCAAACTTTGACCTGACTGTGACCAGAATTGTCTGTGATATACAAGCTGAAACAAAGTGACATTTTTTAAATTATAATCTGTGTTAACATAGTTGCTTCAAGCCATAACAAATACATTTGCACTGTATCAAGTAAGTACAAAAAATCCCCTATTATAATCTGCTTACTAATTCTATTTTTTGAGAAAAAATATGTGAAAACAGTTTTTCTGCCCTAAAAATGTTATTTATTAGACCATATCTTTCGCAAAACATTAAAATTACAGGAGATACTGATCTAGAGACAAGGATATGCCTACAAAGGCAATAGAGGAAGAAAGAGATGATGGTAGATCTTTTTATTTTTTCTTAATATCTCTTCTCATTGACATGTGTAATCTGGCTACAAAAAACAAATCAACAAAATAGTAATCACCTTAATCCTAACTTGACGCTGCTATTTTACCGTTCTAATTCCACAAAAAGAAATATTAGACATTTGACATATCTAAACATTAACTAGGTATAACCTATAAAACATTAAAACTATTGTTTTTCAATTTGTTCTTAGACCAGTCAATAGAGCAAAAATTAACTGATAATGTGTAAAAAATACTATCAGGATACTGACTGTGCCATCACATTAACAAAGATTTCTAGCGATATTTTGCTGTTTTCTACTCGCAACTATAGTTTTTTACTTTGTTATAAACAATTGAAACAAGAAAATTACGTTTTTTCTCTTAGCATGTTTATAAAATCAAAAATAATAAACTAATCTCAGTGGTGTCAACAGGTCAACTGTAAAGCATGAAAATACCAATGAAATGAGCCCAGGCTCGATCAGATTGGATCATTAGTAACAGGGAAAAACAAAAAATACTGAAAAAAGTAGCATTTTTAAAAAAAATCGTATCTTCGTCACTTTAGAAGCTGTAGAACTGGGCTTGGAGGAACTGATAGTAATTTACATCTATTTTATTTATGCCAAAACCAGACGCTACCGGCAGGGCCGGATTTACATTTGTGCCGCCCTGGGGCACTGAAGAAAATGCCGCCCTATGACTTAAATTTTATTTTAATAGTTTTGATATCTCATTTTTTAAGAATTAGAATAACTAATCAATTGCAGGAAATTTATTATGTATTATGTATTATTTATTATACATTATGTTTTATTTGTATTTATTTTTTATTTACTCATATATTATATATTATTTATTATATACTATAGTAATATAAAAAAATCCATATTCAACAATTAATCTCAGATTTATGCTCAACAAAATTGAAAGTTCTTGCAGGTTAGATTCATCTAAACGTCAAATATGAAAGAAACTATATCTCAGGAACCTAGTTATATTTGTATACTGAATGTAGCCTACAGTCTGTAGATGGCAACATGTGTAGTTGACAGTTGATTTGACTCGAAAATATAAAATTGTTCTTTTAAATTAAAATTAATTAGTGTTATTGAATAATTCTAAAATTTTAGAAAAATTCATTGATCAATTAAAGTTTTTGTTATTAGAAAGACATACGTAATTTGAAAATATTTTTAATTCTTAAAAAAATACATAAATTTGGACTAAAAACTTCAGATCGCAATTATTCAAAAACTAATAAACGGATAGCGCCTGGTTTAGTCACGCATAATGTAGATATCAATTACTATCAGTTCCCACAAGCCCAGTTCTACAACTTCGATAGTGACGAAGTTATGATAATATAAAGAAAACCGCTAAATTTTCTAGTATTTTTTGTTTTTCCCCTGTTACTAAAGATGTTATCGGATCGATCCTGGGCTCATTTCATTGGTATTTCCATGCTTTACAATTCACCCGTTGACACCATTGACATTAGTTTATTATTTTTCATTTTATAAACATGCAACGAAAAAAAAACGCAATATTCTTGTTTCAATTGTTTCTAATAAAGTAAAAAACCATAGTTGCGAGTGGAAAAGGTAGCAAAATATCACTACAAATCATTCTTAATGTGATGGCACAGGCAGTATCCTGATAATATTTTTTGCACGAAAAAATCTCTATTGATTGGTCTATTTCAAGTTGATTCTTTTCATCCCTTAAAAATAATGAAAGTGGAGCCTATATGTAACTTTTGATGTTGGGATATATGTCTCACCACACCCAGAAGTGGACCAGTATGTGACTACCCAGGAAAAAATAATTTAAGAAATCTGAAACATATACATACTTTATTCAAAACGACCAAAAATAATACCTTAGACTACATTTTTCAGTACTATAATTACAATTTGAAAATATGAGTATTGAAATGTTTGTATTGCTAAACTAATTAACTATTTTATAAGGTATAATTAAAGCACAAGGTATGTTGTTTTATCACAAAAAAAATAGTTACATTTGTTAACAGAAATTTGGTAAAAAAATCCAATGGGTTTAAAACGAGAGAGCGTGGTGGCTGTAAAATGGGACCAGGGCGCCCGATCCAAGAGTCTGCATATTCTTTAAATTTTTATTCTGTTGCCGAGAAGTCACGAAAACTGCGAAAATTAGTGTTTTTGCTATTTTAAACACCGTACTGGGCGTACCTTCTTCAAGAAAAATCATTCAAACACCTGTGGATTTTTTTTTGCAAAAATGGTAGTAAAGTAATGCTAAGTTCCCTACACTAATGGAAGTAGGTCAACTTTAGTCTTTGTTTGAAGCAACATGACAACGTAACGTTATCTTCAGGAAGTAGAGGAACCGTATGTACTTCCTTAAGGGCCCCACAGACTACGGTTATTTTCATCCATTTGTATCCCTGCGATTCGGAACGTCGTGAAAAATATGCTAATAGACCAATAATAGAGCAAAAATTAACTGATAATGTGTAAAAAATACTATCAGGATACCAACTGTGCCATCACATTAAGAAAGATTCCTAGCGATATGTTTTCCACTCGCAACTATGGTTTTTTACTTTGTTATAAACAATTGAAGCAAGAAAATTACGTTTTTTTTCTTAGCATGTTTATAAAATCAAAAATAATAAACTAATCTCAATGGTGTCAACAGGTCAATTGTAAAGCATGAAAATACCAATGAAATGAGCCCAGGCTCGATCCGATTGGATCATTAGTAACAGGGAAAAACAAAAAATACTGAAAAATGTAGCATTTTAAAAAAAAAATCGAATCTTCGTCACTTTAAAAGCTGTAGAACTGGGCTTGTAGGAACTGATAGTAATTTACATCTATTTTATGTATGCCAAAACCTGACGCTACCGGTTTATTAGTTTTTGAACAATTGTGATATAAACTTTTCTGTACACTATTTTTGCATTGTGTCCCTATGCGTCATAGATAATCAAATTTCAATTTTGAAAAAAGTTGTTGAAAGTAGAGGTGTCATTCTACAAAGCCTCTATTCTCATTTTTCACTAAATGTCTGTGAAATATCTGAAAAATGTTAGCAAACATGACAAAAAATGGGCGAGTGTATGAATGTATCCAAGGAGTGGGGGAAACACGGTTGTTGAGGGGAAGCGTATAGTAATATATTGTAGAGGCACATATATAGATCATTTTAATATTTAAAATCCTCACAAGTAAGAATTTTTCTAATGACTGCTCTCTTTCGATGTTCCGTAAACCCAAAATCCATAAATTAAAGCAAAAACGAGAAACCATTTACATATAAACATATTAATAAACAAACAGTTCTCATTTGAAATAATAAAATCGAAGAAATCACTCTGTATAGAAGTTTTTTTAGCGATTAGATTCTTTCACCATCTGTCAGAGTGACAGTTACGATCGATAATAATTATTGTTAGCAGTTCCCCTCAACAACCGTGTTCCCCCCACTACTCGAACGCATTCATAAGCTTACCAAATTTTGGTCATTTTTCGTATATTTCACAGACATTTAATGAAAATTGAAAATAGAGGCGTTGTAGAATGATACCTCTGCTTTCAACATCTCTATTCTGAATTGATATTTGACGATCCATGTCGCATGGAGACACACTGCAAGAATAGTGGACTAAAAACTTTAGATCGCAAATATTCAAAAACTAATAAACCGATAGCGCCTGGTTTAGTCACGCATAAGGTAGATATCAATTACTATCAGTTCCCACAAGCCTAGTTCTACAACTTCGATAGTGACGGAGTTATGATAATATAAAGAAAACCGCTAAATTTTCCAGTATTTTTTGTTTTGCCCTGTTACTAAAGATCTTAGCGGATCGATCCTGGGCTCATTTTATTGATATTTTTATGCTTTACAATTCACCTGTTGACACCATTGAGATTAGTTTATTATTTATCATTTTATAAACATGCAACAAAAAAAAACGCAATTTTCTCGTTTCAATTGTTTATAATAAAATAAAAAACCATAGTTGCGAGTGGAAAAGGTAGCAAAATATCACTACAAATCATTCTTAATGTGATGGCACAGGGAAGTATCCTGATAGTATTTTTTTCACGAAAAAATCCCTATTGATTGGTCTATAAAAACCGATGTATGTGGTGCAAAACCGTCGTGCCGCATCGTCGGTCCAAATATCTGCCCGTGCTTGATTTGGCGAGTCAACACGACGTTCCGAAACGCGGCGATACAAATTGATGAAAATAATCGTAGTCTGTGGGGCCCTTTACCTTCATCGGCCCATGGATCCCATATTTCAACAAGAATTAAAAAAAATTAATCTCCTTGGTATTTTTTATTCAAATTGTAGTCATTTACTCCTTACTATAGTATCTATGTTTTACCAAAACAATATGAAATTTAAACATCTTCTTGGTATTGCAATTTCTTTGTCAGTGAGTATATATATTGCGAAATGAATTTCGACATCCAACAGTTTTAGGAAAATTCATTTGGCTATAAAATTTTAAATTCATTTATCTTAATACGTAAATAATTTTTCGAGATTTTTACCTGTCACTGGATTAAAAATCTCAAAACGACAGTATCTGTATTAAAAAATCACATTTAAATTTAATTTTGGAAATATACGTTTATGTTTGTTATGTCTAATAAAAACTGGTTCTATGCCATTTTTTTACTACCTCAAAGTCAGGTCATTTTACTCCGGTTGTTCTAAGAGCAAGAATTTGTTTTTACAGAAAATGCCTAAACACCGAGACGTCTCTTCGCTACAGGACCTCAGCCTAGTCGGCGTTGGTTCCCTAGTAGTCCATTTGGCGCCTCGCATAATCGCTAAAACTAGAGTGCACAAAGAACCCCAAAAAACTATATCTAGTCTACAAGAAAGTCTCGACTGGCTGAACAATTTGTTAGCTTCGAACGTTCCTTTTTACTTATACGACAAAATGGCTGTGGAAGTGTTGAAAGCTGTCAAAGCACTCATAGAACGAACAAAAAAGACGTACTACCCGCACACTTCGATGGCGAGTTTCCTGACGGAAATGAACGTCGTCGTCAGCCTCACAGAGGTCGTGCTGAATCCCATGTTGAAGAACATCGATTTCTCAGAATGGCCGAAAATCATGCGATACGTTTTGTACAAGAAGCTCCCCAGTCTACGCGGTTTGGAGAACCTGAACCTCGGTTCTTGCTCTGGTGGGTGGAAGAGCTCCGAATACGATCGATGTCTTCTGGAGAGCATAGCCAAGATGAAAAAACTCAAATCGCTGTGTTTGTGTTTCGACGGTAATGACGTGATCGTTCAAACCGTCGGGGAATATTGCACGAACATCCAGTGTCTGGATCTCACATCTTCTGGATCAGTAACAGATCGTTGTATTCCCTATTTGCTCAGGTGCCAGAACCTCAGAGAGCTCCAGCTGCACAGGACGTCGGTAACGACGGTGGGTCTCGCTCAGTTGATCGTGGGGTTGCCGAATTTGATGGACATCGGACGATGTGACGATTTTGGTAACGTCATAAAGTGTCTGCACCACGGCTACCCCAACTGCGGACCTTTCGCTTTGAAGAAGATCCAAAGCCGTGACATATCAACGGAGAGCTTGAGACTGTTGGTTGACATGTTCCCCAAGATAGAATACGTCAGCTTGTTCCACGACGTCCAAGTGTCAGATTTGACAGTTCTAATATCCTTGGACAACCTCAAGGATTTGAAATTGTTGTCCTGTGCTTTCTACGGAGATTATTTGAAGCAATTGCTGGAGGTGAGGGGGAACAACATCACGAGTTTGCACTTGGAACATGTTGAGGAGATGGATTTCAACGTTCTAGTCGATATCAGCCAGTGCTGTCCCAAATTGACGAGCCTAGTTTTTTACAATTGCGATTTCACGACCAGCACCCAGTTGAGGCTCGACAGGTTGAAGGTGCAGCCGTTTTTGAATTTGGAAAAGATTTTTTGGGTTGTAGATAGCGCCGTGCAGCATTTAGAATTCATATTATCGCACGCTTTGAACATACACTACATACACTTGGGATCTTCGACGGGTATAACGCATTCGTCCATAGTCAACATCCTCACGGTGAATCCCATGAAGCACCTCGAGGAGTTAAGGGTTTTGTACAGCAGCGATATGAACATGCGGACTGTGGAGCTACTGCTGGCCAGCTGCAGCAACATCAAAGTGCTATCTGAGCTGGAGAGTTGGCAGGGTATTTCGATGGAGGAGCTGAAGGCTTTTAAGCACTACATAAATTCGAACAATTTCGAATTGGATATAAGGCCGATGCTGTCGTTTACTACTTAGATATTATATGTAAATTGTGAATGGTTTATTTTGCCGCTCAAGTGTAATATATTTATTTTTTATTACGATGTGTTGGTTTTATTGTTTCCCAACTGTTTTTGTAGTTGTAGGTTAGTAGTCCGAGCAAAATTTCATGGAAAATAAAAACTAGGCTCAGATAAAACTATTTTTAGCTTACAAAATTTGTTTATACTGAAGTTTTCCACAAAACTGATGACTCGTAATTTTGGAAAATTATAAAATTTTCAAAAAAAAAAAATAAAAATTGATGCAGAAGGTTTACTGCAATTTTATACAAACTAGGAAAAGAATTTACTGAAGTCTTGATTGAAAATTTTAAAATTTTTCTGAACCTTTAAGGGGAGATTATCCTTACTAGCTGTCGCCCAGTGGTCGAAATTCGACCAATTGTGTCAATATCTCTGGCAGGTTAAGTAACCTGAAAATTTTATCGTGACATTCTATCCTAGGACTTTAGGGAGAACAGCAATTACACGGAACGGATCCAGATTCGGAACCTCTGTGTGATAGTTTCCTCGAAAATTCTAGATGTCGGTCTTACATCTCGCTTCTACAAATAAGTAACGACATTCAAGTTTTTTTCAGATATAATTCATAGGAGTTGATTTGTGTTCAAATTCGTAATTCTTTATTTAATATGACAATAATGTAACTGCTAATGGGCTACCCTACATATTTATTTTTTCTATCCTCCCTGTATAGCTATAATAGCACTCAATTCTCTAACTTTTATTAAAATCCTCATTATAATAATTACATCTCATTATATATTTCCACCACCCTGTATATGCAACTGCTGCACGCATAATATTTTTTAACATTTTTGAACAACCCGGTAAACCATTCTGTATATACCACTGCCTATGAGCCACCGTATTAACTCTTGTTGTTTATGAAATTTTTAACTATCTTCTGTAACTATAATTCTACTCCGACCTATATTTCAATCATCATATATATGGAACTCTTCGTGGGCTACTCTATAAATCATTTCCTTTTCTAACATTTTTTATCGTCATCCTTTATATCTAATTCCTGTCACCCTATATTTCATCTTCACTATATATACAACTGCTTATGGGTTACGAAATGTTTTTCCATTTCCGCCACCCTGAATATGCATCTCTGTATAATATTTTTTGCATCACCCTGTATAACTGTAATTCTACTGCACCTTCTATTCCAAGAACGCTGTAAATTCAACCACTAATGGACTTCCCTATATAATTATTTTATTAGTTATAATTGCACTCTACTCTATATTTTAAACACCCTATATATGCAACTGCTTATGTGCCACCCACGGAAAAAATGATTTCTAACATATCTGGAATCGCCCTGTATATTTATAAATTCAACGATTACTTTACCACTAAACAATAACAACGCTTGCATGCCACTTCCAGACGTACATGCTCTAAGTATATAATAGCTTTGGTCCCTCTATATATAATTACTCAATGTTTTGAGTCTGGCGGCGGCGGCACATTCAGTTGTTTGGCGTTGACATTATGGACTTAAATAATGAATTTTTATTATATTTTATTTAATGAATTAATATTAGCATTCTGTACTGAAGGTCGTCAGTAGCTACTAAACAAAACAAAAACGAAGAAAATCGGTTCAGAAACGGAGGAGAAAATGGTACCTAATCGCCTATTTATATATAGATTATATACAAAGATAAAATCGAGATTTTTGTCTATTTTAGCTCCGTTTGACAGTCTTTTTTCCTTCCATAAGGTTTTAGATTACTGTAAATTCATATTTTCCAATTCTGCAAAATTGAAAAGAAAATTCCCAAAAATTGTAGTTTTAATTTTATCAAGAACGACATGATTGTTTATTAACTGTTAGACTTTTTCAAAAATTAAATGGATGTTTGAAATCTATTATTTATTATTTTAGTTTGAAACTAACTAATTTATAAGAAAAATTATCTACTCGGGCGGTCTTTTATTTTGGCGAATAATATTATGTTTTTCACATTTTTCAACAATTTTGTCCTTTAATAATTTTTATGTTCATACACAACTTGTGCGGGATTTTCAAAACACAGTATTTTGTTTTACAGAACGAGACATTATTTTTGTTTTTGAGATTTTTGACATTTGCTATTGTAGTTTTATTAGAATTTATAAACGATTTTCTCATTTTAGGTATTTTTGACAATTTTTGTCATTTTTGGTAATTTCAGCATTTCTGGTACTTTTATACTTGAGATTTTTCGACGATTTTATCACTTGATTTTTGAGATTTTCAACTCTTTTAACATTTTGAAATGTTGACATTTTACACATGTTTGGAGTTTCCGACAATTTTAACATTTGGGGTTTTTAATATTTTTTCATTTGGTATTGTATAGGCCTTATAATATTTTAAATACAGAGAGGTATCATGTGATAACTGTTTTTAAAGCTATTTTTTGCCAATCTTTTTTTAAATTTAGATTATTTGTTTGTCATGACCTAAAAACCGTAAAAAAATAATTGCCAATTACACCAAAATTGGTGGGTGGTTTTTAGGGTCTCTGATCACCATATCTGATTTGCAAAATTCAAAATGGCAGATCCAAGATGGCGGATGGAAATTTTTAAAATCCACCGATATACGCCAAAAAATATATAGGGGTTTTTGGGGGTTTCCGATCATGAGTTCGGAATTTACAAAATTCAAGATTGCGGACGAAATTTTCGCCCCATGGGTTATTTTCATCGTTCAAATTGGATCCCCCATCTTGAATTTTGTCTGATATTCGTGATCAATGAACCCAAAAAGCCCCTTATAAGAAGTTTGGTACAAAAATAGATTACATTTTATATATTTTTTTGTGCAATAACACCACAATCGATATAAAACGAAGTGTATTGAAGGAAAACCAAACGTTCCAAAGTCTATTCTGACTTCGTTGTCAATGGCTTTATATTTATTGATGTAAATTGCAAAACGAAAATTATTATGACATTTAAAGTGACATTAGAAATTCGTTGTTTTTAGATATACAGGTAGTACAAAAAATTCTAAAGATCATGTATTATATAGTTAAACAGCTTTCAAATTAGAAGAATTTGAAAGAGGTGTCTTTAGAATTTATAAGTGGCGTTCCTAGGTACGACTTTGTTATAAGATAGCGCATTCGCCAAAAATGCGATCAAAGAATTCTATTGTTTCAGTGATCCCATTAACGTCATAAGGGAAAACCTAGGAAAAACCTTATGAGCTATCCCGATACTGGGTTGCTCAAAAGGAGGGTACCACTGATAATTTCTTCCTTAATTGTCGGTAACCAGATCCGATTAAATTCTACAGAAGTAGAATCGATACAATCGCCTTCATTCAAAAGAATTAAGGCAGACTCTTTTATTTTTCGTTTTGTGTTATGTTGTTCTTTGTGAAGTATAGTTGAATTGTCAAATTGTATTTTATGGCCTAGGTCCCAATCATGTTCACAAATTTTCGTTTTTTCAAATTGTCGTTTCTTTATGTAATCCTTGTGTTCATTTATTCGTACGTTTAATGGTCTCGATGTTTCTCCAATCTTGTTTATGTAGTTTTTTGAGTTCTGGGTTTTGTTGGTTGGTTTTGTTTTATACTAGAGCTTTCAGTGTATTTCTTGTTTGGAATGTTGTTTTAACATTAAATCTGTTGCCCACTCTTTTCAATCTTTCTGACAGACCCTGTATATATGGTATAGTTGTAACTGTAATGTAGTTGTCCTGAGTAGTAGTTGTGTTAATAAGAGAAGTTCGGGGTTGATTCGAAAGGTTTGTTTTCTGGTCAAGTCTGTTTAACTCTTTGTTGATAAATTTTGTAGGGTAATTGTTTCCAGTGAGGACATTTTTTATAATTATTTTTTCTTTGTTGAATTTATTATCATCAGAACAGTTGCTCTATCATAACTATAATACATGATCTTTTTTTGTGCTACTTGTATATCTAAAAACAACGAATTTCTAATGTCAATTTAAATGTTATAATAATTTTCGTTTTGCAATTTACATCAATAAATATAAACGAAGAAGTCAGAATAGACTTTGAATCGTTTGGTTTTCCTTTAATATATATACACAGTTTTATTTCGATTGTGGTGTTATTGCCCAAAAAAAAACAAAAGTAATCAAGAATATGCCACAAACAACGTTTAGAAGACAATATAGATTACAATTTGAAACTCATGACTTTCCATATGACATTTATATTATATCTGTCAAATTTAAAAAGTGACAAGAAACATTAAACTAAATTTAATCAGTAGAACTTTGATAATTTCAGTAACGGCATTAATCATGTCACCAGTCAAACGCCACCAAGATAAATTAAGAAAAGAAGAACAAGAAGCTGCCCATGTTTTCCAGGACTTCATCGAAACCTTCCAAAACGTTCAGGCACCTCAAACAAAGACATTCGTAAGATCAGGAACTTTGTACTCACAAGAACAAGAATGTGAAAAAGTCGGCCAGATTTATAACCCGAAACCGTTAATCAAAACGAACAAAGAAAAAGACATTTCCAGCGCTCTGGAATGCGCCACAATCTTAAAACCATTAAATTTGGATAAAGCTAAGAAAACCGAAAGACCCAAATCAAACTTGGAAGAGCTGAAGGAAGAATTAAAACAAAGACATGCCGAAAAGGGGGAAAGAGCTAGAATCAAAGAGGAGATAGAATACTCCATAGCATCAAACTATTTCGAAAATTTTGGCGATCCGAATTCAACCAACTTATTCTTAACGAATTTGAGCCCCAAAGTAACAGAGAACCATCTCATGATGGAATTCGGAGTTTATGGTCCCCTAGCTAGCGTCAAAATCATGTGGCCTAGAGGTGAGGAGAAAACCCGAAACTCAAATTGTGGATTTGTAGCATTCATGAGCAGAAAAGATGCTGAAAGGGCTCTCAAAGCAAACATCTATCGCGACGATATAAGAATAGGCTGGGGAAAATCAGTTGAGATACCTCCACATCCGATTTATATTCCCAACGACCTTCTGAAGCTCTATTTGCCACCCCCAACGACAGGGCTACCGTTTAATGCTCAGCCAACGAGCAGCGATTGGGAAGCGCCGAAAGGCGAAACGGATTTCCAAGATTTTTTGAGAAGTTGTCACGTCAAAGTCACCGTACCGCTCAACAAGAAGTTGCTCATGATTATTCACAGGATGGTTGAGTTTGTTGTTAGAGAAGGTCCAATGTTCGAGGCTTTCATAATGAACAAGGAAATAAAGAACCCGGACTTCCGTTTTCTTTTCGACTATCAATCTGCCGTTCACGTTTATTACAGATGGAAAATCTTCTCGATTTTGAACGGCGACTCTCAAAAGAGCTGGTCGATGAAACCGTTCCAGATGTTCAAGGGCGGTTCCATTTGGATTCCTCCCATTGCTCCAAATTACACCGACGGAATGCCTGATGAACTATTTAAAGAAATGAAAACTAATACGTTGTCGGATAGCCAGACGAAACGTTTGATTGGGTTGATAAGAAATCTGACGATGAATAGAGCGAAGATTTCTGAAACAATGATATATTGTTTGAACCACAAAGACAATCTAGACGACGTTGTCGATATCATTTTGGATTCTTTGATGAATCCCAGCACGAACCCATTACGAAAAATTGCCAGACTATATTTGTTGTCTGACGTTTTGACAAATGCTGTCACCAAACAGTTAAAAATTGGGTTATATGAGGATGAAACCAAGTTAATAGAAGTGTTAACGGTTGTAAATGCAGGGGTAAATGTTTTAAAATTCGAATCTGACAAAACGAGTTGTTTGGAAAGGATCAGGAAAGTTATCAACCACTGGAAAATCCTTCCCGTATTTCCGACGAATATCATCGAAAAAATCGATGAGGTGTTTCCAAATCTTTCATCCAATGAAGACAAGCAAGTCGACAATGACGACAGTTCCAGCATTGACGAGCCCTTGGACGGGGCGAATCTTTTAAGGCGTTCCAAAGAGACTGAAATCGGACCAGATGTCATTACTGCTGTGAATCTAAACGATATTGAGAAGGAAAGAAAGTTGAAAGACAATCTGATGACGCAGTATTTTATCCCTTCCAAATGGGATACGATAGATCCAGAAGAAGTTGAGGCTCAAGCTGTATCTACTGAAGAGATTTATTATATGGAGAAGGAAAAGCGGAAGCGGCACAAGAAGCAAAAGAGTTCCAGTAAAAAGAAACGGTATCGTTAAGGTATTAAAAAATGTTTAATTTTTGTATCTTTGATGTTCCTTACTAGGTGTTTTAAGAATTTATTGTTTCGTCTCATAGTTTTTAGTTTGCATTATAATATTTTCTAAGAAATAGTTTGGTTTTTGTTAAGAAACTGTTGAATAAAGTGTATTTCCGTTCTACAAGTTTGTTGCTTTGGAACATGAAACGTAAAGGGTGTTTTTTTTAGAGGTATAGAACTAAGTTGGCAACACTCTTTTAACCGGCGGCCATCTTGTCAGCTGTCAAGTGATTTATGTTTGGTTTGGCATTTCATCATGAATAGACTGACGCCTGAATAATGCTTCCAAATTGTGCAAATTTATTTTGAAAATCATGCTTCTGTTCAAAATACGTATCGCGCACTACGTCCATATTTTACGGTCAACATAATCGTCCATCAGAGCAATTAATTCGATTAACTATGCAACGTTTTCGCACCACGTTTACTCTAAATGATAATACGCATCCACAGAGATATACGGTGCTTACAGAAGAATCCATTGCTGCTGTAGAGCATAGCGTAGAGGAAAACCCGAATCAGTCTATCCGCCATCGTGCACAGGAATTGGATATTTGTTCATCCACTTTATGGATGATTTTGTGGAAAGATCTTGGTTTGCGTGCTTGCAAAATTCAACTTGTGCAAGAATTGAAGCCACACGATCACCTAGCAAGGCGTACATTCGGTGAATGGGCGCAAAACAAGATTGCCGTTGATCCCGATTTTCATAAGCGAATTTTGTTTAGCAATGAAGCTCATTTTTGGTCGAATGGATACGTCAGTAAACGAAATTGCCGTATTTGGAGTGATGATAATCCTCAAGTTCATGTTAAGACACCGTTACATCCAGATAAACTGACTATTTGGTGTGCTTTATGGACTGGTGGAATAATTGGTCCGTACTTCTTAAAAAACGATGCTGGGCAGAACGTTACACTCAATGGTGATCGTTATAGAGCCATGATTACTAACTTTTTCGTTCATCAGTTGAACAATCATGATGCACACGAGCTGTGGTTTCAGCAAGACAGGGGCCAACATGTCACATAGCTCGTGCCACAATTGATTTATTGAAAGAAACGTTTGGTAACCGCATAGTTTCATGTTTCGGACCCGTGAATTGGCCTCTAAGATCGTGCGATTTAACGCCGCTTGACTATTTTCTGTGGGGATACATGAAGTCGCTAGTCTATGCCGATAAGCCCGAAACTATTGACCACTTGGAGGACAACATTCGCCGCGTTATTGCCGATATACAGCCACAAATGTTGGAAAAAGTCATCGAAAATTGAACCTTCAGATTAAACTACGTCCGAGCCAGCCGTGGCGGTCATATGCCAGAAGATTATCTTTCGAATAAAGTAAATTTCATGTCAATTTAAAAAAATATCCTTGTTTTATTCCCTTTCAAAGTTCTATACCTCAAAAAAAAAACACCCGTTATTAGTAAATAAAGTAACTGGCACAGTGCCAAACTCAGGTTCTTATAGAGAATATGACTTGAATCCAATCGTTGCTTGGTAACATCACAGGTAGGCATGTATCAAAGATGAAAATGGTTTAATCCACATGAACCAAAATCTATTGAACGGTGAAAGTTTTAGTGATCAGCGTGTCAAACCCAATAGAAACAGTATAAAAGGTTATGATAAAAAAGTTTCCATCCAATAACCTGAAAGGTGTAAGAATTTACAATTAGAAATGTAGATGTTAATAAGGTAAAATATGAAGAATGGGGTTTAAGTTAATCTGTAGTTTCAGCGAGATTTAATAGTTGAAATATTCAACTACGAAGATATGGGCTGTTTAGATTCAAATGATTAAAAGGAATTAACGGGAGCATCTGAAGCTACAAGCCAAACAGGAAAGCACCAGCTTTACATGACAAATACAGAACTGTCGAAATATGGAGACCTAATATCATATCTAATACTCTTAAACCGTTGCAATACATGTTGGAAGGAACTAAAACACACCACAGAACTATAAACGCTGGAATCTGATCAGGACTTTTTGTGTTGTGCTTAAGCTTCAGTTGCTTTAGGGCAGCTAAAATCTCGAAGGTTGTGAATTCAGTAATATAGTTCAATTGATCATCAACGATTTGTTGTGTGTTTGAACAATCAGTATTATATTTCATATTTGATAGAATAGCGTTGGTACCCTTTTTGAGTTTATGGAAGCCCAAAACTGGTTCGCATCATTCTTTATATTATTTTCGGCATTTCTGAGATAGTTCAAATAAGTTTGATTGATGTTTATTTTTTATTTTTGCCCTTAGAAATTTATATTATTGATGATCTCTGTACTAATTTGGGTGTTTGTATCTTTGTAACGCTTTAAACTTAGTTTTAATATATTCGATAATATCAACGGTATACCAGGGTGGATTATTACTAGAAACATATTTAGGAATACAATTATTAAATATCTCACACATTTCATTGTAAAATAATTCACAAGCAATATTTATATCAGATACATTATCAAAAAAGACCAATCGCAATTTTGAATATTTTTGTATAGCTCTGGGTAATTTGCTTTCCGGAAATTGAATATTTCACATTCCCTAGAAGACTCTTTAATGAGTTTAACCGGTTGTTCATTTATAGTCACGTTTATGGCAGGGTGATGAACATCTTCTTTAACTAAAATATCCTCTGATTTATTAACTACACATTTTTGATTTGATGAACTAGGTCTACAACACGATTATTAATAATAAGTACTTTATTAAGTTGAGAGAAATTATTGAAGAGAAAGTAAATAATTTTTTAAAGTACTGTCATTTTCTATACAATGAACTTTCTCGGAAATATTAAAGTCATCCAGTATGTAAATGAACTGTCCCTTTAACATATCAGTTGAAAACTATGTGCTGGTGGAAAGTAGACAACAAACACATATGTTTTTTGTAAATTCAAGTGTAACTGTACACCAATAATATCAACCAAACTCACAGCCGTACGTATACTTTGTAAATCAGTTCAATGTATTTGTACTGTATGTTTAACGCAATTAAAACGCTACCTCCTATTTTTAAATGTGTAGCATCAAATTTTATATCAGATCGAATATTATATTGGTCCCTTAAAATTGCATGGTTATTTACATGACTATCAAGCCACGTCTGTGTAAAAGTTATAATATCGTAATTACACGTGTAAGAGTATTAACAATTTCATGAGTTTTTGTATTTAAACCACGGACATTCTGATAGTAAATAGTAACGAGCAGATTTTTGTTACGATATTTGCATTTTTTGAAGTCGTTTTTTTAATTACTTTTACTATTGTTATCTGTATAATAATGAACAGTTCTTATCAACTTTTCCATTGAATGATAACAAATTTAACAAAATAGGCCTCTTTACTAAACAGTTGACAGTAAACAATAGTTAATTGGAATGACAACTTACTAAAGAAAAAATAAGGCAAGTATTAAGGAACAACATCCTCTATACAGGGTGAGTTTTTTTTTTGATGATCAGTATGGGGATCTCGGAAACTAGCTGAGATAGAGCAATGGTTAAATTGGGAAAAGATTTGCAGTTTTACTGGCCCAATTTAATGACACTTTCGGATTGTTGTAAAAAGTCATGGCTTACTAGATATTTTGAAAAAACGAAATTCTGTCGATTTTTTTGATTTTATAAAAAAAGTGTAAATATCAAAATTGAAGGGAATTGTATCCCGAATAGGATTGTCATGTCGTCGTTTGCGTGACAGCTCTCGTTTTCGAGATATGACACAAACTTGTCTTTTTTTGAATGGAAACCATAGTTGGCTATGACCTCAAAAAATCGGACATTTTTAGAGCTTTTCAACGATATAATACTCGATATAGTTATTCATAAAAATAACGGAGTTATGGATGCTTTTCTCTCTTATCTTCACTTTTAACGTAGTTAGCCATGAAATAGATTGATTTATTAATAACTATTCCAAAACACATTGAACGATTTTTTTATTAGGTATATGAGATATAACGAAAAAACTAAATAAGTAGGTATTTACTAAAAACTTAAGAAATTAAAGTACATAATAATGGTTACAATTTATGTTCGAAAAGTCCATCATTGTTATTTAGACAAAAATCGCATCTTTTTAAGATTGACATTACCGCTTTCCTCATAGACCGCCTATCAATTTGTTCAAGTGCTTGCAATACCGCCTCCCTTAGGTCACCAACTGTCTCATACTTTCTTTTGTATACTTTGTTTTTTACCGCATTCCATAAATAGAAGTCTATAACTGCTAAATCGGGAGACCGGGGTGACCATTCGCTTGGGCCATTTCTTCCTGTCTAAGAGTTTGGATAGATATTATCTAAGTGTTGTGTTACTAATAACGAGTTATGAGCAGGTGCTCCATCATGTTGGAACCACTCAATTTCTAAACGAGTTCTCAAATTCAAATTATGCAACATGTCTTGAAAAGAGCATTGCAAGAAATGCAACTAGCGCTCCCCAGTAAGTGTATCGTCATAGATAAAAGGCCCCAGAATAGTAGACCCTATGATACCACACCAAACATTAAAACCAAATTTTATCTGGGGTCGTCTTTGTTCTACATGGAAAGGGTTTTCTTTAGCCCAGATATGCTCATTGTGTCTAATGAATATACTGCAGTTAGAAAATCTAGTTTCATCGGACCATAACACCTTTAATGGAAACTGTGGATTGTCAAGGCACATGTCTCTAAACCATGTACAAAACAAAATACGTCGATGTTCGTCACCAGCATGCAAAGTTTGAGAAACTGAAAGTTTATACGGGTGGAAATTGTGCGCTTTCGGTACCTTAACTACAGTTCGTTGAGATGTGCCAGCTTCTGTAGCAATCTCACGAGTTGATGTAGATGGATTTTGATTTACCATTGTCAAAAGATTTATTTGTGCTGCTTCGTTAATTTGATTACGTTCCTTTGGTGGTTCAGTAAAAGATCCATATCTTCGTAAACTATCGTAAACCCTCTTAAATGTACATAGAGCAGGTTGACGGTGATTAAAATATCTATGAAAGTATTCCTCAGCTGCACGAACTGAATTTTTATGGCATATGATATAACAGTCCACCATATTCAGTTTTTCTTCGTTAGAATATTCCATTTTATCACGAAAACTTGCCAATATCGACTGTCAGTTCAGCACTACTAATGGAATTACTCTCAAATGAGGAAACGTCAAAGTGAAAACAATCTTTTTCATGGCTACCTACGTTAAAAGTGAGAATAAGAGAGAAAAGCATCCATAACTCCGTTATTTTTATGAATAACTCTATCTAGTATTATATCGTTGAAAAGCTCTAAAAATGTCCGATTTTCTGAGGTCATAGCCAGCTATGGTTTCCATTCAAAAAAAGGTAAGTTTGTGTCATATCTCGAAAACGAGAACTGTCACGCAAACGAGGACATGACAATCATATTTGGGATACAATTCCCTTCAATTTTGATGCTTACACTTTCATTATAAAATCAAAAACAAAGGAGCTAGAGGGATTTGACTAAATCGACAGAATTTCTTTTTTTCAAAATATCTAGTAAACCATGAAATCCGAAAATGTCATTAAATTGGGCCAATAAAACTGCAAATCATTCCCAATTTAACCATTGCTCTATCTCCGCTAGTTTCCGAAATCCCCATACTGATCATCAATAAAACTCACCCTGTATAACCCCGATCTAAGTCCAATCGACCTATTTCAAAAAATTGTTTGCCGGCTGTGGACATTTCGCACGTTCATAAAATGTCTTGAAAACGTGATTTGATTACAATAAATGTTAAGACAGCTTTATAACAAATGGATTCCCAATCAAACAACAAATGAATTATTGAAAGCTTTATTAAGATTTTCAATACATATGATAAATATTTTCACATTGATCTGAAAACAAATATCAGTTCTTTCTTTCATACAACTTTTGACGATGCGACGAAAAAAACCACAAATTCGTCACTCCGTAAAAATTAATATTGCAAGAATGTTACATAGAGGACATTACTTAGCCGTATTAAAGCTGAGGAAAATAATATTTATATAACTTTTTCTCGGTTTTATACAAATACTTTATAGTAACTCTAACTTACAATAAAAGCGATATACATATATAAAAATAACACTTATAACAGAAAAAACAATTATAGCTTAAATATATTATTATATATATTTTTTAAATATATATTGTAAGTTACTGTTACACAGGTCCTTCCGAAAAAACTTTTTTTTTCAAATATATATATAAAACATTCTCTCGTTCCCAGCATTCAAAATTGGAATGAATATATTTTCGTGACTAAATGTATTTATTCAAATTTTGACGAATATCGCGATGGGCATATACAAAAAATAACACTATTAATATCATTCGGATCTGTCTCGTATTTTTCAGCACTCCTTCCGTGTAAAGTGTCACAAAACAATGGCATTGAATAATAGAAATCGCTTTTCATTTGTTATATCTGACGTACACGATGACATTGACTAAATTAGGTATGTGAAAGCAAAGTGATTTTAAAATGGAATTTCTAAAACTTATACTTAGTAACTGCCTTTTTTATTCGTCATAATTGTTTATTGCTTGCTTTCTTTTTCGAGTTCTCTTAGAAGTTCTTTCATTTCTTCAGATAGTTGGTGCTGATCGTTGAATTTTCTGAAACAAAAAAAAAACTTCGTTATATTGAGCTAACAGGGAATCGCCAATAAAGTAGGGAATTTAGCATTATTTTAATACTATTTTGCAAAAAAATCCACAAGTATTTGAAATGAACGGTTTTTCTTAAAGAAGGTACACCGCATAACACAAAGAAAGTTTTGTTAATACATTTTTACTTCTTAGTTAACCCTTAACCATCTAACATACGTCTTACAGATCCGGACGAATTTATTGTCGTGAATATTGTTGCACCCGAACTTCGTATAAACTTGTTGGTTCCTGTACCTTTTCCTCGCACCCCTAAATACGAGGGCTGCCTCTTATATTTCGGGATTGGACAACCCTTCTGTTGCAATCTGACAACTGACAGCTCTATCGTAAAGTTTGACATTTTTGAGGTTATACGTACTCAGACCGTTTTGACATACGAGCGCTATGTGTTGTTTACAGTAACTTAAAGGGTTCATCTCGGCCAAAAAATGGAATTAAATCGTGAACATTTTCGTGCGATTATTTTTTACAACTTTCGACGTGGATTAAGTCAGCAAGAGTGCATGGATGAACTTAATTTAATTTTTGGCGATGAAACTCCATCAAGGACCACTGTTTATCGATGGTATGGTGAATTCAATCGAGGTCGTAGTTCACTCCAAGACGAATTTCGTGAAGGTCGTCCAAAAACAGTTGTTGTTCCGGAAACCATTGATGCTGTGCCCGAACTGATATTGTAAGATCGTCATGTGACCTATCGTGAGATTGAGTCAACCTTACACATTAGTGGGACCAGCGTACATTTAATATTGCATTAACATTTGAATGTCAAAAAAAGCGTTGGATCCCACACAATTTGTCAATCGTTCAAAAGAACGCTCTTGTCGATTGGTCGAAAGAAAAGCTCAAAAAATACCTTCGCGGTGCTTCAAAACACGTTTATGATATAGTGACAGGTGATGAATCGTGGATTTACGCGTATGAGCCCGAAAGTAAACAACAGTCGACTGTATGTGTGTTTCAAGATGAGCCGAATCCAAAAAAAGTTGTTCGCGCACGAAGCACTTACAAGCAAATGATCGCCTGTTTTTTCGGAAAAACTGAACATGTCGCAACCGTACCACTAGAACAACGCAGAGCAGTCAATTCTGAATGGTACAGAACCATTTGTTTGCCAGTTGTCTTCCAAGAAATGAGGAAAACCAACCGCCGAAGACGGATCACTCTTCTCCACGACACATCGGCTCAAACAACTGCATTTTTGACCACTCAAAACATCGATTTGATGAGTCATCCGCCGTATAGTCCTGACTTGTCACCAAATGACTTCTTTTTATTCCCGTACGTAAAAAACAAACTGAGAGGTCAACGTTTTTCGACACCTGAAGAAGCGGTTGCTGCGTTCAGAATGCACGTTTTGTAGATACCTCAATCAGAGTGGAAAAAGTGCTTCGAGAATTGGTTCATACGCATCCAAAAGTGTATAGATCTGAGTTACGATTGAGCGGTACACGTTGCTTGCAAAAATTTTTTCATTGTAAGATCTCAAAACTAGAAACTCCAGTACGACCATTTTGGAGTTTTTTTTAACCTTTAATTTTTTCCAATAGTTTATTAGATTTCCGTTTAAAAAATGCCAATTGATCCATAGTGCGGCGTGTTGGGACGAACTGGCGCGCTGCGGCATTAGCTAAAAACTGGGCACGCCATTGGCAAGCAGTCCTCATAGGCGAATGATTACTCACTAACCCACTTAATCTCTCTAGGGGTTTTGACCAGTTTTTGTAGGAATTTTGCATTTTGACCATCTTTAGATAACTATTCATAAGCAAAACATATCTATGAATTGAACATTACATCTTTCAAAACTGTTTTCGGGAATTTTAATTTCAATTAAAAATCATATTAGTTCCTAGTTTTAATAAAGAAATAATAAACTGCAAATAATTACCTGTCTGAGGACTGTTCGTCGCCCTCGGCTCCTTCTTCAGCTAGAAATTAAAACAAAAAATTACCAACTTTTCAAATGCCAATTGCAAAAATATGAAGAATCATCCAATGCATAATCAAGTTATGGAAAAAACAGATGCAATACATAAAAAAGAAATCTTTACAAGTGGTGATACACAATTCGAAAAAGTGGACAGCTAGTATATAAATCTCAAGATAGGAAGAAATAATTACCATTCCTGATGAAAAAAACTGCCTAATAAACAATTTTATGTACATACAAAGATGACACAAATGGTTATTTACAGTGACTAATGCAATGATGGAATCTCAAAATTTTTCCTATCTACGTAGTCGACATATTAAAAAAGGTGTTAATAAAAATTTACAAACACAAATACGAATGTGAGTATATAATAAATGTAGTAAAATGCAAGCACAATGAGCCACTTGGTTGACAAAAAATGGTGTGTTTCACAACTAAGAGAGGTATATTTACACAATTTTTTGGGATACATTAGGTCCTAACGTGTGGAGAGAATCATATCTAGATTTGATATCGTTAGTTATTTATTTAAATCCGTATTTTCAGTCATTTTTAAATTGAAACTAAATACAATAATTGTAAATAAAAGTAACTTGCCAAAGCAGTTTACCTAACAGGAAAACACAAAACGAAAGTAAATGCAAATAATACTTAGGCAGTGATAATAAATGAGCCATAATGAACAAAACACTTATATAGGGTTGTCCAAAAAAAAAGGAATTTTATTTTTATATAACTTTTTTGTTTATCCACCAATTTTAATTAAATTTGACTCGTTTAACAGACAATTGATGAAGCCAGAGTGCTGAATCCATATTTTTAAAATCAGTGGCGAACGTTTTGAAACTTTGAAAAAGTTTAAAACATGCTGATACTTTCTTGGGTCATTCTGTACACGTACTAGGTAAATGATTGGTCCCAAACCCACAATCTTTGAATAGTTTATTATCGACGACTAGTTTCGAGGTCTATAAGTTGCACCCCATTATCAAGTCCATACATACAGTAAACATTATACAAATACTTACATACAAGACAAAAAAGTATGTAAGTATTCGTACAATGTTTACTGTATGTTTATTTTCATTATATTTGGTTTAGGACCATTCATTTTCTTAGTATCATGATGTACATGGACCCACACATAACAATTTTCCAGACTATATACGAGTATCTCATTAGCTAGCTTTATTTTCGCAGCTGTCCATAATTCTAAATAGCAGTGGTGCCAACGAAGTGAAATTTATCATTACACCTATCTTCAGTTGCAAGAGAAACTAGCCGTCAGGATGTTAAAATATGCCGACCTTTGTCATAGGTCAGCATTTGTGATGAATTCTAGTTTTAAAGCAATACAGAGTGATGGAAATAAGTATGTTTCAAAGTATTATGCCAAAGTTTAGACAAGGCCGCCATTTTGTTTTGAAAACTAACTGTACAAATAACAAAGTCAACGTACTGCACTACCAATTGTCTCTTAAACAAGCCTAAGTTTAAGAGTAATATCGGTCTATAAATAAAAAAGTGTCCAGTCCTAATGTTTAACGAGCTATTATCAAGGGAATATAAAATATATGCAGTATTAGAAGCTGTGTGTATTATACCTTTGATAAAACAGTATTAAATCATAAAAAATGGTCAAATTTGTACAAAATAAAGTAACAGTAATAAAAACAACACGTTTGTAAAAATTTGATAGCACAAAAAGCATCTTTCTTAAGTAAAAACTACAGAGATAAACTCTTGAGCTGGTATTGAGGTCTAATTGGAATAAACCCTAAACGAGTACCAGGACAACTAATAGATATCGGTAGAGAATAAATAGAGAAAAGGTTAGAACATTGAAAAATTGTTAGATCAAATAAAATAAAATTAGTTTAATTGTTTCAATCAGATCTATTTAGTCAGAAACGAACTGAGATATTGAAAGTAATTTTTATTTCAAGTAGAAGCAGTGGCATACACAATTCAAAATCCGTAGGGACGCCACTGGTAGAAATATATAATTATTTCTACCATCGGAAAATACATCTTGATGCATAGAAAACGTGTACTGACTTTCATAACGATATTTGCAGTGGTGTCACAGTTTTTATAAAAAAAACTATCTAAAAATTTTGCCACTCTATTAAGGCATTTTACCACCCTATTAATACAGTCATATGAGTTTTTTCCTAAATTGGGTCCCAGAATCACCCCCTTCAATATTAGCACAACATTAAGGTATACCCTGTGTTTGGTACACTACTCCTTATGAACCATGCTTATTCAACATTGACAAGCTATTTGGACGAGCGTAATAAAGACATTTTTGATCACCACACAACCAGTCAAAATATGACAGGAAAAAAATTGTGACAGCGATGTTTTTTTACTAATAACTATTACACCTGCAACTGATGGCGTCATCCTGCGCATGCTGCAACCCTCAGTACTCCATATCTTATTAATTACTACGTCCGTTACATTACAACGCTGACATTTTTAAGCCAATTATTTTTGTAAAGCTTATTATGTTACCAGCCATAGATAAGCTATATAAGTACGAGTCCTGGTGTTACATTCCAATCCAATTTAACTTGTGGCATAACTTGTCACCCCTTTTTCAGTAATTTTTTTCCACCCTAATAATTTTTTTCAACCCACCAGAAAAGCGATTACGCCATTTTAAAGATTAAGCTAGCAGAATTTGAAAAAATCAATTAAGGCTATATCATATTTTTCACTATTTTTTTATCAAATTATTAAGTTTTTACCACTAATTCACCCCTAATTGCAGCCAGTTGGCTAGCTTGTTGTTTTAGCTAGCAGAATTTAAAAAAATATATTGTGGCAATGTCATATTTGTCACACTTTTAACCAAGTTTTTATCATCATAACAATTTTTCACCCCTACGACACCCCTGATTACAGTCATTTTTTAATGTGTAACCCCTAGGTTAGGGTCGTACAACTAAGTGAAAAAATGGAAAATTTTGGCATCGTTGAAATTGTTTTTTGTTGAATTCTTACAGCATAATGTTTAACTATCAGGCTCGCCGCAATTGGGTGTGGTTTAAGGGTGAAAAATTGTTAGAGTGGTACAAAATTTGTGAAAAAAGGGTGAGAAATTATGGCATTAATTAAATTGGATCCCGCCTGTTTGGTCTCACCAGCTTAAGGTGCCTTTCTAAAACTCCGGTCACGTGCTGTCTGACCAGAGCGATAATGACTTAGCATATGCCACCACCCGTCAGGAATGTGGATAAAGTAGGTCTCTCTAGATAATGAAATAATGAGTGTGTATGTGAACTTTGTCACATATCTGATTCAAAGACTATCTGCGAATATTAAGGATAGTCAAAGAATGAGAATACCTAATATCATGTATCAATCTAGATGTGATTCTCGATATTTTCATGTGTCGTGTAAAGTGGACAGTTGGATTTAAAGTTAAAGGGTTAATAAAATAAAAGGAAATATATTTTTACATTGCAAATATGGAATGGCATTTGAATCCGATCAAACATTGAAAACTTCATCTAAATCTTTCTAGTATTGTTAATTGCATTTTCAACTGCACCACTGGCATCTATCAACTATTAAATATTGTATCTTTCCACGGACCCAATGTCAAGAATTTTGTCGTTTCCAAATGACGCTTTCAATGTTTGACTAGTAAAAAAGATCAACATAAAACACCAATTGCATACCACGAGGTGTAGGATTCATAACAAACATATATTAAATTATATGTCACTAACAGACTGCTAACTAAGTTTATCAAAAATAATTTATTTGTGTTATGGGTTTATATTCTGTGTTTAAAATTTTGAAATGCACATTGTTTCGTCTTCATTGTTTATTTAATGAATATTTATTTAGTTTTTTGCGGATTATATAAATTGGATACTCAAGTGCATTAGCGATACATATCGAGCTTGTGTCTGACTTATCTACGGAAGCGTTTTTAGCAGCTCTTCGGCGTTTTATAGCTAGAAGAGGTCGGTGCTATACAATTTACTCGGATTGCGGAACTAATTTTGTAGGATCTAGCAAATATCTGAGAAGTATTAGGCACACCGTGGGTGATAGAGAAAACATTGAATGGAAATTTCATCCACCGTCTGCTCCTCATTTTTCCGGTCTATGGGAAGCAGGCATAAAATCTGCTAAAACTCATTTGTTGCGAGTAGTAGGTCAACAGATACTTACATACGAAGAATTATATACTGTGTTAACTCAAATTGAAGCTATTCTTAACAGTAGACCGCTTTGTGCAGTTAGTACGGATCCCAACGATTTGAATGCTTTAACTCCTTGTCATTTATTGACTTTGGAACCTTTGACTGCGTTGTCTGATCCAGACTATGCGGATTTAAAAATTAATACACTTTCTCGTTGGCAACTTTTGCAACGTTTACATTACGACTTTTGGAAGCGATGGCATCAGGAGTATCTTCATACCCTTCATCAAAGGGCAAAGTGGTATAAGGATTCAATTCATCCACCTTCAGTGGGTTCTTTGGTATTTATAAAGAATGAGTTGAGTTCTCCTCTTAAATGGCCATTAGCACGTATAATTAAAACTCATGCAGGTGCCGATGGCAAAGTTAGAGTTGCAACTTTACATACAACTAAGGGAATAGTCACACGTCCTTTAGTCAAGCTTTGTCCTTTACCAGAGGGATAAAAGGCTCCATACCCTTTTATGTGGGGGAGAATGTTTCGTCTTCATTGTTTATTTAATGAATATTTATTTAGTTTTTTGCGGATTATATAAATTGGATACTCAAGTGCATTAGACTGAATGTATTATTTATTTATTTGCTGGAATTAGGTTTGATATCCTTAAAACTCCTTTTATTTTCATTCCTTTCCTGTACTATATGTTGGAAAAAAACCACATACTTTGTGGTTGAATGGGTCAACGGCGACTTTCGCATCGTCTCTCGTGCCGAACAGTTCGAAAATATAATTTTTACGGTCCGTGACATATGTGCACATTTTATGGACGGAACTACATACTGGATCTACATATAGTATTTACATACACCCTTTTACCTTTCTGGTAAGTCTGCCTAATTTATCTTAATAATTGTAAATTGTACCGTTACATATTTATACACTGGAAACATTCTATGCAATATAAGATTTTAACTTCTCCCAAATAGTATAACTTGAATCAACACCTCATATAAATTACAGTCCACTTAAATACATATGCAAAAATGGCGCTAAATGCTACACACATCGAACATATGATTTGTTTGTGACACCCTGTATATTAATTTAATATTTTCGTAATGTTTAGTTACTCTGTATTGAACGTGTATTCGTTGAAGAGCACCCAGACCGCAAGGTGGCAGCTAACGACGTCGCACTTACACACGTCGTCTTTTATTCCCACGGCCATCAAAATTTTCCCACGGTCATCAACATTTTCCCACGGTCTTCAACATTTTCCCACGAATTTTAAAAAAATTCCAAGCTCAAATGCCGCAATTCTTACGCTTCGGGACAGTTTGTAAAACTCTGATTTGTTTCTGTTTCATACACATATTATTACTTATTTTATTTTAGTTTTTAAAAATTATTAGTTCTCCAAAATAAGTTTGACTTTGTTATTTTGATTAAACTTAATACGTGCTTATTATTTACTTTATTATTTATTATCTGGCCAAACTTGCAACCATGTTTAACCGGTAAATTTAGAATTCTTTATGATATCAATATTGTAACTTCAGTTAGCATTCTGTTGGTTGTATGATCAAAATGATTTTAAACAAAAAACGGGGAAGATTATAGGATAATTATGTGTGTCAAAAGAGTGTGTAGAACAGGAAGTGTTACATTTACATTAAAATAGCCTATCTACCATGTTTGGGTAAATTAAAGCGCCAATCATGTTCTATAGGATCCACCTCCGTTTGGTCTTCCATACTGATTTCATAACGAAGCGGACGTCTTCGTGTGGCTACACCAAATAGAAGGAATATCATGATGGTACATTGTTGTGTTAGGGTTACTTTTTCCTTTCGAACGGAACAAATACTAATCGTTTTAAATCAGTTAGTTCAAAAATAAACAATTATGCAGAAAAATACTGAATCATAAAGTTCTAATTCATTGGTCAAAAATCGCACGACACCAAATATGATAACTGAACCTGTCAAAAAGGTCTGGCAACCAAAAATGTGTATTATGTCACTAATGTTGGGAGATATCGTTAAGTTATGTCGACTAAGTAGTCTTTCCCAACTCTACAACGATTCGATAGAAACGGGCTAAAATAACCTATATAAAGCAGAGACATTTATATACTATAGTAATGTCTAAGTGTTTATTGGGAAATAACACCACACTTAAAGGAAATTGCTTTATATTCCAAACGTTTCGGGGTCTAGATCAGACCCCGTTGTCAATGGCTAAGAAACTACGGATTAAAAAGGTACAATTCCAAGATGTAAATTTAAATATTTGACAATGTTTATTATTTGATTTTTGACGTAACTAAGAGAATTTTATTTGTAATATACAGGGTAGCACAGAAATTTCTAAAGATCATGCAATCATAAAGTTCCTTTTAAATTGGAAAAATTTGAAAGGGAGATCTTCAGAACTTTATGTGGCGCTCCTAGGTGCGACTTTCTTATAAGATAGTGCATTCGCCAAAAATGCAACCAAAGAACTTTGTTGATTCAGTGATCCCATTAAAGTCATAAAGGAAAACCTAGGAAAAACCTTATGAACTATCCCGATATTGGGTTGTTCACAAGGACATGACCATTAGCAATTTCTTCCTTACTCATCGGCAACCAGGAACGACTGAATTCTACGGAGGTAGTAGCGATACAATCGTTTTCATTTAACAAAATTAAAGCAGACTCTTTTAGTTTTCTTTTGGTGTTGTGTTCTTCTTTGTGTAATATAACTGAATTTTGAAACTGTATTTTATGACCAAGGTCCCAAGCATGTTCACAAATTTTGGATTTTTCAAATTGTCGTTTTTTTATGTAATTTTTGTGTTTGTTTATTCGAACATTCAGAGGTCTAGAGGTTTCTCCAATATAGAATTTATTACATTCACACGGGATTTTATAAATGCAATTTTTTGTATTTTGAGTTGTGTTATTTGGTTTGGTTTTTGATATAATTGATTTTTGTGTATTTCTTGTTTTAAATGATGTTTTGATATTATATCTGTTTCCCACTCTTACCATACATACAGGGTCTATCAGAAAGACTAAAAAGTGTGGGAAACAGATATAATATCAAAACATCATTTAAAACAAGAAATACACTAAAATCAATTATATCAAAAACCAAACCAAATAACACAACTCAAAATACAAAAAATTGCATTTATAAAATCCCGTGTGAATGTAACAAATTCTATATTGGAGAAACCTCTAGACCTCTGAATGTTCGAATAAACGAACACAAAAATTACATAAAAAAACGACAATTTGAAAAATCCAAAATTTGTGAACATGCTTGGGACCTTGGCCATAAAATACTGTTTCAAAATTCAGTGATATTACACAAAGAAGAACACAACACCAACAGAAAACTAAAAGAGTCTGCTTTAATTTTGTTAAATGAAAACGATTGTATCGCTACCACCTCTGTAGAATTCAGTCGTTCCTGGTTGCCGATGATTAAGGAAGAAATTGCTAATGGTCATGTCCTTGTGAACAACCCAATATCGGGATAGTTCATAAGGTTTTTCCTAGGTTTTCCCTTATGACATTAATGGGATCACTGAATCAACAAAGTTCTTTGGTTGCATTTTTGGCGAATGCACTATCTTATAAGAAAGTCGCACCTAGGAGCGCCACATCAAGTTCTGAAGATCTCCCATTCAAATTCTTCCAATTTGAAAGGAACTTTATGATTGTTTGATCTTTAGAAATTTCTTTGCTACCCTGTATATTACAAATAAAATTCTCTTAGTTACGTCAAAAATCAAATAATAAACATTGTCAAATATTTAAATTTACATCTTGAAATTGTACCTTTTTAATCCGTAGTTTCTTAGCCATTAACAACGGGTTCTGATCTAGACCCCGAAACGTTTGGAATATACAGCAATTTCCTTTAAAGTGTGGTGTTATTTCCCAATAAACACTTAGACATTGAAAATTATGCCACAAGTATCCTTCAGAAAACATACTATAGTAATATTAAAAAGTTGTATCATTTAAACATTGGTCTTCTATTTACTCCAAAATGGATTAAGAATATTTTTACTCATATTTTGGTTAATTGTAATCCGATTGTAACCGCATTTGTTCTGTTTGAAAGAAAAAAACTGTGTGATTATTAACAATTGTACAAATCTATAAATATGATTACCCACAAAAAAATCCACACACAAATAATGTATTTGTTACAAAATGAATTATATGAATCCATAGAAAAAAAATCTTCAAAACTTCACTTACCTCTAACAATTGATGTTGAAGGCTGTTCGGTTTCCTTGCCGGGTTCATGCGAGTCTGTGAAAAATACAACGCGTGTTAAACTTAAGAACTTTTATTCGAAACAGGGAGGAGAGAATTTATT
The DNA here is from genome assembly GCA_034190945.1 of Octodonta nipae. NCBI lineage: Eukaryota > Metazoa > Arthropoda > Insecta > Coleoptera > Chrysomelidae > Octodonta > Octodonta nipae. Next base: position 118,046,200 of record CM067221.1, read on the forward strand.
TTTTTGGAACACTACTTACCAATAAAGAACCCATGCAGAAAAAATGGCATGCAAAAATAAATCCGTAATACACCTTCCGACTTACCAAATTAAAATGTTGAAAAAAGACGATCAAAACGAAAAATAATCTGGGGTTTCATTCAACAAAAAATTATATTTAACATTCGTATTCCAAAAAGGGCAACAAACCTCTTGTCGTTCTTGTTTTCAGGATACCAATCGGACCTATTTGCTGAGTCATAGTCGTCTGACTGATGTCAGCGCCTGCGCTGTCTCTTTTCCTGACAGTCACCTCTTGTGTTAAAGTTGAGCTTCCTTCGCCACCCTGTCCTAGTTGCTTGAAATATTCCTCGATTTCAGGACCTGTCATCGGTTCTTGCGTTCCGTCACCCTTCATTATGAATCTCCTTTGCACCACCTTTTTTATATGTACGTTACCATCTTCGTCAACTTCTTCACTTTCAACGCATTCTTCTCCCTCTTTGAATCCTTCTATGAACCGCTTCATTTGGTCATCTACGTTAGTGCCTGAGAACGTTATTTTTCGCACCTCAGGCGTCATTTCCACCCTCCGATGGATGACGTGGGTGTACCCATCCTCTTCACTGGGTTCTATAACCTCTGTGACGTACGGCGTCGAGGAATCGTCAATATATTCAGTTGTTTTTATAGCACTAGGCGTTTCGTCGAACCAAACCTTGCGCACGGCTTCGCCTATATCGACAGACACAACTGATTTCATCTGGTCCACAGAATTTGTAGAGGATACCATAGTGTTTGATCCTCCACTCGTAAAACTACCCGAATATATGGAGTCAGTATCGTATTGGTAAGTCGCGTTAGTTGCGGTAGAGCTTGTAACGTCCATTGCTTCTGAAAATTCAACGTGTTCTCTTCCTTGATCAACATCTTCATCTTTCACAGATGAACTATAATCTCGGCCAGTACTTGAAGTGCTGTGATCATGGCCACCTCTTTTGGAACTGTCTTCATCGATGGAATCGTGGAAAACCGCAGCTGCTGTAACAACACCGCTCGGTTCCAACGAATCCAGTGACATTGGGAAACTTTTTTCTTCGCCTTTTAACTCTATACTGTCAGTCATGATGTTTTCTTTCGAAGATTTTTGTGCTTGGAATTCGATAGAATCTGTGCTTGCAGTCATGAGGTTGCCTCCAGTTTCCTGATCAAGGCTGTCGCTACTGTCGTGACGACTAGGTTTCTCTTCCTTGAAATCTAAGGAATCCGAAGAAGCGATCATAACGTCTTCACTCTCTTTCCACTGAACTTTTATAGTCGATTTCACTATTGGTGTGTCTAATTCTAAGTCGGGTACTTTAGAAACCTCTTCGATCGAGTCACCTCTACCTAAAGACTCCGTTTTTTCCATCTCTTTCAAATCAGTGAAACGTTCTACGTTGGTTTGTGCTTGTTTTATTATTTCGTCAATTTCAAACATGCGTTTTTCGTAGTCTTCATCATCTTCCGTATCAGACGCCATTTTCTTTTCCTGAGTAGGAACAGTTTCGCAGCTTTCTGTTTCTGAAGCAATGCTCTCTTGTCCTTCATCAATTTGCGTCAGCAGAGCTTCTTCTTCCTTAGCTTTAATTTCGATGGTGTGAGCGGCCATACATGCTTTCTCCAGTCCCTCAAACTCTTTCAAGGAATTAGTCGAGATATCGTCTCCTTGCCCACTTTTGCTTATGGTGTACCTAGTTTTGAAGCTACCGTTGCTAGACGAGTCAGAACCTTGGTAGAACTTCCGCATTTCGAGAGACATAGCTTTCTCTAAATTTTCGAACTCTTGTAAACTGGACATTGAAACATCGTCATGTTCACCTTGAGGTCTTGTGAAATATTTCCTGCCAGCAAGTACGTCATATTCTGGTGTACTGGAATAGGATTCCTTGACGCTTCCACCCGAGTCTTTTTGTGAGCCATAGCTTGAGGCGAAGTCAGCGACATCCTCTTCTTTAATATCCTCCAATGGTGCTCTTTCAAACTCCATTTCATATCCATACCCGGCGGCCGCCATAGCTGCTTGATCATTCTTGAATTGATTTTCAATCCACTTTCTGTTATCTTCTAATTCTTGATTATATTCCTGAGCTCTTTGCTGTTGAATCTGCGGAGGGCTTTCCTCAAAATCGAATCCCATTTCCTCGCTAGAGCTTCCTTCCGGGTAGTACTTGACGTCTGTCATTCGCGTCAAAGGTGTTGGAGCTGAATGTGCCAAATAACGTTCTATTTCCTCGTCATGTTTCTTCGAAGTCTTTGGAATTGATTCTATACAGACGCTTTTACCTTCACTGTCAAGTTCGGAAGCTTCTTTAGCAACTTCTTCTATCACTACGAAGTCATCCATGAGGTCGGGTTTGTCAACCATTTCAAAAGAGTCGCTACTGCTTGGAGAATCAGCTCCTCGTTCTGGAATGTCTTTTATAGTCGTTTCAATACACGAAGCTACTTCTGTCTTGGAGACATTTTCTTCTGATATCGCTTCTGGTTCCTCTGGAATAGTACTCACTGATTCGTCTAAAATGTATTCCTTTCCTTGATCTGTTTCTTCAGAGCTTTTACTCGAATTTGAGGCCGGTGTTTGGGGTGTGTCGATACCGACCTGCTGAGTTTCCCTCTCTTGTGCTTCTAGCTCTAGATCGGGGTAACGAAAGCTTCCATCTACTAAAGGAGCCATGTGCTGAGTAATTTTAATATCAGGTACAAACCCTGGACTCATGTCTTTAATCATTTCAGCATACCGTTGCTTACTTGCTTCTCGTTCTTTCTGTGCCATCTCTTTGGCTTCTAGTTCGTGCTTTTCTGCATCTTCGTCTTCCATTATTGGGCAAATCTGTTTCACTTTGTGAGCTGGCGATATGTGAGCTACCATTCCAAAAACAGCTTCAGCTTCTGCCTCTTCAAAACTTGATTTTTCGCTTGATGTACTACTCGATTTGCCGTGGGAATCTTTTCTTATGTAAGTGTCGTGCTTGTGTAGAATTTCAAAAGGGGTATCTACTGGCGGTTTAATAATTTTGTGATCTCTGGGACTGTGCTCTTCAAAACTCAAAGGTTCTTTGATATCTTCAGTTGGTTCAGGCGACAAAGGTCTTTCTATTATATCGGTATAATCGGTGGCATCTGAGGATTTTATTAAATCTGCTAGCTCGGAATCTGGTCGATCATCTGAAAAAGCCGTTGATGCTGGTCTTTCAGAATCTGATTTACTGAACACCGATTGCGGCCTTGACAAATCAAGATTGTCTACGTCGAAATCCGATTCTGTTTCCAAACGAGTATCACGTGAATCGGTACTAAGCAGTCGTTCTTTCTCGAACATTTGCTCTTTTTCACTTTCATCAATGTCTTTCTTTTCATCACTGCCTTCTTCCTTTGAAGACACAACAGAAGATGTTTCACTTAGATCCGGCATATCGTGCTGAATTTTCTTTTCAGGAATGGTAATAGAAGCCAAGGTACTTTCTGTACGACGATGACCTTTCTTTTTGGTTTCGGTTATTTTAGAGGATGATGATACTGTTTCCTCTTTAGATATCACTTGAGTATTAACACTTTGGATTCCACCTTCTTGTACCACACTCGTAGTTATCGTAACAGATTCTATCGGAGCGCTCATGGAGGTATCCATTGTGGAAGTTGATGTGTCTGCTGTTGCCGGAGTTGGTGTCATTATCAAATTCTCCCGACTTCCTTTTGGCAAATTCTCGACCTCTTCTAAACTCATATGTTCGGAGGTTCCTGAAACTGTCATACTGCCATCCAGTCGTTCTGAATCTGCACCTGATAACTCAATAACAGTTCTTTGTAATCCAGTACTGGATGTGCTGGAAACGCTCATACTGAACATGCTACCGTCATCTAAGCTTGTGCCAAGTTTTTCTTCCGACTCTCCTTGTGGTGAATCAGGGACAAATCCCTTTGGTTCAGGCTGGAAAGTCATTTCGCAAGATCTTTTCATTTTAGATTGTACTTCCGTCGATTTGAGTTCGAGTAAGTCTTCCTCTGACATGTCAACTGATTGTAGAGCTTTACCAGGCATATCTGTGTCGCTCAGGTCCAGACTTTGTTGTTCTGAACCGTCCCGGAGGGACCAAGAAGTCTTCTGGAGTGACTCATCTTGTAGCAAATGTTGTTCAACATCTACGAAATCCTCCAGATCACTAGTGGACGGAACGAGTGTTTCAGAATGTTCAGACACTTCAATGCTGGCTAGGTTTCCGGAGCTTTCGCTATCCAGACTTTTCATACTCTCTTTGGAGCTCATACTACTCACTGGTGTATGATAATCTGTAGTCGTGGAAGTAACGTATGATTTTGAGGAGATATCGTGAGACACAGCTGTTTCGTATTCAGAAGATCCAGCAGCTACCAGACCTTCAACGTCCGAAGAGCAAGGTCGGCTTTTTCCGCTATCCATTTCGAAGCTGTGGTAGTGACTTTCTCCAGAACTTGAATACACTTCAAATTCAACACCAGATTTTCTGTCTTTTAAGTTCGGGCTGTCGCTGCTGGTATCAGATTTTGATTTTCTCCAAACTACTGGAGAGGATTTATCTTCTTTCTTGGAAATCTCTGCTATTTCTTTGTCTGTATCATCTGGTGATCTGGTTTGTGTGTCGTCCAATTGTTCGATAATCGGCAGCGTTACAGTTCCAGTTAGTATTTTGCTGGAAGTAGATTTGGTTTCTTCGTGTACAACATGAGTTACGGTACTGCTTATTTTCGAATGAATTTTGTCGATATCAGTTTTGGTTTCGATTTGCGTTCCATCTTCATGTTTCTTCAGCTCAACGATTTCTGTTTTAACTAGATCTTCTTCCTTTTCACTAACTTCGTCGTATTTTTCTTCTTTTTCAGCTACCTCTTTTCTCACTAACTCTGGTGTTTCTTCCATAGTCACAGTAGTAGTTCCGTATACTGAGGATACTTTAGAATCATCCTTTGTGCTGATCTCTTCCGAAGAAACGTCTTGTGTTAGGTCTTTGCTTTCAATTGTGGTTTTATCCAAAGTTGTTTTCACTTGATGATCACTAGCAGATTTAACAGTTCCAGTTTTCACCTCTTGCGATAATACGTCGTCACTGTAAACATCTTTTTCTTCGCCAACATGAACTTCAAGGTTCGTTTGTGTTGTCTGAATGTCCTGTGTGACTGCCTTGGAGATAATTTCGTCTTTTCCTTCAGACGTTTCTTTCTCTTCGTACTGGTATTTTTCATTTTTGATCAAGTCTGCGGATTTAATCATAGCGTTTTCTCGCATTGATATTGTTTTCTCATTATCGTAGAATTTGTAATCTTGTGATGTTTCAGTTTCTTCACTATTTTGTTCGATAGACTTGTCAGAGAGTCTCAACTTGTCTTGCGTCAGTTTTGAAATATCCTCAAAGTGCGTTTTTAAAGATTCAGTGTCTGCAATCTTTTCAGCTTCTAATTGATCGATTTGTTGCTCTAACATATGAGAGTAATCTGTTTCGGCACCGCTAAATTTGAGATCTTCATCTGTTATTTCCATGCTCGAAGCTTGAGTATCGCCTCGTTTGAATCGCGTTTGTTTCCTTGCTAGCACAGACTGAACCAACTGCACTTCTCGTTCATCTAAACCTTTTGTTTCTGCTAAATGTTTGAGCAGCTCAGACACTTGAGCCTTTTCGAGCACGTCAGCCTCAATTCTCTCTGCCGGCTCAAAATGCCTCTTTTGAATTTCAGCTTCGATTTCTTCGATCAAAGCATTGGCAATTTTCTGCGCTTCTTCTGGATGTACTTTTTGTTGATGTAAGCTTTCGAGGATAATTTTTTCGATCTCGCTATGGGACTCAGATCTGAGTTTATCTGAGTCGTAGGAATCTGAATGGTCTTGATGAATTTCTGAGCCGAGATCAGACTCGTCTCTTACGCTGCTGCTAAGATCATCGTCTTTGACGACGTCTTCGCCAGCATCACCTGAGTGTTTCCTGGTGGTAGCTTTCTCTGTCGATGTTGACAGTTTCTTTTCTTCCTTCAAGAAGGCCTCGATCGTCATGAGATCAGAAGGCTTTTGTTTATCAGGTTTTTTCTCTTCTTTGGATTGCTTTATTTCTTTAGAACTTGCTGTTGACTTTTGGACAGAGGCTATGTCCTCAGTTTTCTCAGCGAATTTTTCGGAATGGGATTGTACGGAAACTTCCCAAACTGTGTCTGGTATTTGCTCGCGTGGTAAGTTTACTGCTGGCTCAATGCTGTGCATTATATCTTCAGCGTTAGTCATTTTAGGTAAGTCGTCTATGTCCAGAGAATCAACAGATCTACCTTCAAGTTCTTGATCTAGATCTGCTAATTTCTCAGAATCTTCAATTTCACTTTTATCTACAAGAACCTCCATCGAGTCAGGCTTTGTAGAATGGCTGTCGTCTCTGTAATTCTGCTCGTCTAGCATATCACCGCTTCTATCTGAAGAAATACTCTGCTGCGATTCAAACAGTTTATGAGGAATATTGCTGTCACTTTCGAAATCGTTTTCAGTAGGTTTTATTGCTAATACTGGTGTCGTAGGTTTTGGCTGCTCAGCTTGTTTGGGCTGGTATTCAGTTTCGTGTTCCTGAGATGATGGGGTGACTTCCTTTTGAATTGTCTCGGGCATTATGGGTTTCTCGCCTTCCTCTCTGGTTTTTTCTTCAGACAACTCTTCTACATCTTCACCAATGCTTTTAGCATCAGCGTCTGTGTGATCTTCTTCAGAACTCATCACGCTTTTTCTTTCCGGCGACGGTGCTTCTTCTATTTCACTAGTAAGTTGTTCTTCTATCATTTCTTTTCGAATCTGTGCTTCGTAATATTCTTTGCGGGCCTTAATACTCCTGGCCGAGACTTCGTATAGATCTTCAGTCGGTAGTGAAGCAGATCTCGTATATATCGACGGTTTGTTAGATGACGAAGCTGAAGGTACGAACACGCTCATCAGGCGGTCTCTAATTTGAGGGACTCTATCCTCTATTTCCGAATCTGATATGTAGTGTTCAACGTCTTCACTGTCTGAGATGTAACCTGCGTTTTCGGTGTTGTTTCCGCTTCCTTTGGCTCCCAAATCAGAATCGATGCTGTCCTTCTTTTTGAGGTGTCCTTTATCCTGGGAGTGCGATTTTTTGAGTACCGGTTTCTTGTCTGTCGGTGGTTGGAAGGATTCTTGGTATTCAGTCATTAATTTTGGTTCTGTTTTCATTATTGGTTGTTCGGACGGGGTTTCGTATGACATGGCGCGTTGCTTTACTGATACACTTGATGTATCTTGAATTAGTTCGATTATGTCTGCATCTTTGGTAGGTGTATGTTCTTCTCTTTCTACCATACTAAGTGATGTTTGTAAGGTGGTTCTTGGTTTTGGTATCGGTGCTGAGATTTCGTGAATTGAAACTCGTTTCTTAGGTACTTGTTCTTTTTCTGTCTTAGTTGTGTCCTGGAAACTCATCCTTTTCTGCACCTGGGTTTGTGAAGATTCTTGTATGACGTTCTCCCAGAATTTCTTTTTGTCCGAATAGGTTCCAGGGACGTCGTCACTATCAAGTAAATCGTCGCGGACTGGTGATTGCGGTTTGTCATGTTCGAGGTCTTCTTTCGGACTTGTTTCTGAGGTTTTTAAGGTTCTCGGTTTTGGTTGAGGGAATTGGTTAGTATCTGTTGGTGTTAGTAGTTTAGCTGCTTCAGTTTCAGTTAGTTGGACGCAGCTGGACTCTAAAAATACGATTAGTACGTGTTAGCAACTAGTACGGGATTAGCGGGGGATTAAATGAATCATGTATGTACATGGAGCTAAAAACAATAACTAAAAGAGCATCTCGTGAGTGAAAACCAAATCGTCTTTCAAATCAGGAGGTGGAAGTAGTTTCTTTCACTTGGTTTTACACTCATTAGACTCGACTTACCTAGATGCAGAAATCGCTTAAATAAAATCGTAACAAACTGAACGAAAAATCAAACAAAAAACACCGATAATATTAAAGTAAATTAAGCCAAAGTTTGCTTGTGTGACGATGTGTTGGTGTCTTTTTTAAAAACTTCAAAACTGGCATGCAAACAAATCTCAAAACATATCGGGCCCCATCTTGTTGGGTCTATTCTAGTTTTTCTCTGTATCTAATTACCTAATCGGGCACTTGCTTTGGATATTACTGTACGCTTCCTAACAGGAGTATCTTCGGGCAAAACGAAGATATCTGGAATCGCGTGGTCAGATTTTGAAAAGCTCTTATCGTGTGACGAATCTAAATCGTCATCATCGAACACTGAACAACTAGTGTCCGTTATGTCTGCTATGCTAGTGCCCACGCTTCTTTGTTCTAGTTGTTCCACGGAACCAAACGGACTGGTTTTTTCTAACCAATCGACTACAGCACTCATGATCGCTCCTCTTGAGTTCACGTTCGAACTACCTGAGGATTTTGACATTCTGCTGTCGTTATAGAGCGATTCGGTGCTGAGAAAACTCTCTGGGTTCATCCTGAGTACGGTGTCCAGGAGTGAACCCTTGTGAGAGGATCTCTTGAGATCGGGAAGACTGCCGCTGTCGTCTTGATCGATTTTGTCTCGATGGAAGCCCATTTCCGAGTGAGGCCTTCTGTAGGGCGGCTTTCGCTTGGGTTGTGGGGAGGGACAGGGACTTTTCATTATCGGGATAACGTTTACCTCGATGCCCGCTTTGTTTATCGAACAATCTTTATTTAATGTGACGGGGCCCATATAAACGATTTCACCTACGGGAATTTTTGGATGTAAAATTTTGGAATTTGAGGTGGTCCTTCAATTTCGGAATTTCTAGTTATTAAAATAAATTGTAGAACATTAACATATAATTATCATTATGTCAACACAAAATTAGAATTTATATCGATTTTGTTGTCTTGAATTTTTTTATATCCAGATATTCGTGCTCTAGAAGGTCTAACAGTTTGATTTTTTTGAATTTAAGAGGGCGGCATATTTATATTTTTGAGTTGTTTGCTCAATTTACCAATTTAGTGAAATTCTTTATATCAGAAGTGGTAAATTAGTCAAAATTGATATATACACTGTGTTCAAAAAGTCCGAGCCTTTCAGAGAAAAAAAAAGCTGGACAACTTTTAATATTTTTTCCCGGTTACCCAACGGCATTGTCCGCTTTGACCTTGACTATGACCTTGAAGGTCATATCAAGGTCAAGTCGTTTTTTTTTTCAAATGGGTACCTCATTTTTTATGTCGGAAATAAAAGGAGCGGAAAATTTTCACGTCTACATATGACCTTGTCCTTTTTTTTGACATGACCTTGATGGTCAATGAAAGTCATATTGAGGTAAAGCATGATTAGGTTGCGAGCCACGAGGTCTATGGAGCCTAGGAACATTTCTTTTATTACAGAAACTTGGGATTTCTACCGGGTTACCCAATGGTCATGTCCGTTTTGAGATTGACCATGACCTTGAAGATGATACCAAGGTCAAGTTGATTTTATCAAATAGGAACGGAAAAGAAACTGGGTAAATGAAGGCAAGGTAAGGAAAGAACCCGGCCAGTGAAGGCAAGGTTGGGATAAAAACCAGCCAGCAAAGCCAAGGCTGGGATAGAACTCGGCCAGTGAAGGCAAGAATTAATGAGAAAGTTAAAAATTAAAATAAAAATATTTGTTACTACAAAAAAATATAATTATACGAGATAAATAATTATTTTACTGTTGATTTGCGAGTCATTTTTTAATAGGTGATGTTGCTTAGTATTGATACATATGAATGGTGTTCTTAACCTTTAGACCTCAATTTGACCTTCGCTGACCATTAAGGTCATGTCAAAAAAATGGTCAAGGCCATATTTGGCCGTGAAATTTTCCGCTCTTTTCATGTCCGACATAAATAAATGGGGTTCCTATTTGAAAAAAAATCGACTTGGTATGACCTTCAAGGTCATAGTCAAGGTCAAATCGGACATGGCCATTGGTGAGCCGGGGAAAAATACTAAGAGTTATTCATTTAACTTTTTCCTGTAAATTCTTTCCCACTGAGTAAATTAGCCGTACTGGGACTTTTTGAACACCCTGTATATACTTTCATGGCAAAAGACAAGTTTAATTATTTTGCAAAAAATTAAATTTGCAGGGCAACTGCTGATATACCTTTTTATTTTTACAGTATTGAATTATGACGTGAATCATTCGACCTGAAAATGTTTTTATTCGCTTAAACGAGGACCAAAATTTGTAAAATGAAACCCTGATGAAAAGTTTTCAATTTCCAGAATTTGCCGCTCTCTCTCACGCAAAACATAGTTTTCAGCCCCCAAAATTTTCAGGACTTTACGGATCTTCAATCCTACACTCAAATTCAAGGTATGATCAAATTATAATGCATGTATGAATTTTATAGTTTTTCATAGCCATATTTGGCAGCATTATAGTATGACATTTATTTAATTAAAAATAATGATACTAAAAATCTTTAAAAAGACTATTTTTTGATATGTGAAAAATATTTTAAAAGGAATGTCAGTTCGATACGCGATCGAAAAGTTAGGAGAAACGATGGTCCCCCCCATTTTTCCGATGTCGAACACTGAGATGCAGACTTTCAAACTGAATTTACATACAATAAAACAGAAACAAAAGATTCCAAAATGATTGTAAGTGTTAATAACTTCGAGGGGATTTACCGTATTGAGGGTTTTCTGTACGTTTTCGAGATTTCTTATAATCCAGGCAAATTGTTTATATATTTTTTATTTTCTAATTTGCCCCAAATATGAAAGATTTTGGTCCCTATACTTTTTTTTTTCAAAAATTTGGGCTCAACAGTTCCGAAATAATATATTTTTTTGAATTTTAACGCAAAATAAAGGAGCTTCAGGAAATACCAGCTCACAAAGACTCCATATAGGGAGGCTTTCTGGCAAACGGTGTTACCCACAACATACTCCCCGATTTAGTAAAAATGTGAAAACGTTTTCGGGTCTAAATCTGACTCAGTGTCAAGAAAAAAATCAAATTTTTCGTAAAAGCAAATGAGCGGCCGTGCTGTGTGTAACTGTTGATGTTTTAAATTTAATATTGTTCTGGTAAAACATAGATGCACTAGTAAGGAGTAAAGGATTAAAATTTGTATAATAAATAGGAATGAGCTTAAAATTTTTAAAAATTAGATTTGTTAATAATGTTTTTGTCTACCGGGTGTTTATCCAACACATCTTGGCATTGATTCAATAAGGGGATCTATTTCTTCTTGAGGAATACTATCCCAAGCTACCTGTATTTCATTTCTTAGAACCTCAAAAGTCCCTGGGGGCTTGGGTATATTTCCGAGCCTTCTACCAATAATATCCCTTACATGTTCTATGGGCGAAAGATCGGGGGACCTGGGCGCGTCCATAACACAACAGATACACATGGTTTAAACTAACTTCAGCAACATGAGGCTGAGCGTTATCTTGTTGAAAAAAGGCCTTATTCGGACTCTTACAAGATGGCCCTGTTCTCCTAACCACTTATCAGCCAAATTTCTAGTTGTCGAAAATCAGTCTCTAAAGGCCATAATTCTTAGACGTCGATCTTGAAGTTCATTTGTACCCCTTCAACATCCGGTGTCTACTTTTCCCCTATTTTGGGTATTATCAAACCACACTTGACAACAATTCATAACAGTAGTTGGTTTCTGTTCGTGCGGTTAGCGATTTCTCGAATTCACTTAGCTGGTAGGTATATTCGGCGTACACTTACTCTAGGCAATTTGTTTTTTGGTAAATTTTTAAAAAAAGCAATATTGCTTGTAATACCGCTTCCCTTAGGTCACCAACTGTCTCATACTTTCTTTTAGCGCACCCCATAAATAGAAGTCTATAACTGCCAAATCGGGAGACCGGGGTGGCCATTCGCGTGGGCCATTTCTTCCTATGCAAGAGTTTGGATAGATATTATTTAAGTGTTGTCTTACTAATAACGAGTTATGAGCAGGTGATCCATCATGTTGGAACCCCTCAATTTCTAAACGAGTTCTCAAATTCAAATTATGCAACATGTTTTGAAAAGTGTATTGCAAGAAATGCAAATAGCGCTTCCCAGTAAGTTATTCGTCATAGATAAAAGGCCCCAGAATAGTAGACCCTATTATACCACACCAAACATTAAAACCAAATTTTATCTGGGGTCGTCTTTGTTTTAGATGGAAAGGGTTTTCTTTAGCCCAGGTATGCTCATTGTGTCTATTGAACATACCGCAGTTAGTAAATCTAGTTTCATCTGACCACAACACCTTTAATGGAAACTGTGTATTGTCAAGGCACATGTCTCTAAACCATGTACAAAACAAAATACGTCGATGTTCGTCACCAGCTTGCAAAATTTGAGAAACTGAAAGTTTGTACGGGTGGAACTTGTGCGCTTTCATTACCTTAACTACAGTTCGTTGAGATGTGCCAGCTTCTGCCGCAATCTCATGAGTTGATGTAGATGGATTTTGATTTACCATTGCCAAAACATTTATTTGTGCTGCTTCGTTAATTTGATTACATTCCTTTGGTGGTTTAGTAAAAGATCCACATCTGCGTAAAGCCTCTTAAATGTACATAGTGCAGGTTGACAACGATTAAAATATCTATGAAAGTATTCCACAGCTGCAGGAACTGAATTTTTATGGCATATGATATAACGTTCCACCATATTCAGTTTTTCTTCGTTAGAATATTCCATTTTATCACGAAAACTTGTCAATATCGACTGTCAGTTCAGCACTACTAATGGAATTATTCTCAAATGAGGAAACGTCAAATTGAAAACAATCTTTTTCATGGCTACCTACGTTAAAAGTGCAAATAAGAGAGAAAAGCATCTCCGTTATTTTTATGAATAACTATATCGAGTATTATATCGTTGAAAATCTCAAAAAATGTCCGATTTTTTGAGGTCATAGTCAACTATGGTTTCCATTCAAAAAAAGATAAATTTGTGTCATATCTCGAAAACGAGAGCTGTCACGCAAACGAAGACATGACAATCAAATTCGGGATACAATTCCCTTCAATTTTGATATTTACACTTTTTTTATAAAATCAAAAACAAAGGAGCTAGAGGGATTGGACTAAATCGACAGAATTTTGTTTTTTCAAAATATCTAGTAAGCCATGACTTTTTACAAAAATCCGAAAGTGTCATTAAATTGGGCCAGTAAAACCGCAAATCTTTCCCAATTTAACCATTGCTCTATCTCCTCTAGTTTCCGAGATCCCCATACTGATCATCAAAAAAACTCACCCTGTATATAGCATCTATGTTACACCAAAACAATTTCAGATTTAAACATCTCCTTCTGGCGATTTCTTTGTTGTCGAGTATATCTAAATAACTATGCTGAGTGAGCGTGTCAAATAAAAGTTCATGATTGAAAGTTGACATTTTAGCTCTACAACGCATACTAAAGAAGTTCGATATCGTTAAATGTAAGACACTATACACTGAGTTTTATCAGAAAAGATGAAATTAGACATACTAATTCACAATCTTGGATAATAAGTTATTGTACTGCATCTACCAGTTAACAAATTTTATCATAAAATGCAGAATGAAGTGTTATTTGTGTTTCATGCATATACATCAACTAACGCTACGTATTTCTGAATATTTTGTGACTATTAATAATATAATATATTTCTATTGGACAAACAAGTACATTATTTTAAACCAGATTTCCGGAACATGGTTATTGTACAAACGATTTTGTACTGATATGGAACTGCGTGAAAATTGAAACTCCGAAATTGAAGAAGGACTGTTTCCCGACATGTTTGTATTGATGACAGTTAGAATGTTTGAGAAATTATTAGTGATGTTTTCATGCTTTTTATTGGTAAATATGCCTTCAGTAAATGTGTTACAACGTATTTGATGCTTGAAAATTACGTGAGAGAGAGGTTTTTTTAAAGCAACATCTAACATCTACCTTGTGGAAATTCTCGAACGTCGTCTTGACTGTCTGGCGTTTTCGATCCCCAGTCACTGCTCTTTGAACACGTGTTGTCATCCCAGAGATGACTGTAATCCCTCTGACATTCCGACACTTCGTCGACGCTGAGCTGTGACACCAAAGTCAAGAATGCGTCTTCTTGCTTCTTTTGGGATTCCGGGCTAAGTTTTTTGTCAGTCGTCGAGGCTACATCGCCTTCTAGTGTCTCCGATGTTATTTTATCGAATTTTCTTTCAATGCGACGAAATTTTCGTTCTTGTTTAGTCTCGTCTTTGTGTTTTGTTGTTGTCTGTTCTAACGTATCTAACGCTTTGTCCAAGTCACGTAATTTTTGTTCGATAAGATCCGCTTCCGCTTGCAAATCCTTTTCCCGAATTTTTAATTTCGCTATGTCTGACGTTTTTGATAAATCAGCTGCCTTCACCGACTGGTCCAGTTCACGCAGCTTTTGCTCAATCCTGTCGGCTTCAGCTTGCAAATCCCGTTCTTTTAGTTTGAGTTTGAGTATTTCTGACGTTTTTGGCACTTCGGTAGATTTAATAGATTCGTCTAAACTTTCCTTCATGTCACTCAACAACTTTGTTAGATCCTCCTCAGTCGTCAAATTCGATGATGTGACTACCACATTCCTTTGTATTATCGACCTGATTCCAGATCCTTCACTTGTTGTTGTTATTCTATACTCGGAATGCGTTACGTTGTCATCGTCTGTGTAAGTCGGACCAATTTCAACAGTTTTATCTACTACATAAATATTTGAAGATGGAGGAACATTTACTAGCAGTTTAAGTACGTTTTTATCAACCTCAGATCCTTCGGCACTGTCTATTGAGTTACGCTCAGAATTAAGAAACTCCTCAGTCCTTAATTTGGCGCTACGTTCGTGTACTGGCCCCCTGGAAAACATGATGTTGCTGTAGTACGGCTCTTCAGAGCTGCGCGCAGCGTCTTCTACGTTCTGGACCTTGGATGCTATGTCCATAATTTCTGGACTGTATCTTCGAGCTCCATCACCGTAGATTTGATAAGTTTGTACCTCGTATGAATCTCTAGGTAAGTTCGTTTCTTCTACGTCTTTTTTCAAATCACCTAATTTGTTGTCGAAGCTTTGCATGAATTCGTTTGCTAAGTTGAGGGATTCTCGATGAACTGATTGGTGATCTGAAGCAGTTGCTTGTGAATGTAATGGAGAGCTAATCTCTTCTATTTCGATTGAAGAAGGAGGAGATTTAATTTTTTCACTAGATTCGAAAGTGGTGCTACCTTTAGGGACGTCACTTTCACTTCTTATAAGTTTCTTCTTGTGATCTGGAGAGGAACCGGTTAACTTTCTACTGATTTTATCGATGAAGCTGACATTTTCGCTTTCTTCTGAGGCGCTTTTCTTCTTTGGTTTCTTATGTTTTCGTTGCGGCGGTTTGGGACTTTCCGATTTTCCTTTTTTGCTGAAGATACTAAAGAGACCTGACGATTTTGTTTCTTCAATGTCTTCATCGAGATCGGTAATGATTTCAGGTTTACCATCTTCGTAATTGTGTTGTTCAGTTACTAAAAATGCATTTGTTGTTTCAATAAGAGTTGGGCCTTGTTGGGTTACTACTTGGTCTGTTTTTTCGACAGACGGTGTCTTTTTACTTGAAGATTTTCCTTTTTTGCTAAAAATTTTTAGCGGACTTTGGGAACTTCGGGATGGTTCTGATGACTTTTGTTTGATAGTTTCTTCTTTGATTGGTTTTGCTGTAGTTTCAATAGTTTTTGTTATTGTGAGAACACCTGTTTGACTAGGAGCGACTAATTTTTGTTCACTTGCTGGTTTGTCTATAGTTTCCACTGTTTTCGTAATTGTCCGAACGGTTCCTTCGCCTGGAAGGGTTATTTCTTGCTCAGTTTGAATAGTTTGAATTTCGTCTGGATATTCTTCAGAGATTTCTTTAAGTTTTCTACCAATTTCCTCTTCCAATTTCAATAAATCTGCTAATATTTTTGGGTCAATTTCAGGTGGGGGACCAGGGTGCTGTTTCTGAATTTCCGATTCTACTTTCTTAGACACTTCTTTGGAAATTTCGTCCGGATATCCATCAGTTTCTTCGTGAATAAATTTGATTGTTTCCTGCATATTTTTCAATGTAGATTCAGGTATATCTAAAGGTGTCATGAGTATCGGTTCGAATACCTCATCATCGGTGAGCATCTTCTCAGGCACAGGCTTAACGTCGTGATATTTGCTTATTTCGGTACTGAGAAAATCTGAGGAGTCCTTCATTTGATCCAAAATAGAATGCCCTATTTGTTCCGTAGTAATCTCACACTTTTCTTGAGGTTTAGTTTTCTTCGAAAACATACCAAAGAAATTTCCACCGTCTTTAGATTTTTTGTGAGGTCCTTGAACACTATCGAGTTCTCTTGAAGAGAAATCGGCTGTCTCGGACGATAGCGAAGGTTTCTCTATGTGAGCTTTTTCTGGCGATTGTTTTGAGGTTTTCGTTTTGTCTTTCTTTTTGTCTTTTTTCTTGGGCATCAGTTCTGAAGGTTTGTCCTCTTTATCTGACGATTTTTTCTTTGACAAAAATCCGAGCAACTTGTGTGGTTTACCAATTTTATCGTCAACTTCTGTTTGCATGGGTTGCAAGCTGACAGGCTTAACGTCGTTATATCGAGATACTTCCTCTCTTATAAAATTGCTGGTGAGGATCATATCAGCGATAGTGTCTTGTGAGAATTTTGGTTCAGATTGGGCGTGGCGACTTTTTATTGCCTGCTCCTTGGATGTAATTTCGGGAATCATTTCTGTTTCCGTTGTATCTATAGAAACTTTTCCAGTTGGTAATTCAAAAACTTGCTTTAAGAGCTTCTCATTGTTCAATATGGTTACAGGTTCTTCTACTTCTTTATTCCCACCTATACGCGTAAATCCTCTAGTAATACCGTCATCATAGTTCTCGATTTCTGCTTTAATAAAATCGTTAGAGTCAATCATATTTGAAGAAATTCTATGGAAGAATCTTCTGCGAAATGAACACCAACGGTTTTCTTATGTGCAGTCCTTAAAGTAGTTTCTGTCTCAGGTTTTTGAACTTCTCTCATTACCAAAGGTTTACGTCATGATATTTATCAATTTCGTATCGCAAAAATGATTCAGGTTCTACAGGTGATAAGGCTTCTGTTTGAGATACGTCTGAACGTTCAGATTTAGGAATCTCGTTAGTTTTTTTGAAAATTTTCCCCAAGAAACCACTTTTCTTTTCCGTACTCTTATGTGCAAGTTTTGGAGATTCTTGTGCTATGGAAGGTTTAGATTTTTGAATGTTATCCAGACTCGGTTGCTCGATTTCTTTAGCTTTCATCGTTGGTCTCACGTCGTGGAATTTTTCAATTTCATTGTCTAAGAAAGAGGAAGAATCTTTCCTTTCCTTAAGGAACATGGCTTTAAGATCTTTTTCATTCTGTTCTGTACCAACTTCAGTTTCTCTTACAACTTCTACCGAATAAAATACTTGAGGTTTTGCAATGCCATCCGTTTCTGATTTAATTTTCTTGTAATAATAGGTCTCACGTCATGATAATGATCGAGTTCATCTTTCAAGAAGCTGTCTGAATGTATTTTCCATACTTCGAAAGTTTCAGGGACATGTCTTCTGAACTTTCATGTTTTTCGTGTCCCTCACCTTTCTTGAACATTTTTCCAAAGAAGCCAACCTTCTTTTCTTTGCTCTTACCTTTTTTAAGTTTAGGTGATTTTTCTGGTTTAGGGGCTCTGACATTACGCTTTGTTCTATAACAACTGGTTGCTGAATTTCTTTTAGTTCTAGCTTTGGCCTGACATCATGGAATTTTTCAATTTCTGTGTCCAAGAAAGACGAAGAATCTTTCTTTTCTTTGAGGAACTTCAACTTAAGAGCTTCTAAATCCTGTGCTTTATCAGCTTCAGGTTCTCTCATAACTTCCACCATATAGAGTACTTGAGGTTTTGCAGTTTCATCGGTCTCTGTTTTAATTTTTTTCCAATATGGTTTTGTGTAGCAACATCATGGAAATGGTCCAAGTCTGTCTTTCAGGAAACTGTCAGAATGTGGTGTCTTGATTGTCTTCGAAAGTCAGACATTTCTTGTGAACTCTCATGTTTTTCATGTTCCTCACCTTTCTTGAATATTTTTCCAAAGAAACCAACCTTCTTTTCTGTGCTCTTACCTTTTTTGAGTTTAGCTGATTTTTCTGGTTTAGGGGCCTGTGACATTACAATTTTCTCGATAGCTGGATGCTGAATTTTTTTTATTTCTACCTTTGGCCTGACATCATGGAATTTTTCAATTTCTGTGTCTAAGAAAGACGAAGAATCTTTCTTGTCTTTGAGGAACTTCAACTTAAGAGCTTCTAAATCCTGTGCTTTATCAGCTTCAGGTTCTCTCATAACTTCAACCATATAGAGTCCTTGAGGTTTTGCAGTTTCATAGGTCTCTGTTTTAATTTTTTTCTCAACGATTGGTCTTACATCATGAAAATGGTCAATTTCGTCTTTCAGGAAACTGTCAGAGTGTATTCTCCATTCTTCGAAGTTTTCAGGTTCAGACATTTCTTTCTGTACTTTCATGTTTCTCGTCTCCCGCCCTTTCTTGAACATTTTTCCAAAGAAACCAACCTTCTTTTCTTTTCCCTTACCTTT